>JAOUZG010048957.1:6188-33471 GCA_026289955.1 Argiope argentata | reverse complement strand
TGTATCGTTACATTTTAAATTGCAGCGATCAAGAAAAAAAATAATATATTTTATTGATAATAAAATGTTATTTATTAAATAAAATGTTAATAATTGATTTATTGCGTTTACGTCTGATTTTAAACGCAATAAATCACAGATGCTATGAACAAAAAGATATATTTCGATCTTACAAATATTAACCAAGATTATAAATTTGTGCAATAATGGATTCTTCTCTAGACTAAAGAAACAGCTGTCTAGAGTCAATGGATTACAGAAAGAAGAGGGGGGGACATATCTATTAAAAATCATTATTAGCTTATTTATAAATAAATAAAAATCTCAAAAAGGCAAATTTTATGAATAGTAAAACACCTTGTGTACAAAGAATGCTGGCGATTATTTGTTAGATTTGTTTTAAATAAATCGGAACTTAATTGACTCTTTATTCCTAATATTTTGAAATATAAATTATTTTTTTACTTATTTTATTAGATTTCACTTGATAAATCTTATAAAAGTATAATTTATATTGTTATATGTGTTTGAAAATTATTTCTTCTTATAAATACTGTGAGCATATTATCTTTTGCTCAGGTGTTATCTTGCCACGAAAGAAGAACTCGAGGCTTCTGGGGTTTTTTTTTAAATGTTTTATTTTACATCTTTGTTACTGTTAAATTTTAAAATTTCCACCGGGAGTGGGATAAAAGTGACAATAGGCAAACTCAACTCATCCTGTCAAACCGTCAGACTCTTCGATCTATCCTTTAGGATATCCATTCTCTTCTAACAGTTTACAAGTCATGCCATCTCTTGGGATATGGGTGAGTTAAATTTGAATTGCCACACTCTCAATTTTTAATGCAAAAGAAATGCCTTTAATCTACATACATATATAAACAACTTACGATTAACTTTTCAATAATATTATTAATTGTGTCTTTTTCTAATTGTATGTCAGCAATTTGAATGCGGTTTATACGCAGGCACCAGAAAACAGAATGTATATTTTGCACATCTTTTTTCCAATTGATTGGAACCACATTTTGATCGAGAAGTAGAATTTTAGACATAAGATAACGTACCAGATTTTTACATATTTAAATCCTTGTACATTTGAGTTTGCTGATTTAATTGAATGTAAAAGTATTGACGGACATGCAATGGTCAAACCTTTAAAGAATTTTTTTCAAAAAATTAATGCAAAATTTTACTTAAATGCTAAATTTGTGAAAAAAAATTTAATATCGATTGTGCTCAGTGGTAATCAGACAATTAGATAGACAGACTTTCTGTACATTAATTTCATTTAGAATTTGACAGAAATAGGCAAACTGGATGTAAAAGCTGCATGCGAAATTCCATGTATCTTGTCCAACATGTTTTTCAGTAGTTTTGCATTCAGAGTCAGGCAGACAAAATTCAAAAAATTTATTTTTTTGAATCAAAATTATCTGAAACATGAAGATTCATCTAAATCTGGAATTTTTTAGCTTATAATCGTTTTTGCTATGCATTTCATATGTGGAAATTGAAAACTAAATAAGATATCTAAATGAAATTTGGTATATAAACTTGTTAACGCATTTATAAATGTTTCTCAAACTTTGGATTCAATCGCCAAGGGAGGAGACATCTTATTGTACTATCCATTCTTTTCTCTATACGATGAAGCTTTACATCCTTTATTGTACTTAGGATACCAAGATTTCGCCAAGATTATTGCCATCATTTGCTTATTTAGCGTTCTTCAGAAGTCTTCATTTGATTATATAGTCTACTCTGTAATATACCATACTGTGTAAGCACACGAGAAACACAAAGGAAGACTACATCCAATTTTTTCTGACCTTTGACTCGGAATTCAAGATATCTCCTTGCTTTTTAGTTATAGAACTGATAATGGAACAGTTATACAGACAGACTTTCTGTAAATAGTATTTGCCCAAAATTTGATAATGATCTACAAATACAGTCGCAAGTAAGCACGCCAAACTTTATCCCTCTAAATTCCAAAGTTTATCAATAATCATATTCAGAGACATAAAGACATAATTCCAAAACTGAGTACTTCATTCTTAGAAGGATCTGAAATTTGGAGATTCTTCGATATTTCTTCTATACTTCTACGAAAAAGTAAAAAATTTTTAACAATTTAAATTAAAATTAAAAGGAAAATCTAAAACCACTAATTTCACGTTATCATGTGAGAATAATATCTTTTTTAAGTCTTTTGGCAGAATACACTTTCCTTCTTTTTCATTTTTGTACCTATTTTTCATGCACTATAATCTACATAGCTTTTATAACGGAAATACGACTCGTTTGATGTAATTTTGTGACATACATTTCCATACATACCCGTCATTTTTGTGATACATAAGAAAATTTCATAGATTAAAACAGCAAGCGAATGAATGTATTAACCTGGATGTAAAATTCTATTCTAAGATAAAAATAATTGCAAATGGGTTACTCATTGAGAGAGCACCTGCGTCTGCTTTAGATGTCAGGCACAAGGAGAGACGAGCATTCAAGCACCACACTGATTCATCCACTCATCGTTGCTGAATACGTAATATAAAAAAATTAAGCCAATTTCTAATAGGTTAACAAAGAAAAATTTAATTTTAATTACTTTTTAATAAATAATTAGAATTAATTTGAATAATTTATCAAAAAATTATTGATTTCCGTAAGAATTGAACTCGCATTCTTCACCTACGCATGAAAAATACGGAAATCCTCGCATTTTGAGCTACTGCCTGTTGATTTCAATTTTCATGATAAAACTGCTGAAAACCAATTTAAAGTATTAAAAATTAATTTAATTTAATGAATGATTTAATATTTGAAAAAACTGTACCAACATCAAGTGTCATCCACTACAAGTTTTAAAAAAAAGTATTTGAACTAGAAGCGATGAATTAAAATTATTTTATTAATGAATTCAAAATTTGAACAAAATATATAAATAAATAAATATAGGGAGAGTGTGAGCTAATAGTAGGAACTGGGAAATAAACAACATGAAGAGCGAAAAACAAAATTTTTCAAAGGTTGGATGTTTTACTAATAAAAGAAATACACTTCAAAATATCCATACTATGGTAAAATTCAATATAAAAGGTGCCCGTTCTTTTAAGGGCCCAATATTGAATTTCTAAACCATTAGAAAAAATGTATAGAAAGAGCTCCAATTGGATTAAATGGTAAGAACAACTGCATTTATGTTGCTGAAATCAATAAATACATTTCCCATAACGTTACGAATTCAAAAATCTTATACCATTACCAGTTTGTATCGGTTTTTTGCTTTAGTTTAGCTATATTAACGTCCCGTTGTAAAGCAACACTAGGGCTATTTAGGGACGGATCTTATAATTTTGAACAATGGTCAAATGACGAGGACTACACCTGAGCTGGCACTTCCCTCTCCACACAAACGAGAAGAAGTTTGGTCCCCCGGTTCTTCGGTGGAATCGGGTCTCGAACCTGGAATTGTACGTTTCATACTCTGAGTCTTTACCATTGTGACCCCCCCCCCCAGTTTGTATTTATCAATGGTGGCACTATACAACTTTACACAAAAGAAAATCTATTCTGAGTTTCCAACGTTTTAATTATATAATGTTGAAAATAACTATTTTAGATAAATTTTATAGTTAAATTGAAACCCTAGGAAAAATTATAAAGGGGTCATTCGTAAATTAAAATGATGCACCATTGTTTTAATTTTCAAATTCTTAATTAAAATAATTTACATGGACCTCTAATTGAATTAAACGGCTTAAACCTGGTTCATTTCAATCATAAAACAGTACGATTTTTTAATTGTACAATTTCATACCCGGGGGGATGCACCTCGAAAAGGGGTGAGATGCTTCCGGCAGGGTGGCTGGATCTCGATTCCTTGGAGAGTACACAAATATTTGGGGGTTGAGCTCCTTCCATCGATGACGGAATGTACTTCATACGTCAGGGATGCACAACCTAAGGTCCGCGTAGCCTTCGAAGTTGGCTCGCGAATGTTGTTAATAAAATAAGACTAGTTTAAAATGAAATGAGACTTTTTGAAATAAACAGAATAAAAATCTGATACGAAAACGATTCTACACCAGAATAAATAATGTACAGTTGTTCGTCAAGTTTATTTACTTTTCATTACGCGGCTTTCCAGTTTGTTCCCTTCATGGCTACCTGCGATTACGAGTTTTCGTATAGGAGAAGCTCGCGGGCGTGAAACATTTCCACACATGAAAATGCAGTATGAGGATCACATTCAAATCTTGCGTAAAGCATTTGATGATTGGTTTTCAGATTTTGAAAAGTATCTTAACAAAAATTGATGCATTTTCTTCTCCATTTTCTGTTGATGTAAATCTAATGGTTGAGAGTATGCAGTTAGCCTAAATTGATTTGCAGAATCCTGATTATTTTTAAATCAGTTTTCAGAAAAACAGATATTAGAATTTTATAAAGACTTACCCGAGGAATTTTTGTACTTAAAACAAAATGCAGCTGCATGTGCAACTTCTTTGGCAGCTTTTACATTTGTGGGCAAACTTCCTCACTAATGAATTTAAACAAATCAAAAATAATAAATAGAATAGCAGATGCGAACTTTTTTGCTGTTCTGCGTATTGACTCAACCAATCTTAAGTCCGACATAAAATCAACAAATATTCAGTCCCAGCTATCTCATTAATTTTTACTAATTTTGATTACTAAGTTTTTTCTCAAAATTAAAATTGTGCTCTTTGTATTATTACCAAAACGTTTTCCTCTGTTTTTCTATTTCAAGTTTGCCCCCTTTTTAGAAGGAATCTTTTTTAGAGAAAGTATTTTAATCGTATCTACAATGTTTGTGATTTATTCTTTTATTTATTGCATAATGTGTGCATGAGTAAAATAAGTAAAGTAATAATTGTAATTCATGTGTATTGCCACAAAAAACCCAAATGTTTTCACGATTTTAATATGTTTTAACATTCATGTGCTGTTTTGACCCACGTCATGATCACTTTTCATATTTTGGCCCTCATCCTGGAAAGGTTGAGAATCCCTGTCCTACGGGAAGGGTTGTACCGTGGCCGGTGATAGTCCTTAGTTCCACAGTTAGTGAACCATAGTTCCCACCAGTGTTGCTGTTGAGGCCGTCCGGTCATTCAGTTTTATGGTTAATTCCGTGTGGGTCGAGAGCCTAGTATGACTATGATTAATAGCCCTTTTTTTTTACTATTGGAAAAAAAATTTCAAAAATGACTGATAGTATTTGAGGAAAAGGAAGGGTAATTTAAAAACTTAGAACTCAGAATTTTTTCAGAAAAATATTCATTAACTCAAACATTATAAAAGATATCTATTCCTATCGTTGAAAGCAAATCTCAATTTGAAGCTATGTCTTGATCTATGGGTTGAGGAATTAGTTGTTGGGTTATTACAACAACTGATTTTCTCTTTATAGATTTCAATGCTCAGAAATTTTTTCCAAAATTTTTTATCACTTTTTGATTAGAAGCAATTATGCATCGTTAATTTTCTAAGATTGAAGAAAGCTTAAAAAGTTATACTATTAAATAAATTTGTTTTTAATATTTCGTGTAAAAAATATCTTTGTAATATAAAATATAAAAATATTCACTCGCACTAACTAAACTAGTTCTTATCATTTTCCTGAATATAATTCTTGAAAATATTATAACACGAAACTGATTTTTGCAGATTTTTGTGATTTAAGGAATTTCTTCCTTAACACCGACGTGCAATTCTTTTACCAAATTTATTTATTCATCTATTCATTTCCACCAAATTTATTTATTCATCAATTTATTTCCACCAAATTTATTTTTTATTAAATTTATTTATTACAAGTTTTTAACCACGACTACCTGCGCATGAAAATTTTATTTGTGAAAACTGACGATCTGACGTCAATTGGGGCAACGCAAACGCATGAATTTCCTAGCTACTTGAAGTAACGCAATGCTGATTAGAAACTTTTAATTTTATGTTTTATTTTAATTCAAAAGTACTTCATAATGAATCCGAAAGATAAATTAATTTACAATGTTTAATTTTAAATGTATCAAACACTCAGAAAATAAAAAGAATATTTTGAAATAATGGGTCGAAAACATGTTAAATCTAACCTCATTAGAGTAAGGAAAAAACAAACAGAAGTATTACTCATTTGGCAGTGGGGAATGGAAGAATTTTGCTACGAAAAATAGCTTTTATTTAATAAAAAAATAACCGCTCAATTAACCGTAATAAATAGTAGCCTGTGTTCTATTCTAGACCATAATCTATCTCTGTGCTAAATTTCATCCAGTTTTGTTCAGGCTTTATTATTTAACTTCATCTATCCAAATTTTCACATTTATAATAATAAGTATAGATTTCTCCAAATTCTGTCTTTTACCAAATGCAATATTGTTTTATTAAATAATAATATTATTATTATATTATTTTGAATAATTTTAGCAATATCCTACATAATTTACAATTAATTCAAATCATGCTTATTGCTTTATCGATTATTTAATTGTGTGGGGTTTTTTTCTGTATTTGAAAACTAGGGAACAAAGATTATATTTTCTGACTGTGCAATTAGCATTCAGAATTTTTAAAAATAAGGTTCCAGTACCACAAAAGATAGCACAAATGATTGAAAGGTCGATCATCAAGACGATTAGATGTCATTTTTTGATATCATGCTATGCCGTAATATTTTATTCCAATAGGACAGTTCACGCAAACAGAACGTAAAACAAATGAAAACAGCACGGCTTTCTTGTCAATCCCAATATGATTCTGAAAACTACTTTATTGAGGAATCAAAAACTTCAAACTGTACATAAGAGATATCATTCAAGGTCGATCCAACATTCTCGGTGCCTAAGCTGGTAATTAATTTAAAACATTCTACCAAGATAGTTAAGTAACACATACAACATCAACAGACAACCTTTATTGCTTTTTCGTATGTGAATTGCATTTTCGTATTGCAGAAAATCATCGTCAAAAAATTTGAACTTCAGATTTTAAGAGATTCCATTGTTTTAGATCTCTCTGTGTTAGAAAAACACATTTTTAGAAAATGTCTTTGATAAAGAAAAAAATACTTTGAACCAAATGGATAAAATTTGGTTTAAGGTCTTCACATCAAGTTTGCAGATTTCTTTCCAATTTCGAGCAAAATTCGTTCAGGGGAAGTCTGTCTGCCCGGCTGTTGGAATATAAGTTAATACAATAGCTATAAAATGAAAAGAGCTGAATAAATAAAATTCAGTACACAAATTTAACATCTATAGTGTGCACACTAATCAAAATTTGAGCCAAATAAAACAAAGGATTGACCGTAATTTCATTGTAAATGCGATAATCACAAAGCAAGACTTAAATATATCAGATAGGGTAGGATTTTGTAACTACAAGTGCAGTTTCGTATCAAATTTTTAATTCAATCAATTGGAAGAATCAAATTCGATAAAAATCGAAAATTCGATTTTCGAATTCTATTAATAGCATGGCGAGAAGGAATCGCCAAATAATTTGCCAAGGCTAACACGATAGATTCAATAAAAATGTTAAATTCATGCCAAAAGTTAATGTTTGGTGATTATTGAACGCCAATATTATACAAGACCTTCTTTTTGATGCCGCCTTTATCAGACAGTAAGCGAGAAAGTTTTGGTGAGAGCCCACTCGCTGGTTTTAATTTAAAGTGTGGTACAAAATTAGTACCTATACTTGTATAAATACAAATGTCAGAGATCAGAGAATGTCATCTTTGAGTCTGTAATGATTTTAAAACACCCTCTAATTAATAGTAGGCATTTTTAGATACTGATTATTTTGATAAACATGGGTTACTTTTTAAGAAATGATAGATCATGTATTCAGATCGTAAAAATATTAGTCAAAGGCTATAGCTGTAGCATTTTTATTCCGTGATCATTCATTATCATAAATACTTTTTACAATTCTCCATCTAATTGCCAAGTGCTATTACTCAATCTAGATTGTGCTGCCATCTCTGTTGTTAAAGAGAAACTATTTCTTTGATTACTGAAATCTCCGACAGATGGCTGTTTAAATTATGCTCTTTCAGTGTTTCAATAAACTTGGCCGTTATAATTGATACAGGAATTTGAATAAAAAATAAACTTTAAAAAAGGCCGCTATTGTAGAAAATATAAAGATAGGTGTAGAAAAAAAAGGATTGGTTAAAAAAACAGGAGTAGAGAGGTGTTTTTTAAATTTATATTATTTCCAACGCCGCAGTTTATACTCGTTTGTTTAAATTGTCTATTCATTTAAAATTTAGGTAAAGATTAATGAATAAACAAAAGTCATTTGGAGCAAAATTTGAGATACGGGCTGATATTTGGCAACGAAACAGGTATAGAAATTTAAAAAGATGACATTACCTAATTATTTAAGCTTTGATGGAATTTTACTTTACATTACTTTTAACATTTCATATTTTTGATCCATCTGTGAGCATAGCAATTTAGGTTTTCGCTTCTTTCATTTATTTTTTTAACATTTCAAATTGCTAAATTAACAAGCAAACTGCAATGTAATAAAATAAAATTAAATTTTAAATAAGAAATGTTTCTACTAAAAGCCCATTTCTGTATTGAAATTTCTTTTGGAGATTAGTAAAAGGAAATAAAAGAAACTTATTACAACAGGAAAATTTCCTTTTTATTTACATCACTTTTATATCAAAATTCAACTTGTAGTTCCATTTTTACCATAGATGTTACCAATGTAATTTTTTTCGGTTTCTTATAAATTGGTTTGCAATGTTCTAAATTTTCACAAAATATTGTTGAATTTACTCAATATATTCTTTGTAAATGAGCTCTAAACACATATACTTTATATGGTTCCCTTTTTCTATTCCTACTATTAGTTCACACTCTCCCTATATATATCTTGTTCAAATTTTCAATAGTTAATAAAATTCTTTCTATTCATTAACTCAAATTCAAATACATTTTTTTAAACTTTTAATGGATGCACTTGATCTTAGTACAGTTTTTTAGAATATTAATTCATTAATTATTCATTTAAATCCTTTTTTAAACTTGTAGTGGATGACTTTTCCGGTTAAAACACTTTTTTCAAATGTCAATTCATTGATTTAATTTAATTCATTTTTAATACTTTAAATAAAATTTTAGCGGTTTATCAGGAAAACTGAAGTCAATAGGCAATAGCTCAATCGGTAAAATGCGGGCATTTTAGTTTTTTTTTTTTTTTTTTTTTTCTCATGAAGGTGAAAAATGCGAGTTCAATTCCTGCGACAATCAATCATTTTTTGATAAATTATCTAAAGTAATTATAATTATTTAATAAAAAGTTACTAAAATAATTTTTTGATCTAAGTAGGAATTGACTTTTTAAAAAATTTGTATTACTTGCTTTTAACAATTCCGACAGTTATTTTTTCCTTTTATTTTGAATGAAAATTATATTTGTTTCCACATGCAGCATGTCTAAAATAATGGAACTAAATATTTTGAAATATACCAATAATTGCATTCTAATCATCATTTATACTTAAAATAACTATACCAATTTTAGAAATGACAATTAAAATGTAATGCGAAAAAAAAGAAAACACATTAGAAACTATTCAAATTAAGAAATAAAAATCAATCATAAACAATTGGTAAAAAATATTTTGATAATAATTAATAGATTTTTAAAAACAGATATTTTATATTCGAGCGGAACTTTTCAATCTTCCTCTGATTATTCAGGAAAAAAGAAAAAAATAATATCAAGAAGAATATTCAGATACTTTTTAACTTATGATATTTCAAATCCATTTTTTTAATTGTAAATAAAAGTTTTTTTTTTACTTTAAAATTATTTTTTTCAACGAGGTATTTTCAAATCTCGTGCACAGGATTAAACAAAAATGGTTCATCGTATCGATATGAAAGCCCCCCCCCCCCAAGTATGCTTATATACACTTAATGGAGAAAATCAGACAAAATCAACGCATTACTAGGCCTATTTTTTTCAACGCTTGCAATATACTAAAAATGTTTTATTAAAAAAACTTTATCATGTTTTAACCACATAAAAAGTATCAAAACTTTTGCAAATAAATCAGAATATTTATCATTTTTCACGATTAACAAAGTTATTGCTTTGAGAGTAAATTTATAACATTTGTTAATATCAGTTTATTTTCTGAAAAAAAAATTAGTACAACCGAATTCTGTCTTCGACTTTATACCAAACCAGCGGGTGACCGAGCTCCTCTCGGAGAAAACAGGTATCGAAGCTAACTCGAATATTTAAATTTTCAATTGTGATTTATCAAAACAATACATGCCATAAGAAAATTTGTGAAACAATTGGTGAAAAGATAACCGGTCAAAGTGCACCATTGTAAACTTTTCTAAATAAAGTTAGAGTTTGGAAAGGGAACTATTCTATACAAAGGTAAAGTTTGAAAAGTCATAGGAAATAAAATGTAATTGATAACAAAAAATTATACAATTAAAGAAATGGTACAAAGTGAGCAGTGTAAAGATAGAAGTGTGTTGAAGTTCAATATTTTTGACAAATTTATTTAGAAAAACCAAACATATATACATACATAAGAAACATATTATAAACCTATAACAGCATAAACATAATAAACATTAATCATCGATTGCGAAATTTTCCATTGGCTATAGATGGCAGCATGTTACCACTTGAAAATTTAAGTAGCCATTATGGCGAACTAATAAAGTTTGAAAATATCCTATCTGTAACTCCGAACTGCTCAACCGTAGCACTTCAAAACCGGCGCCAATAGATTCCTCGTGGCCAAAAACCCCAGACCCCCAAGTTTACCGGAGTTTATTAATTCTTGGGCGATTTTCGACTTGACAACCATTTCTGGTATTATAGTATAAGATATATAATTGTGAACATATCTTTTAATTAATGTAAGTTGTTTTGCTAATTTAAAAATTAATAATTAAAAAGTTAAATGCATTATAAAACTGTGGTAAAAAAATCTATTATGAATTTTTTCATTCGTTAAGGAATTATGACCAACTTGTTAAGATTTTTAGCTGTTAAAGGTCCTAAAGTCCTTTAAATCCTCAAGTACTATAACGTGTTGAACCATAGTAATCCCTAAAAAGGGAATATTCATTTAGTGTTTTGAAAAACCGATGGGGAAAAATATGGGTTGGGTTCGGAATCTTTAAAAAGCAGAGAATAATAATTAAAATAATTCTATAGTTTATATATTCCAAGCGCTTTTATTCTAAGTCCATGTTGTTCACTATTTATAAAATATGTGATCAAATAAATAATTGAAAGGTGAAAGGTCTGATTACTTAAAATACGCTACAATACAAATGTGTGTTTGACATGTACCTTAAAAGTAATAACTACTGAATTTATTGCTTGAGAATCACCAGGAATTTCAAATCAATTTAGTAATAAAATGTAGCTGAATTCATCTGGTTTTTACTGTGATGTTAGCATTTGAAGAATGAACGAGAAATATTTCAAATTAGTTTTGATTACCACCTGTTTATGGATTCATAAGCGGTTTCAGTATAAATTTAATCATTGCTTCATTGCTGATTGGTGAGTTTAGGAATAATTTAAATATATTTTAATATCGTTTGCTAAATTTATCTAATAATATATTTCATTATTAATCAAGTTTTAAGTGAAAATTCGGCATTCGTATATGATAGCCTTTAAACATCTGTCTTCAGTTTTGGCAATACATTAAATATTATTTTCTCAGATCAAATTGTTGTTTGGTGTCAGAAAGACACTCCATATATAATTTCAGCATTTCAATAAATTCTTAATAACTCCAATAAATAATTTTAATATTCTTGACAAAGAAAAAGTTCCAATTTGATCTGTAGATCTGTAATCCAATTGATCTGTATGATCTTTTCCTTCTATTAGCTCATACTTTACATATATATTTATATATCTTGTTCAAATTTTCGATCGTTAATAAAATATTTTTTATTCATCGCTCAAGTTCAAATACATTTTTCAAACATGTAATGGATAACACTTGATTTTAGTACAGTTTTTTTTAAATATATTAATTCAGTAATAAAATTTAATTTATTTTTAGCACTTTAAATGGAGTTTTTTCAGTTTGTAAAGAAAATTGAAGTCGACAGGCAGTAGTTTAATCATTAAAATTCGAGGATTTTGGTATTTTTTACGTGAAAGTGAAGAATGTGAATTCAATTATTGGGAAAATCAATGATTTTTTAAATTATTAATATTAATTGTAGTTATTTAATAAAATGTAACTAAGATTTAAAAAAATGTTGGTCTAAGTTACAATTATTTTTTTAAAAATTATATTGCTTTTTTTTAAATAAATATTGATATGATGTGAAAATAAGTATACAGAAAAAAAATGAGCAGTTTCCATAATGAAACCACTTTAAAATATTTCTTTCTTAAAATGTTTATTTTGTAATAGTAAAGCAATTATTGTGTTAAGATACGATAACCTGAAACCTCACAATTGAACCAATACGATCGAAAAAAATTAATATAGGAGTAATTTTTCAATAATTACAATGATGTTTTGTTTGAATATGCTGAAGATAAAAATTTTAAAAATATTAAATAACAAATAACTAGGCTAATAACTTTTAACATAATCTGAAAAGACACATGATGTTTTTTTTATTTCGTTGTAAAAAAAAACCTCTTAAAATATAATACAACACAGAAATCAATAAAAATAGGTTCAATAATTATAAAATTCTTGCAATATAGTAAAGATTCCAGCTGTAATTCGTAAATATTGTGATAATATTTCACACAACCATAATCAAAAGAATTTCCCTAAGAGAGAAATTGGGGGGGAAGCAAAAATGTATATCTTTCTATTATAGAATGTATTTAATTATCTTGTTCGAATTTTCGATCATTAATAAAATATTTTTTATTCGTCCATTCAAGTTTAAATTCATTTTTTAAACATGTAGTGGATAACACTTGATGCTTGTACAGTTTTTTTCACAAATTAATTCATTAATTTAATTTAATTCATTTTTAATGCTTTAAATAGAGTTTTAGCAGTTTGAAATGAGAATGGAAATCGACAAGCAGTAGCTAAATCGGTAAGATGCAAAGATTTTGGTATTTTTCAGGTGAAGGTGAAGAATGCGAGTTCAATTCTTGCGGAAATCAATCATTTTTTTATAAATTATTTATATTAATTGTAATTATTTAATAAAAAGCAACTAAAATAAAAAAAAATGTTGTCTAAGTAAGAATTATTTTTTTAAAAAACATTATATTGCATTTTTAAAAAAAAATATTGATATGATGTGAAAATAAGTAATAAAGAACAGAATAATAAGTAATAGTAAATAATAAGAACAGAATAATAAGTAATAGTAAATAATAAGAACAGAATAATAAGTAATAGTAAATAATAAGAACAGAATAATAAAGAACAGAAAAAAAGGAGCAGTTTCCATAATAAAACAACTTTAAAATATTTCTTTCTTAAAGTGTTTATTTTGTAATAGTAAAGTGATTATTGTTTTAAGATACAATAATTTGAAACCTCACAAACTGATACGATAAAAAAAATTAACATGGGAGTCATTGCTCAATAATTACAATGATTTTATTTTTGTTTGAATAGGCTTAAGATAAAACTCTAAAAATATTAAATAACAAATAACTAAGCTAATAACATTTAACATAATCTGAAAAGATACATGATGTTTTTTTTATTTCATTTTAAAAAACCTCTTAAAATATAATACAACACAGAAATCAATAAAAACAGGTTCAATAATTATAAAATTGCTGTAATATAGTAAAGATTCCAGCTATAATTCGTAAATATTGTGATAATGTTTCATACAATCATAATCAAAAAAATCTCCCAAAGAAAGAAATTTGGGGGAAAAAAAGCAAAAAATGTATATCCATCTATTAAAGAATTTTCAGCTAGCAAAAGCTTTAACCTATTCACGACCCCGGCCCAAATCGACAGTGAAATTTCTAGTAATGTGTCGAAAAGGGTCCGGTTTCCGTTTGAAATGAATAGTGTGGGATTTATAGCAAGTTATCATTAAAGCAAGGGTTACATTCAGTTACCTATAATCCATCCAATAAGATCGCGCATGCGCAGGAACTGTAGAATAGCAAGTATTTGTGTACAATAGTCAACGATTAATCACCAACGTTTTTCAACAAGAAAGAATCCCCAACTTTAGAACACATTATTTGCCATTTTCAAATAATAAATATTAATTTTGCTGTATTTTAAAATGCATAAAGTAAATAAATAAAATTTCAATAAATAAATAGTTATATTTATCTATTAATTCAAATAAAATATACTTCAAGTTTAGTTCAGTTTTATGAAACCGTTTTAAAATAGTAGAATGTGAAAACAAATTCTTCCATTGGTTTCTAATAAAACACTCGAGACTTTTTTGCGACACCTAATAATTGAAAAAGTCAAAAGCCAAGATAAGTTCATAAATTTATAGAGGTTTTAAAAACACAATCTTGCCTCATTCTTCATTTGCATAGTTAAAGGTTTTTCGAAGTTAGAGTGATTAAAAAATGAGATTCATACGGCTTCAATTAATTTTTTTAAAGAATTTAACTTTGATTGTTCCATATTTATAAATATATAATACTGTAATAGATTTTTCAAACTTATAATTTGATGGAGTTCTAAAAGTTTTTGGTACTTGAGTATTTTTGATAAAAATGCATTACTTTAATACTATAAGAAATTAAATTATCATTATTTAATTAATTTAATAAAATTTTTATTTATATGAGTGACGCCATCTAACAATGGTTTTAATTAAAAAAAGAAACTGATTTCGTTATTCAATAAAGTTTGTAAAAAAATAACGGATTAAAGAATAAATAACAGAAAATAGTTTTAAAAAACTACGTTTTAGAAATTTTTTAAATAAGATTTTACTTTTACTTCTTGGCTCACTTCCAAAAACGTACAAATAATTTTAAAAAATTAACAGGATTTCCTTATATTGCTATTTATTGATATAAAGTTCAGATAAGTCTTAAAATAGTTCAAGTAAAGCAAAACCAATTAAAAAATCAAGTTCACTTATAATCTACATTTGATCGTGCTAGTTTACATTTCAAAGTACTTGATAAGAAAAATATGATTATGACAGCTATGAAAATAACGGTATGATTGCTTCTGTAACTGTAGACCATGTATATAAATGGTATTGAATATTGATGCTGTTTCAAGGGAAACAATGAAATATTTAAAACTTTTGCTTTCATGTGAGTTCTTTAAAAACTTTGCATTTTTAAAAAAAGATAATAAGAGAGTATATTCAACATATGAAACAATTCAGTAAACTTTCAAAACGGGGAAATAGCCAGAATAATCAATGTTTGATTTTGCCATAATCAGATAACTCATCGATTTTGCAGTTCCATATTTCAACAATAATCTTTTAAAATTATTTGAATACGATAATTCTTTAAGCTGGCATGTTTTTATTATTTGAAGTGTAAAAATTATTTAAAACGCTTTATAAAGCCTATGCCGCAGAACTACCAAATTCGGCAATTTATATATTGTAATTATTTCTTGGAGACTAAGAACTAACAAAGAAAAATTTTTTCTAAATTTTAATTAGATTTTTAATAAAAAACAATAATAAATATTCATTTTCGACAATACCTCCTGTGCTTATAATTGAAAAAAATCTTTTTTCGCCATTTAAAAAAAACGCCTTTTAGAGGTGCCAAAATTCAATTTTTTTTTCTAAATTTTGATCGTTTTATCATAATTTATTTTTAAAAAAATCTTTAAAACATTTTTAACAATCAGGTGCTTTTTTAATGTCAATAATCCGTCCATAGAATCGGCTTTTGTTATAGAAAATATTAATCCCATAATCATTATAAATTACGGTTTTTACAGTTAATTTTAAAGGAAATAAAAATGTTTCCCTTTTTTGAATTTTTATATCCTTTTATGAATTTGCAAACTTGAGTTTTTAAAAAATCGGGGAAATACCATTTTGATAAAGCGAACTGGAGGAAATTCATTTTCAAAAATGACAAAGTAACATATCTTAACACATCATTCAACAATTTTTCATTATAGCTATATTTCAAAATGGTATTCAATTTCGATATGATTGATATATTTAGAAATGATAGCTCCAGATTCTTTCATTTTCTGTATTTAATTAATCAATTTATTAAAGCTAATAATTATTCTAAATTTTTAATCAAAATTTTTGACATCTTTTGATGAAAAATACTAACCCAGAATGAAATTTTCTACTTAAAATTCTGTATAGAGCTAATGTATCTATAAAATTTTTGGAAGTAAGGATTATAATAAATACTTAAACAAAAATCTTTTTTTAATTTAAAATAGTAATTTATATAATTGCGTGTCCAACCTATCATTACAAACTGTGATAGAATGTAAAATAAAATAAAATATGAAAATAAATTGTGTCACTATATAGATTTTCTCCCATTTCAATAAACTCTCCAAATTCATTTAAAAAAACAGTTTGTAGCTGGTAAATTCAAATATTTTATTATTTGTTTAATCAAATAGCAAAATTTCAGGTTTTCGATGTTAGGCTAAGGCGACACATTTTACTACTTTTTTTTTATTTCACTTTTAATTTTTAAATAATTTTGGCAACATTTTTCATAAGCTGAACTTTGTATAATTTTATTTTAAAAAATACTGCAACTGGAATTCCATTTTCATTTTAAAATTTCTCATAATTAAAATTTAAGCACACTTTCTGCATTATTCTATGTTGGCTTCTGAAAATATAATCTAGTAAAATCTATTTTTAAGCCAAATTTAATATAACAGAATTTGGCTTCTCAGTTATATAAATTATTTTTTCTATAATTTTTTTCTCTCATTTTAACAAGTTTTTTCAAATCAAATTTCTATATAATAAGCAATAAAATGTATTTTTATTGTTATAGAATAAGAATATTTGAAAACTCTGATCAGGACACATCAGAAGAATGGAGAAAAAAATCATTTGGAGAAAAGTTTAAAATCAGCCGAAATCTGAAGGAGCATGTGAATAAAAGTTTAAAAGCAGACGATATTTAATTTATATTAGAAACAATATATTTGATCCGCTTCAATGTTTTAATTAAAGAAAAAATAATAAATGAATTATCAAAATACTAATTCAAACGATTCTATGATTTAGAGTTAATGAATACATCTTGAATCCTTTTAATACCAAACATTAATAATTAATAGAATTTTTTTAATTTAAAAAACATTTTTTTCATTAAAAAACTAAGGAAGTGGAAGTCAGTTGTGCTTCTAAGCCTAACACGAACATGAATTTTCCTCATTTTTTTTTTCTAGATAATTTAACATTTACATAAAAAATATATTAATGCATTTATATTCCACACGATTTTATCAACTGGTTTTTATCAACTCACCAATAAATCTATTTCAATATTTATACAGCAAAATATTTTTTCTAATTTTCATACAAAATACTTAATGGATTTATTCTTTTTATCAACAGGTACATTCCAAATTTCCATTTGATTTATTAAGACTTTCATTGAAATGCCTCAAAGTTTTAGTTAATGCCACAAAAATAAAATTCTCAAACCAAAAAGCAAGTTTCAGCAAATTAAGAATCATTAAGAATTTGACTGTAATATCTATCTCATTTCTCTTAATGTTTACCTCCTGCGATTGTTTATCAATGCTACAAACGACAATGAATACAGAGAAAGGAATTGGGACTATTGGACAAGCTGTTATACATATTACTTATGGAATCTCATCGTTATTACTTTCTAGTTATGTTGCCAAGAAACTTGGCAGTAAAACTACTCAGCTTTTAGGAATGATTATGAATTTACCCTACGTTGCAGCAAATTTTTATCCTTCTTGGATTACTTTGGAACCGTCAGCGTCATCATCGGCGTTGGTTACACCTTGCTTTGGGGAGCTCAATGCACATACTTTAATGAATGCTCAGTCATTTACAAAGACCTTACAGAAAGCACCTCTGACTCTATTCCAAGTCCTGTGGCCACTAGTATATCCAGTAAAGGAGAGATAAAAGAACTATCAGCGAGAGATTTTTTGAAAGAAGCAGGAAGGTCTAAATCCTCTGAGAAATTGTGATAATTCTCTACAAACCTCTTCATCAATACATTTGCTATCTTACGAACTTTCTGAATCTAGAACTGAAACAGATTCAAATCGACAATGTTCTGAAAGAACTTCAAAAAAAGCAACAGAATATATTCATGATTTTGCATATTGCTATTCCGAAAGAATCACTAATCATAAATCATCTAAGGACATCCAAGCTATTAAGGTAAATGAAAAATCTTTTCTGTTGCATGCAAAGAACGATATTGAAAACAATACTAATCAAAAGTGCAAATCTCTTAGTTCTGTGAATTCATTGTTTTTTGGTTTCCATAGTTTAGCATATTATTCTGCGCAAGTTTGAAGCAATTTGACCAGCTTCTATGTGCTTGCCTCAGGATATGTAGAAAATACAATAAAACGTGTATACTTTTGTATACTGTGTTTATATTTTTGTAATACTGATCTATAATTTGTCAATAACTCAGATAGAAGAAGTGTCTGCAGACATCAGACAGTATTACACAGGCTTGTGTTTTGCTTGTGGAATTTTAGCTGTAATATTAATTTGGCTGTTTGTGGATCCCTTGGAGTAATCTAAAAGACGAGCCACTTTATCGTGGAATCATGTCTTTGCCACCATTAAATTCATCCGCAATAAAGAACATTTTTTTTATAATACCCCTGACCATTTGCACCAGTATGGTTCAGGCATTTTATATGACTGATTTTACGAAGGTGGGATAAAGTTCAATTTATGTCATTTACCCAACTAGCACGCAAATATTGTACATTATCGATCAATACACGCAATATCGTTTAACATTGTGGAATATTGTGTAATAGCATATAATATCGCTCAATTTTGTACAATATTCTGCTACATGATGCGCTACCTGGGTAATGAATACATATTTTAATGTCATAAATCCAGTGCTTTATAAGGTATTTTAATCTGAAAATCAGAATATGGAATAAATACGTCTTTTGGAAGATATATTTATTCCAGACAACGTAATGAGATGATAAAATGTAAAATGAACTATTTAGGGTTACACTCAATATTTATATCAACTAAAATTAATATAAGTTGTTTAATTTTATTATAAATAAACTTTATATCGATTATGCATGCATGTAAATAGGTAAGTATCATATCTCCTCCTAAAAGACTAGGCAATTTTCATCCAAAATTTGAATATTTATTCTTTATGAAAAAACAGAATATTGTTAATTTTTGGAAGTTCCAAAAATAGTTAAATATTTATCAATTAAAAACTAATTGGAATTTCGGAATTTTCTATTATAAATTTGAAATAAGTAATCTTACAAAAAATGCATAAATTCTTCTAAAATTTGAAATTTTATCAATTTAATTATATTAATTCCATTTTAATTCGATATTTTTATGTTATTAATTTTAAAATTTAAACGCATTAAAATTTATGTTAACTAGAATTAATTTACCAATTTTTTTATCGTATCTTTTTACCATGTTTTCCTTTCCTTTAAAGTAGTGACTTAACAATGTCTGAAAATGGAAAGGTGGAAGCCAATTGCTGAAATTAAAGCAAGAAAAGTAATACTCATATTTTATCTATTTCTTTCAGAGAATTCGAAAGAAATTTACAACATCAATAATTTTTACCTTTTTAACGATACTGATTTCATTTTAGTGCAATTTATCTTCCAATTATTATTAACTCTTCTGAAAATTTATCGCAGAATATTTTGAAATAAAAAATTTGAAAGGATTCCTTTGCTCAGCAGCTTTAAGACAAATGCTCTACATCAATTCTTTTTTAATTTCTCTTATTTTAATACACCTTTGCACAAGGCTTCTTTTTATTCTTAGAACAGTAATTGAATCATTTGAAAACTTAGCTTAAACCAGTCGCTCATATCTTTTAACATCAGTTTGCACTGATATGGAAGAAGTGATTTAAAATTTCTTAAAAGCAAAAAAAGAGCAATTTCTCAGACGGAAATAGGAAAAGGGCGCTTTTCGGTTAGTAAGCGCAAGTGAAATGAAGCCAAAAACTTTAGATTTACATCAAAAAAAGACTTAGCGTTAATTTATGCTCAGGTTGGCGCAGATCTTGGCGCCATTTTTTAGCGCAGTTCTAAATTATTTGGCGAACTTTCGCTTGCGTCTGGCAAACCGCAAAGTGCCAGATTAATAAACAAATGAAATTGAATTTCAATGACAGCAACCACAACAGTCTATGGCAAATAATCAAAACAACAGCTGTTTTCACAGTAACTTTGGAGAAAGCTTTAACAAATAAATAACAAATTTTTACACCATTTTAGAATTTAAACTTTCGACTTTAAATAATATCTTCTTAATTCTTGTCAATTATTATCAATTTTTTTTTAAAAAAAATTTAGTGCGAATGATTCTGAAATAAGGAAATTTATTGGCAATCCTTTTCTACATAGCTTTAAGATGTATAATGACTGTACTATTATTTGTTTTATTCTTTTATATTAATACATGTTAATTTACAATCTCTTTCTTTTGTTTTGAAAAAGGGATTTAATAATGAAACTAAGAGAAAAAAAATTAAAATAAAATCTTCTATGCATATTTCAATATATCATATCAGAACATAATTAGTTAAACAGCCGAACACCACGTGCTCGTACAAATTAAATTATACTTTTATTCATTTTAATTGTTTCAATGAATGGTTGGTTGGTTAGTTTGTGGGGTTTAATAGCACAAGGGCCAAATTTGGCCATGCTGCGCCAAACATTTGGTTTCATTGAATGAGTCACGTTAGTATTGCAAACGGTCCAAAAAACTTTGTCTCGCATTTCTTGTTTAAAAAAATATCACACTTCCTGTTTATTTCATTTCATATAATCACGTGTTCAAAATGACATTTTTCTAGATTTTATTTGCTGTAGTTATTAATTTATTTTTTAAAAATCAGAGCTTTTGTAAATGCAATAGCTACACGTTATTAAAAGCTGAATTTTTGAGATGCTCGTGCAGATAATAAAAGTTTTATTTTTCACCAATGGATTAAAATTTTTATTTTTCGATTGTCGTTGACGCCAAAAACCTCATACCATAAACAAAATCATGTTCTGACATGATAATAAGTGCACCACTCAAATTCGGCAAAAGGTGAGAGAATATGTTTTTCATAAGCAAATGTAAGACGCTTCATTGGTCATAAACAATAATGCATATGGAGAGCTTTTACCAATCCACGTAATAAGCTTTTTAAAAACAAAGGCAATAAATAGTTTGTAACAGGAATAATATTGATTTAATTTAATTTCAAGTGATTTATTAACGAAAAATTAATTGTTTAATTTTTTTTTCAAATGTTTCTTAACTTTATTTTTATATTTCATTATTTACAAGCAAAATTTGCAATTTTAATATTGCACACTCGTAAAGAAAATCAACTTTTGGCAGGTTTTAATGAATTGAAACTTGTCGAAATATAAATTTTTATTTGTGTAGCATTTTACATATATATATTAGAAACTTTTCTAGTATCACAAAAATAAAATGTCAAAATATAAAAATATTCTTTTAAAAACGTATTTTAATTTTGCATTTTTTTCCTTGGAAAGAAAGAAGAATATATTATTATTATTTATAAAATAATTTTTTCGAAATAAAATAGTTGTAGAATTATTTTTTTCATAAAAGAATAATTGTTCTGAATAGAATTATTGTAGAAATTTTTTTTATCTGAATAGTATGATTATAGAATAATTTCTTTCTAAACGGAATAATTTATTTCTAAATAGATAATTATTCTGAATAGAATAAATTTTTCTAAGTAGAGTAATCCTAAAAAAATTTTATTCAAAAAAAATACTATTTTTTATTTTGTTACTAATTGCTGATTGTTTTTATTTTTAGTCATATATAGCATGTTCTTGGAGTACTTCGCATATTGGACTAGTCACTGTCTTTTACGGCGTCACTTCCGCTTTATCATCAATCATTTCCTATGTGTTAATCAGACTATTTGAAAGAAGAATTGTTTTATTTTGCTGCCAGCTTATCAACATAGTGAGACGTCTTGCTTTATTTGTGGATTCCTGACTCAAACAACCAGTTACTCTCTACTTGGCAGGTGTATTTGGTTTTATAGTTGGAATATTCCATTCTTAAACGAAAGGTGAGAATGAAGTTTTAAGCCAGGTTTATACTCGGCCATTAATGAAACGGCACATATTCAGAACGGCGTAGAAAGGCTGAAAATTCTGTTAGGCTAATAGCAAGTAATTGCCCAAGAGACAACTACAAGCCGCTGTATTGTATCTTTTTCTCACTTTATAGAATAGAATTTGGCGGTGGTTTATAGAATTTGGCGGGATTTTAAGGGGGGGGGTAGTTCCTTATAGATTAATTCCGACATTTTTATTCCTTTGTTATTTCCGATGCTATTTCGCATGCTTTTTTCACCTTTTATTATCACATCAGAACATTATAATATTTTGGTAAATGAGGTTTCTGGCGTCAACAAATGTCCGTTGGCGAAAAATTGAAATTTTATTATCTGCACGAACATCTCAACAAAATCAACTTTTAATAACGTGTCGCCAAAAGCTCTGAATATAAAAATATAAGTTAATGACTAAAACAAATAAAACCTTTAAAAAATGTTATTTTGAGTTCATGATTATATGAAATGAAATAAATAGCAAATGTGATATTTTGTTAAGCAATAAATAAATCGAGACACAGTATTTTCGGACCGTTTGCAATACTAAAGAGACTCATTCAATGAAACCATTAAAATGAATGAAAATATAATTTAACTTGCACGAGAATTAGATGCCTGGCCTTCAAGAAATTATGTTCTGACGTGATATATTGAAATATGCATAGCAAATTTCATTTTAATCATTTTTATCATGTTAGAACATGATGTTGATTTGCGAAAGAGGTTTATGGCATCAATAAAATTCCGTTGGCGAAAAATAAAAAATGTATTTGCTATTTGCTTTCTATGGTTTTCCAAATTTATGCATGTTAACCTTGTTTTATATTTTGCTTCGTTTCTTTGTGTAAATATCCGTAATTCTCACACAATCCGCAGTGAATAAGAAAAATTCAAGCGCACCAAAATGGCAACTTATAGCCAAGCATGGAAAGCCTGGATTTATCTTAATGAAACTGTGGCAAACATAAATTAGGTCCTTTCTGCGCATGCGCTTCTTACTTGCCATCGTATAACTGGCCGAGTGTAAATCTGGCATTACATGCTATATCTTGGGGGAAATTAAAGATAATGAGCTCCAAGGAATATCTTGGATAATTTTTATCTAATTAAGAGATAATTGGCAATTTGTCACTACTACCCTTACTTGAGCAGAATGGAAAAAATTTCGCCATGTAAGAACATTAGAATGGAGTGTACACACGTGATTATATGAGATGAAATAAATAGGAAATGTGATATTTTTTTAAACAATCAATGCTAGACAAAGTGTATTTGAATCGTTTGCGAAAATAAAGTGACTCATTCAATGAAACCGTTAAAATGAATAAAAATATAATTTAACTCGCTGGAGCACGTGGTGCTTGGCCGTTCAAGAAATGATGTTCTGACATGATACATTGAAATATGCACAGCAGATGTCGTTTTAATCTTTTTATCTTAATTACCTAAGTAGGAATTGATTTTAAAAAGTTGTTTGTTATATTACTTATTTTTTCATATTTTAGGCAATTTGCTGCAGCGTTCATCGAAACTTCACGATTGGAAGTACTGTTTCTGCCATTCTCGCCACATGCGGTCATTTTGACAAAATTTGGTGATAAACTTTTTTTTTGGCGAAAATTTTCAACAGCACCCTAATGAAACCTTTTGATGACATTTTACATTGTGTTCAGACCGCCAGTTCTCATGCATGCACATCAAAATTTACACACTTACGAACGAAGTCGCTTGTAAAAGCTAGTAGAATTATATATTAACAAATATGACACAATCCAAGCTAAATTGTTAAAAAAATTAATTGAACTATAAATCCAATTTTTTATGAACTTTAATTCATCTAATTTCGAAAAATCTTTAACTCCACCAAGCGAAGAATAATGCAAGATTAGTGTTCGTAAAACTTCCCTGAATTTACAAACTTCATAGATTTTGAATTTTACAAATATAAGGTGTCATACAAAATGTTTCGAGTATACTATTAGAAACCATAGGAAACTAACGAAAGAATTTTTTTATCATGTGAGAACGTGATATTGTTTTGATTAGGAGGTTTTGAAGTATCCGAAATTTACGGGGGAAATGCATTTTTATCCGCTTTTACCAGTATTGCATTATTATTATTATACATGCTTCTTTAACAGCAGAGGCGTTTTTATAAAGTTTTTCTGCTTTTACCAGTATTGCTTTATTATTACATATGCTTCTTTGACAGCAGATGCATTTTCTAAAGTCTGAAGATAAGCTATTATGGCATTATAGCTGTTATTTCATCTCAAAATCGGTCGAGCTCTGAAATTTTGTTTAACAGCTAGAAAAAGTGAAAAAAAATTATTTGCAATATATATATACCTATGTATAGAGAGAGAATTGGGATATAGACAGGTATCAAAGTTACTTATATGAATTAAGATAAATAATGACTTAAAAATAATAATGTTCTCACATGATAACTTGAAATTTGCAATCAAAGATTTCATTTTATTCTATTTCTACATAATCTACAAGTTTTAATTTTTTCATAATCTACTATTTTAAAATAATTTCATAAAAACAAACTAAACATGAACGATATTTTATTTGAAAAAAATGAATAAATATTACTATTTATGTATTTAAATTTTATTTATTTACTTTTGAATTTTAAAATACTGCAAAATTGGTATTTATTATTTAAAAATGATAAACAATGTGCTCTAAAGTTGTGAAGAAAAACGTTGGCGATTTGTTTTCAATTTTCCCCGGCACATTGTTTTGAACAGCCCCATAATGATACGGTTTGATGACAATGTACATTGTGATGAGATCGCCGGTTCTCATACATGAAAATCAAAATTCCCACGCGTACGAAGCCGCGGGTAAGAGCTAGTTTTCAATAATCTGATTGTATCTGTTCGTGAAAAGGGAAATTACCCTTACTATGGAAATAATTAAAACAAATAATCAGTATATATTTATTTAAGTGATTCACTTTGTTTTTTTCTTAGGCTGAAACGCCTTTCGGCCAGAAAGTATCCTATGAATCCTAGACATGCAACCGTAAAGATGATGCACAGTTTGACCGAAGTGCAGAAGAATTCGCCGTAGACAAAGGGCAGAGCCCATCCGATGGAGGCGTACAAGGAGAGACTTGAAAAGGCCGTCTCTTCCTCACCTTCGAAGAAGACCCCATAAAGAGCTGAAATGAAAAGAGGAATGATAATAATAATTTTATTATTTTATTTGCCAGTTATTAGTTCACCCTCATCTTCTTTGCTACAAACCAATCACTCTGTAGTATAAATATTGTCTATCTCTAAGAATGGTATAAGTACTATCGATCTTTAAGTATGCTATGAGAATTGTCTGTCTTTAAGTATGGCATAAGTATTGTCTATCTCTAAATATGGTATAAGTATTAACTATCTCTAAGAATGAAATCTTTATGTATCTCCAAGTATGGTATAAGTATTGTCTCTCTAAATATGGTATAAGTACTATCAATCTCTAAGTATGCTATGAGAATTATCTGTCATTATATATGGTATAAGTATTGTCTATCTATAAATATGGTATAAGTACTTTCTATAAGTATGGTATAAGTATTATCTATCTCTAAGAATGAAATCATTATTATCTGTCTCCAAGTATAATAATAATATTGCCTATCTCTAAGTATGGTATAAGTACTATCACTCTCTAAGCATGCTAGGAGAATTATCTGTCTTTATATATGGCATAAGTATTAACTATCTATAAATATGGTATAAGTATTTTCGTTAAGTAGGGTATAAGTATTATCTATCTCTAAGAATGAAATCATTATTATCTGTCTCCAAGTATGGTATTAGTATTGCCTATCTCTAAGTATGGTATAAGCATTGTCACTCTCTAAATATGGTATAAGCATTGTCACTCTCTAAATATGGTATAAGCATTGTTAAGTTTTTAGCGTAGTGGGGTCGGATTGAATGGACTTTACTTGAGGCCAGCACAAATTAATTTATTTACAGCTATTTATAGATATTATCAGGATGACTTGTTAAAATAAAACTTCATATAAGCACAATCCAGCAATAATCAGTCACTTACAGCGTAAATGCAAGCCTTACGCACAATAAACAAAGTCTGCAAAACAGCTATCGTATAGCACAGCAAACAGAAAATCGCAGAGAGCTCAATTATACAACGTTAACAGCAAACGCTAACACAGCTCACTAATCCGCTAATCTAGTGAGACGCTTCTCTTCCAAGAGGGGAAAAACTGCCGAATGCGGTAGCCCGTCCCTTATATAGCCGGGTGAAAGAGACGCGAAGCTTCGGAAATCACCTAGAGAGATCCGGCGGATGCCAGACTATTCCTTTCGCCAAACCAACCCGGTTGGCGCCAAGCTCTTTGACGCCGTCGCCAATCGCTCTCCCTTCCAGGCTTTAAGAGGCCTTCGCCAGCTTGTAACAATATTGTCTATATCTAAACATTTTATAAGTATTATTTATCTCTAAGAATAATATCAATATTCTCTATCTTTAAGAGAGATAGCAGTATTATCTATCTCCAAGTATAGTATTAGTATTGCCTATATCTGTGTATGTTATGTGTATAATCTATCACTAATTATGGTTTAAGTATTGTCTATGGTATAAGTATCCTCATCAGTATATGATCATAAGTATTGTCTCTATTCATTGTAAGTTATTCAAAAATGTAATGAGACACTCTTCAATGAATATGTTCCTGAAATAATTTACTATCATGTTTAACTTCAAAATCCACCCCTTATAATTTTGTTATTCTGGTGGTACCATACTTATTATTCATCATTAAAATAACCCATATTTTCCGAACATTTTGCCGTAAATAATTAGAAATTACAGTTTATGCTCATATTTCCACTTAATCTTTTAGAAGTTCATGTGTGTGTGTGTGTGTGTGTGTGTGTGTGTGTGTGTGTGTGTGTGT
>JAOUZG010048946.1:0-19871 GCA_026289955.1 Argiope argentata | reverse complement strand
CAAACACACATATCCCACACCACAAGCCAAGACCTCCTGGACAATCCAAACACACAATCCGACACCACCAACCAAGACTTTTTCCACACTCCATGCACATCTCCCACACCACAAGCCAAGACTTCCTCCACACACACACACACACACACACACACACACACACACACAAGTCAAGACTTCCTCTACACTAACTCTCACTCTGAACACTATCCTGTGTACATCACCTTGTGTATCCACTCTCTGTATAACCCATTTTCTGATTCGGTTTATATTAAGGCTTCTTTAAATCTTAAATTTGACTTTATGTTGCCCATTTACCTGCCATTCAGTTTTGTCGATCTTAGCATTATATATACCGGAAAATAATGTTGGGATCCATATTATATAATTAATTTCTATTCCATGTAAATCCTTAAAAAACCGCGCCTACTATTTAAATATGCTTTTTTTATAATCTTGCAAAATTATTTAAGAACAATTTCAAATATTTTGATTAAAAAGTTTAATAGCAGGCGTTAGTCAAAACTAAAGGAGGCAATTAGAGTGTTAAAAGAGTAAATATTTATTTAATTAACCAGATATTTGAATTTTGTTTTATTCTATCAAGTTCTATTATCATTGTAATTTAAGTTTATCATAAAAAGGAATAATATGTTTTTCAGCCATTTGTCTTTCTGACAAATTGAAAAAATAAAAGAAAATTGGTTTTGCAGTAAGATATTTATCTATACTACTATTATAAATGTGAAAGTTTGGATAAATGGATGATGTTAATCAAGCCAGAATAGCAGGACAAAATAATGAAATTTAGCAAAGTCATAGTTTATAGTCTTGAAAACGATATAGGCTACTCTTTATTCCCATTAATTGAGTGGTTAATTTTATTAATTTATAATTAGCTTTTCTCCCAATAATCTTCATTTACCTACCACAAATTAATAAAACTTCATTTTGTTTTTTCCCACATTGATTTAAGCTTAACATGTTTTTGACCGATAATTTCAAGTGTTTGTTTAGTTTCTTAGTGTTTCTTATATTTAAAATTTAATATTGCTAACAAAACCACTTATTTCGGAATCGATTTGAGTTATTTTTGAAAACTAAATAGAATAAAGAAAATTAAGAATTTATAAACTGTATTGCGTTACTCCAATTAGTGTAGAAAAATTCAGTCATTTACGTTGCCCAAATTGATGTTGAAAATTTACGCATGCATACAGCTTATTAGCATTTTACATTGTGATCTCCGTCAATTCTCACACATACGTATCAAAATGTCCACGCGTAGGTTGTCATGGATAAATGTTAGTATAGGATCTATCACAAAATTTACGACTTTTTATATATATTTCTCTCAACTCGAATTATAACCATGCATGCTGAATGAATGGTACTGTTAATAATAAACCATCCAAAAACAAAAGGTAACAAGAAAAGTTTAACTAGCAAGAATATTAGCGTTTAAGAAGATTCATTTAGTTTTAAAAATTTGGTTCGGAAATGAAAGGAGCATCGCAAATTTGATTAATCAAATCCAAGAAAAAAAATTCCTGTATGCTAATTGGATTTATTCTCAATTTTTTTATTTGGTAGTCTTTCCCGGATGAATATGTGGCAGGTAAAACGCTTCAGATATTTATTTATTTATTTAATGATCATGAAATTTAAACAATTACTAAGATCCGTTAAACCACGTCATACCCGCTAATTTTGACAACTTTACATTTCAGTTCAGCACAGAATAATTATACAGCAATGTGAAAGAATTATTTAACAATCAGACACTATTTTTTCTTGGATTTAGGAATTCCCTTTTTATTGGATTCCAGATAGAAAGAGCTGAAAGAATGAAATTAAATAAGTTCTTTCAGTAAAAGATAGAAATTATTTGGAAATCTCGTTGGTTTATGCTCTTTCAAAAATTAGAAATATACCTTCCTAATTTTATTTTCTCCTATTCGATAAATGATAACATCGTGCCAGATAATATCCGAGATGAAATCAACAGTAATGATCTATTGTTGAAATCTAAAGATTAAAACCTTTTGCTATAAGTTTTAATTATTGATTGTTCACTATACTTGTTAAATGAGATTCAAATTTAAAATTTTAATCTAATTTAAGGGAATTTTGAAATTGCTTGTCACGTGTCAAATATAAAATCTCAAACTCGACCAATTTAATGCTTAATTGAATAGTTAGAAATCGCAAGTTTGGTATCTTAAGTTCTTTGTAATATGAATGCTTTTGAAAGGAGGATCACTACAAAATAAAATCTTACTATTCCTTTATATCATACTTTTTGAAATTTTCAAAATATCTCAATATTATTTATTTATCTAATATTTTCAATAAAGTTTTCTCTCTTTGAAATTTATTTTATTGTAACATTTACTTTAATATTACCTAGTCCATTTCCCAATTGAATACAAAAGTTCATTTTTTCAGCCATATAGAGAGTTGGAATTATATTCCTAAATTCAAAAACTGAGAAAACTGGTGTCGTTTAACAAGGATAACTGTTAAAAGATTCCGTTTATTTCTATAAATACTCTAGTATAAATGTAACAGCGAATTTTCAGAAAAATATATTTAACAACCGAATTATCATTTACTTTTTCGAGAAGGTTTAAAGTTACATTTCCACCAGATATTGAGGCAATGAACAAGATAAAGTTTATTAAATTTCAACTTAATAACAGCAATTTCTAGACTAACAGTTATCAAAATATAAGGTAAAATTTGACTAGCTTTGGAGTTCTAAGTGAAGTAGATAAAAGTAGAAACAATCTATTGCTTTATGCCACATGAAAATTCAGTCTTTGCTAGATATTGAATTTATTTAGATGATTCAAATTTAATCGAATTGACTACTCTAGTTGAGAAAAATAAGGAGACTAAACTTGACATCGATAGTATTCGAAGAAACGGAAAATTTGTTAAGAAATATGAAATGGCAAGTATTTTCTTGAATACTTTTATCATTTTGCAAATATAACTAGTTGAATTGATTCTTCAAAATTCAAATAAAGTAGTCGCTTAAGAGGCATGGAGAACAATAAAAAATCAAAAAAGTTTCGTGATCATGTTCAAAACCAGAATTCTTGGTGCTGAATTACAATCTTAATTTTCTGAAATATTTTGTTGTTAATTTGTAATTACCGGCAGAATTCAATACATATGGAAATTATTTTAGTCAAATATTCAACAACACGCAATGATCAACTTAAAAATGTGACAAATAGAGAAGAAAGTAAAGAGCCACTATAGTCTTTTTTTAAATATGTTTATCAAAACCGACGATGCACCATGAAGATATGAGCCTAAATTAAATTTAATTACCAGAAGTCATCTGTATAATCTGGAAAAATAGTTTCGAAAAGAGGATGTTTGCATAGGTTCCATAAAACCTCCTAAGTTCATCTGAAATAGAGATTGTCTCTTAACGCTATGATTCTTAAACCATTAGACAGCACATTGGTAAGTTGACAGTTTAGGTATTTTAAAAACATCCATGCTAAAATTTATAAATTAATGATAACAATTCTGAATAAAAAGAATTTCACTTAAAACTTGTAACATATTTAAGGAAGAAAAATAGGACAATGTTCGAAAATTGCAATTAATATTACTCAACAAAATTATCATTAAAATTAGATACATTAACACTTATCAACTTGCCTCGTTTATATGTAAAATCCAAATATCAATTCTTTAAAAGCCTGTCATCTAGACGGAATACCTAAAGGTCAACAAGAATATTAACGGATGACCAAAGAATAGCTTTTCTCATTGCTCGTAGAAGAAATAATGAAAAATGAACGAAGGCATGTTAAAATATACTGAAGTAGGTATTGAAGTTTTAAGGAAAAATTAAAAGCATTTGGATTTTGAAAATATATACAATGATTTATATCACATGAAAATTGAAGGCTTTCAGTTACTGTTGAATTCATTAAGATAATTTAAATTGAATCCATTATTGTACTTGTACAAAAAAAATATGAAGGCGGAAGTGAACATCGAAGAAATTGTATTCTTATCGAGAACTTCGAAATGCTAAAGGTTTAAAAAGTATAGTTTCATAATTATGAAAATATTAGTCAGTTTAAGCATCTTCTTTTTCAGGTCTCAATAGGTTGATGTTATTCTTCCAGGAATCCCATGGAACAATAATAAGAAATTTTGACAACCAATTTCAGTTCCAAAGTCCTTGATGTTGAATTTAGAATCTAATTTCTCCAAAGATTGCATAGTTGATTCATAATTCTTAGTAACAAAAATTATTTCAGTCGATACAAAATATATTTTAAAATCAATGATCGACAATAAGTAATGCAACAAATGGATAGTGAATTAAAAAAACGCATCTTGTGTTGGATGGCTGTATCCGATTAATTTCAGGATTGAATTCAATAGAAATGATTTAAAATATACAAGGTAATTGGAAACTAAATGTAATACCACATGTAAGACGTATCCACGCAAATATGGATTAGAATTTTGGATCCAGGAATGTAGGTTCAAATATCATCTTTACCATCTACACAACGTTTAACATTATGAATTTGCCTCTAAAATGATGTGCTATAAAATTGTAGTTTTATAATGATCATTAAAGATAGAAATGTAAAAAAACTAAACAAAATAACTTACGTGGCCATAATTTTGAATGTTATCAGCATCTGTTTATTTCAGGTACTTCCAAACTCTTTTTCGCAGCGAAAAATGAATGAAGGAATGCATGGAAAAGGCCCAATTTTTAGTCATGCTTTCAAATTTTTGCTGACCAATACTTCTTATGCTGAAATAATGTTAAAGATATGATAATAAATATATAATAATTTTCCTAAAATAACAATGCACTAAAAAGGTAACTATAAAGGTGCTTAAGATATTTTTTTATTAATCTTCCCATTTTGAAATAATTATTGAATAGATGGTTTTCCTATTTCTGCTTCAAGATAACAAAATTGTATTTCAAAATATGTTTGTCTTCAAAAAATCTTTCCTTCAAGAGAATTCATTAGAATTATTTGGGAAACCGAGAAAAAAAATTATATTTGGTTTAAAGAAAGAATTGAGGCGCATGTGTTATTTGAGTGTACTTACCAACCTGAAGTAGATCCAATGCCATTAGTTAGATAGCTATGATTTAAATCTTTTGATAATTCTAGTAATATATAAACAAGGGATTTATCAGAAGCAAAATCAAAAATTCGCCTTGGTTTAATATGCAAAAAGAATGAAATTATAAAAATAAAATTTGTTTCTATTTCAGTAATAAGAGAAATCAGATTTCTCAAAAACTCTGAAGCTGACACTAAAAGTGAATAATATTTTCAAAAAATTACCGATTTTTTTTAAAATGGCCATTTCTTTGTGGTGGAGAGCTTAGAAGTAAATTGTGCTCTTGGCAGCCTGCTGTGACCGCCCTGCTCATCAAAATTAAAAACTTGCGGAACCAAATTTCACACACTCCAAAAAAATTGTTTCGGCTCGATGTCTAGCAATTCCTCAATATTTTCAGTATCAGATTCCGAACTATTTAGCAATAGGCGTGTCTTGTTGTATTTGTTTTGAATTTTCCATCTGTATCCTGTTTCTACAGACATTTTAGACAGGTCAGAATCCGAGACAATTCAATACCATCTTAGCTCATATTCCTCATTTGTCTTTTATTGGTCCAAAATTTGTTAATTATGCTTGATTAAGTAAAAAATATCTTCAAGAGCCGCAGTGTTTAAGCGCCGTTCATCGAAACCAAACGACTTCAGGGACATTATTGGGCAGTTACTGATAAACAAGTCGGGGTATCATCATCTATTTATAGTGATTTTTGATTGTTTTGGCTTATTTATTTGTTTTTCATTTAATTTTTCAAATTTTAATTCACAAATAAACTATAAAACAAATAATTATTCCATGAAAAGCAATTTAAAATAATAAAAAGGTGAATTGAACACAGAATCATACAAGAAATAAAAAAATTACCTATAAAAACATTTTAGGAACCTACTTCAGGGTAAGATTTGACAGAAATTACTGGTGCCAAAAGGTGCTGTTTGTTCGGAGAGAGCATTTCTACTTGAGGGCTTGTAGGTGCTGTAGGCTCAGATAGAGCGTCTATAACCGATTGCCTATAATGGAGATGTTCTCTAAGAAATGGTTAAATACTTTATAGATTCCAATTTTCTATCCTGAAAATAACTCATTAATTTCTTAATATATTTTGAAAAAACTCTTATAACTTAACAGCCAAACTTTAAGAGTAACTGCCTTTTTATAACATTTTTTTTAACTTGAGATTTTTCTGTTAAATATCTTAATTAGAAATCCAAAATAATTCAAAAATTCATTTGGGTTTGGGATAGATATTTTTTAAAAATTGTAACAGTTCCATAAAAAAGGAAGGTTTTCAAATGTATGCAAATCTGAAATATATTGTGAAAATATCATTTAAGTCGCATGTTCTTGGCTTAGCCCATTAATTAATCATTTTAATGAAGGAAATTTTATGCGCAAAGTGAAGAAATCAAAATAATGCAGAAGTCGAATTGTAAACAAATAAATTACAGACGCACTCACTTCTAGGACTGGTGGAATATCAAGAACTTGATGATGGTTTAAATCGAAATTGAATTATGTAGAAAAACAATCTTTTATTAGCCAAAATGCGAGTCATCGAATCCTGAAATAAAAAAATAATAAAGGTAAATATATAAACACTTGTAACTGTAAAAAGCCGAAAAGTTATCTATAGAAATGATGACTGCTGGGAAATCAATGTCAAAAACTATGTCAAGTAAACTTTGGCAGTGGTTTTCGAAACTAAATAAATTCATAAACGATCAATTTTGGAAAAGTTTTCATATCAGATTTAAAGAGTAAATTTTGTACGGTAAGTCTTTGAAGTATAAAGTAAAAAATGTTAAAGATCGTGAAATTAAGAATGACTTCTTGTAAAAATATTTATGAAAAAGTAGGCGCCAAGCCAAAGAAAGAAATATTTTGAACCTTCTTTTAAAAGCATTCGATTTTGATGGTGCATTAAACTAATTATGGCTTTTTAGAAACTTTTATGTAATAAATCTTCTCAAAGTCCCCTAGAAAAATATTCTTATGCTTTTGTTTTGAAATTATTAGATTTTTATAGTGCATTAAACTAATAATGAAATATCCTTTCCAAAAGCATTTCCGACGTTCACAGGAGTTTGTAAAGTAACTGGAATTAGGAAAGGATTTATAAAGTAATTCGTTCCACCTGGAATATTGTCATTATCTATTGTTTTCAACATTTTTAGTTGAAATAGTTCTTAGAAGTTGTACAAAATTCATGATTGCATATTTAGTATTAAAATACATTCAATTTTTAAAGATTATAAAAGCACTGAAGACAATCAAATTGATGGAGAATTCAAGGCTTCTTTTTTTCATAAATACTAACCTATACCGAGACAAAGATTTCATTTCTTCATTCTAAAGATGAATTTTTATTGCGTTCTTTATCAGCCAATTTCTTAAGTTCATTGTTGAGCCACAAAATACAAAAGTATTCGCCAATCGGAAACGGGAGCATCTCTAAAATTCATTTAAAATTGAGTATTTCTTAAAAAATTATTCCTTTCTAATTATAATCTTAAGTGGACGCCTTCAACAATGAAAATTAGAAACATACAAGAAAGAGTCCAGTTAATATTCAGGCTTTTTTTAAAAAAAGCCTTTGATTACAGAATTCCAAATTGTTCATAAAATATAACTAAGAAAATTAATGTTATAAAGGACTCCAGTCCTCTCATTCGAAGGAGGCAATTTCTCTTTTTATTAAAATTTGAAAGTGAAATAACTTAAGGGACATTTGGTTATCTTGTATCAAAGAATGTTAAAATTAAACATTGATAAAACAATTTGCCAACAAATGTTCCAAAATTCAGCGGTATATCTAAACGAATTTGCAATTATTTCAGTATCAAGTGGTGTAACATGTAAAATATTTGATATAAAATAACCTAAATGCTAAAAAAGGAATTCTCATAATTATTGTTATAATAGGATGCAGGAATTTTGATTGTATGTCAACGACGGAGCAGCACAAACAACAAACGATGAACACCAATAAATAGATCTTGGCCGGCAAAATTCCAAGTGAATCCTGACATTCCATGACACTGAAAATATTTCAAGATGAAATCATGATCAAAAATTCCTCCCATCTAAGTTCATGTCTCAGCATATGAATTTCTGAAGAAAAAAAATAAGGTTTTAGTCCATTAGTTTAAAACTTACCTATTATAAGGAACTCGAAAATTTTTTTAGTAATAATAGAATACAGATAAGTAATTTATGTCAGTAATTTCTAAATTGAACGGGAAGCAAAATTAAAATTTTGTACTGCAGTTGCAACTTGTTAAACAATTTTTTCGATTACGAAAGATTTCTCCTCATTAATGATTTCAATTTCAGAAATCTATAATTTTTTTAAAAAAAATATTTCATTGTATCCTTTAAAAAAGCTAGCAACCAAAGATTCAGTTTTTTTTACTAACATTTATTTGATAGAATTAATCGACTAATACCTCTTTCAGCACAAAAATGAATATTTTTTAAGTATCGAGTTGGACATAAAAAATCTATTTTGGAACGACTATAAAAATTCAGCAACTCACCAGAATAAATTCTGATACTTGGCATCCATCCGCAATGAAACAGTTTCTGCATATTCAGGTCAGATGCGTTGTTTGAAGATGAATCCTTAACTGAAAAAAACTCTGTACGTAGAGAATGAGAGAATGGTCCAAGGGACTTATACTAACAAGCAGTCGCTCAACAATTTACAGTGGCATTCTATTACCGAAATGAGTGTAATCAACTTCCTTTTAAGAGGTCTATTAGCAAATAAAAAAAAATTTAGATTTTTATCTTTTTTGACAGTGCAGAAATAGAAATACGGAAATATAGTTATCATTTAGAAAAGTAGATTTAACAGCTGATTTATCATCCATTTTTTCGAGTAGATTTAAGTTTTATTTACTACGAATGTTGAAGTAACTATCACGATCAGGTTTATTGAAATTTGGCCTCGTAATTTCTTGACTATCGATTAAACCAGATTATTTCTTCTGGTTCTAGCTATGTATAAACGTTAAAAATTCGTCAATGATGTTTCCTCATAATTTTATTAAATCTATAGCATGCCGGGGCAATAAATCAAACTGAAGAAACAAACTTTTCATTAAAATTAAAATAGAACATTCACTGAAAGGATAAGGTTACAGTTAACGACTTTTTGAAATTGATGAATTTCTACATTCTAAGGAAAGTAAACGGTTGTGGGAAAAATCTAACAACTCCCCAATAATCTTAAATGGTACTTTGGAAAGGAGGATGTTTGCATACTTTCACCAGAAATGAGGGGTTGTCCCACAAAGCTATGATTCCTATACCCTTAAACAGCATATTGGTAAGATGGCAATTTCTGTATTTTGAAAACTACTATGCTAAAAGTTTATAAATCAATGATAACAAATCTCGATAAAAAGAATTTCACTTTAAATTTGTAACTTACTGAATGAAGAAATATCGAATAATTTTCAAAAATTACAATTAATATTACTTAATAAAAATTATTAGAATTAGGGAAGCATAAGCACGAATCATGCTTACCTCGTTTTTATGCAAAAACCCGAATACCAATTCTTACAATGCCTGTCACCTAAACAAAACGCCTAAAAACCAACACTAATATCAACCGATGACAAAAGAAGAGATTTTCTCAGTGCCTTTAGAAGAAATAATGAAAAGTGAACAAAAGCATGTTAAAATATACTGAAGTACAAATTCATGTTTTAGAGAAAACTTTTAACCAAGTGGAATTTGAAAAACGTATGAAATGATTTAAACCACATGAAAATTGAAGGCTCACTTAGAACTAAAAATGATAATTGCTTAACGGTACAATTTTATGATTACGTAAATTTTAACCAAACGAAAAATATTTTTCAGATCTCTAGCAGGTAGTTGTCCAAAAAGCACTGAAGACTATAAAATAAGAAACTTAGACACTCGGTTTCAAGATCCCAAAGTTCTTGATGCTGAATATCACATTTAGTTTCCTGAATAACTGCTTTGTTGATTCGCAATTCTTACTTACACAAAAATTTCAGCCGTTAAGAAAAATATTTTTAGAACCTTAATATTAACAATACGTAAAGCAACAAATAAATCGTGGAGAAAGTAGAAAACATTCTGTTGGGTAGTCGTATCCGATGAATTCCGAGAGTGAAACTTGATTTCACCGAAAAGTCTTCAACTGTAGAAGCCTAATGGAAGTTAAATCTAATGTCGCATGCAAGACATATATTCGTAACTATGGAGTAGAATTCAGGAGCCAGGAACGTGGGTTCAAGTGGAGTCTTTCACATCCATGCATTGTTTAAAATTATGAATATCACCCTAAAATAATTAGTTGCAAAATTGTAACCTTATAATGTATATTAAAGATAGTAATATATGGACAAAAGAACTTATTTGGCTATTACCTTGAATATTATCAGAAGCTATTTATTTTAGGAACTTCCAAAAGTTTTTTACAGTGAAAAATGAATCTGTGAAAAAGATAATTTTTTGGTCATACTTTCAAATCTTTCCTGAACAATAATTCTTATGCTGAAAGAATTTAAAACAATGATTTCTCTTATAATAATAATAATGTTGTTAAAATAAAGACTTTGCTACAATCAACAATTTATATCAACAATTTTCTAAAACAGGTGGGTAAGCTGGATTATTTTTTTTCAATTAATCTTCACCTTTTGAAATGTAACTGATTTCTTTAAATAAGCCTTCCTCATATTTCGACTTCAAAATAAAGAAATTGTATTTCAAAATAATTTTGTCACCGATTCCTCCTTAAACGGAACTTTTGGCTAATAATTATGTAAGAAGACAAAATGAATTTCTTTTTGGTTTTGAGAACAAATTTAGGGGCACGTGCTATCCTAGTGTACAGAAATAAACTACTCCTTAGGCAGTCGCTGTGAGGGTCCTGCTCATCCAAATCAAAACTTTTGGAGCCAAATTTCGTAAATAGCTTCTCTTCGGTATCTGGTAATTCCTCAATGTTTTCAGAATCAGATTTTGCGCTACTTGATAGGTTTGTGTATTTCCGGTCTCTTGCTGTATGTATTTCGAAGTTTACATTTGTATCTCATTTCCCCATATATTTCAGGCTGGTCAGAATCCAATGACAATAAAATGCCATCTCGACTCTTATTCTACATTTGTCCCTGATTGCTGCTATATATATTAGATTACGTAAAAAAAAATATTTGTACAAGCCATATAGACTTTTAGCGCGTCGAAAACAAGATACTTAATGAACATTATTGGACAGTTATTGATAACAATTTGTAGTATCCACACGAATTTATGGTAGTAATTTTTCATTGTTTTGGGTTATTCGTTGTTTTTTCATTTAGTTTTTATTTTAATTCACAAGAAGTTATAATTAAAAAGGATAATTACTCAATACAGAGTAGGTAAATTGCCACCGCAACACAAAAGAATGAAATAAAACAATTGCCAATTAAAATATTTTAGAAACCTACTTCAGGGTAGAATAAGTGGAAAATTAACGGTGCCGAAAGGCGCCGTTAGTTCGGTGAGAGCAACTCCGCCTGTCTATAGGCACTGCTCGCTCAGAGAGAAAGAGACAAGAAATCACTGCCTGACATGAAAATAGTGAAGGCTTCATGCATTATAATTTCCTATTTTAAAGATATTACTATATTAATAAAATTTGAGCCGACAATTATAATTTAACAACCAAATATTTCAAGTAGCTCAATTTTTATAGAATTTTTATGTACATAAGATTTTTCTTTAAATGATCTTAATTCGAAATCTAAAATAATTCAAAAGTTCCTTTTAATATATGAAATATATCTTTACAAAAGTTTAACGGTTCTATAGTACTGAAAGATTTCAAATGTATGCAAATCTGAAGTATATTGTGAAAATATCCTTTAAATCGCTTCTTCTTGGCTTAGCCCATTAATTAATCTTTTAAATTAATGAAATATTATGCGCAAAGTGGAGAAATCAAAATATTGCAGAAGTCGAATTGTAAACAAATAAATGACGGAAGCACTTCTAGGAGAGGAGGAATTGCAAGAACTTGATGATGGTTAAAAGGAAATCGGGTCTTGACCAAAACAATCTTCCACTGGTCGAATTTTGAGCCATCGAATGATTTCTGAAAAAAAATATTAATTCAAATGTATAAACCCTTGCAACTGTAAAAAGTCGAAAAGTTATCAGTAGAAATGATGACTGCTTAGTAATGAGTGTCAAAAAGTTTAAGTTAATTGAATTTATACTTAGGGTTTCAGAATTGAGAAAATTCACAAGAAAATAATTTTTGAAAAGCGTTTCTACAATATTTAAAGAACCAAAATTTTGTACTGTAAGTCTTTGAAATATGAAATAAAAAGTGTTGAAAATCATGAAGTTAAGAATAAGGACTTTTTGTTCAAACATTTATATACTAAATCTACGAAAAATGCCGAATGGAATATTCATCGTACCTTTTTCTTTTGAAAACATTAGATATTTTATAGTACATTAAACTAGTAATGGATTCTTGGGGAAATGTTTACGCAATAAATATAATCAAAGTTATCAAAAGAAATATTTTTGTAAACCTTTTACTTTGAAAACCGATTGTTATAGTGCTTTAAACCAATAATGCTATTTCCTATGAAAATGACATTTTACAATTCTATTAGTATATAGAATCAGCAACTTACCAAGCTTTCAAATATTTGACATTCTGACGTAATCCACAGTTTTGGTACATCCGAAACTATTTGTGCCGAACAAAAAAAATCCTAGCATCGAAAGCCATTCCTTCTATGCAAGTAAAGTAATAATGAATCAAATACTTGATTCATTCGGCAACTTGACTGCTGATCAAAGAGTCCAAAGCATCTGCGCCACTGAATTAGCCAACTTCTACATTTGCTAGGCATGGGATAGAATGGTGAAGATGAATTAGAATATTTAATATTTTTTGGCTGCATGCTTGACTTAAGGGATTAAACGAAGGAAATTTATAGTAATTGCAACTTAACAACATTTTAAAAGTCAATTTTAAGTGAGGACTTGCACAACTGGGAGAAATTTACGACAAGTTTCAAATTTGAAAATAGATTACTCCAAGAGTCGGTGAGATTCGTTCTTGAGGTTTGGAGAAATTATGATTCTGGATCAGTGGAATTCAGTAGTTGAGAAATGAAATAAAAAATTCAGAAAGAATCAAAACTATTACACAATTGGGAAATGTCCGACTTCGAATACAGATTGGTGTAATGTCATAAACGTTATCAATTTTCCAAGATAATTACAATTAGGAAATACATTCTGTGTTTGTTGGAAAACCATGGATATATACATTTGTGAGCTTATATTAATTCAATTTCTTACGATCATCGCAATCAATTTGAGTTCAATGACTGAGGATTTGAACGTTCAAGAAGATTTAAATAAGGGACACTAATCATAGCAATGTATAGTATCTACAAATGTATGTTGACTTGATGACGAATATTATATACAACCATTTCAAAGGGTCTCAATGTTAACAGTAATTTTTTACAATATTCAATGCAAATTTTATTAATTTTATCCATGGTACGATCTGCTTTAAAAAATCTCCCCCCCAAGACTTTATTTAATATCTGAAAAATTACAAGAATCCCCGATGATCACAGGATTTTGAAAGTGATTCGCTAATGCCTTTCTTTTATACTAGGTTCCACTTTGAATAGTGGAACCTGGTATAAAATAGACATTAGATACTTCCTTTAATATTCTTAGATCAAATAGTTCTCAGAAGGTAACAGAAATTCATGAATTGTATACTTGGAATTAAAATGCATACATTTTTGTAAAGATTATCAAAGCACTTAAGACAATCAAATTGTTGGAGGACTCGAGGCTTTCTTTTCAGTAAAGGCTCTCCTATACCATGGCAACGATTTTATCCATTTAACGATGCATTTTTTTATTGTTTTCTTTATCGGACAATTTTTTAAAGTTTATTTTTGGGCTACAACAACGAGATCACATAACGTAAGAGTATTCACCAATCGGCACCTAGCGCATCCCTAAACCTTTCATAATTATTAAATATTTATTAGAAAGATATCCCATTCCACTGATAGTCTTAAGTGGATACTCTCAACTATGAACATTAGGAGATATGCAGGGAAGAGTCTATTTAACCTTCAGATAGATATTCAGAAACCTTTGATTAAAAAGTTCCAAATTATTCATTAAATAAAACTACGAAAATTAATGATATATAGAAATCCAGTCCCAGTTCTTTTTCTTTGAGATTTCCCTTAAGTAAAATTTAGATAATATAAGATATATTATTTATTATCTTCTATCAAACAAGGCACAAGTGAAACATTAACAAGACAATTTGGGAAGAATTGTGTAATTTATCTATATATGTAAAAGCTTTTAAATTAATTCAGTATCAAGTAATGATGATTCCTTTAATATAATTGATGTAATTGCTTTATAACGATAAAAAGGAATTATCCTAATTTCCGCTATAAAAGGATGTGCATTTCTAGATTGTAAATAGGTGGCGCTGCAGTACATGCAACAAAACAAAGCTGTAGATGAACTATGAATTTAATAGAATTTGGAAATGCAATATATTAAAACACTCTTGAAGTTTCAAGAACTTAATGTTTAAAGATAAAATCACGCTCAAAACGTCTTCTCGTCTGTCTAAATTCATGCCTCATCACATGGATTCTGAAAAAGAAAATATTTTAGTCCATCAGTCTCAAATTCACCTATTATAAGGAACTCAAAAAATTCTTCAGTAATATTATAATAAAAATAAATAATTTAAGTCAGTGATTCCTAAATTGAATGGTAAACCAAATTTAAATTTTGCAGCCGAATTCCAACTTGTTAAATTATTTTTTTCCAGTAATAAAGATTTTTCAAGAGTAATAATTTTACTGTCAGAAATCTATACAAATTTAAAAATATTACATCGTATTTTTTATAATTCAATAAAACTGTCACAGAAAGGTTCAATTACTATTCTAGGTGAATATAACGGATTGAGCTAGGCCTGAACTCCAAATCTTATGGTTAGTAGCCGAATATCATACCGATCAAGCAAAAGGGACCCTTCAGCTTGAAGGATATTAATTTGCTTATATAGCAATCACCACACTATTAATAATTAAAATCGATAAGTAATCGATTAATACTTATTGCGACCAAAAAACGATTAATTTTTAATGCATCTATTTTGGAAATGCTATCAAAACTCAGCAACTCACATGACTAAATATTGATACTTAGTATCCTTCCGCAATGAAATAGTTTCTGCATATACAGGAAAGATGTGTTGTTTGAAGATGAATCCTTAAATGAAAAATATTCTGTACATAAAGAATAAGTTAAAGGTTCAAGGGACTAAAAAGCAGTCGCTCAACAATTTACAATAGCATTTTATTATATATATATATATATATATATATATATATATATATGCTTTCTTTACAGCAATCTATCAGCAAATAAGGAAAATTTAGTACTTTTTTTTGACAGTGCAGAAATAGAAATACAGAAATATACAATCATTCCTGCTTCTCAAAATCTCCCATAGTTATTTATCTATACATGAAGTATTAGGATAATTTTATTTCTGGAACTAGATTTGAAAATGGAGTTATCTTAATTTAATGAACTTCTCTGGTATTCTTTTCTTAACTCCTGAGAAATTTCAAAATTTTATATGAATGAAACCAAGAATTAGTTGGGAAATGAAAAACAAGCTCATATTTCTGCGAAGGTTCAAAATGATATCTTTTTAAGGAAAAGTTATTCATCCCAACTTATATTTATAACGTACAATAAACATTAATTGCCCAGAAGAATTGTATTTCCAAAAGGAAATCAATCTTAATTGAAAATGGTAAAATATCTATAGGCCTACTAAGACTTCTTGCTATAATCACAGTCTATTTATAAAAAAAAGATTCAATACTTCGATGTACATAACTATAATGCAAATTTAAGTTCGAATTACCAGTTGTTCAGTTGTATTGTCGTAATTAAAAATATATTCCGACTCATTCATTTATTCTTGATAATTCAAGTTCAAATTTGACCATGATGGTACCCATCGAATTTTATTTTAAAAATATTTGCTTCTCCTAACATAGAATATCATATTTTATCAGTTTAAAAGGATGCACAAATTACTTCAAAAGTTTTTATGAAACTATAAATTGTATAAACGTTTTAGAATAGAATCTTAGAAGAGTTTCAAACGCTTATGTCTCTAAAGTGATCCTGTATTGACATTTTTCTTATGATCCCAAGATGTTATTTAATGTATCGTTAATTATTTCAAGAATTTTGCAGAACTTGTATCTGTTTTATTTCTTGCTATCTTTTGTCACCACGGTACTTAAACTCTTAACTTCCCTTCCTTTTTAAATCTGATGGTGGCATTCGTCACGACTTCCTGGTTCCTCTACTTTTAATTAAAATGAAATGAAATGAAAGTAAACATGTTTGTTCTTATAACGACTCTTATCACTAATTTCCATCCAAGTTTTTATTACACATTTTTAAAATTTAGGGACCAAAAAGTTAAGAAAATTTTTTGCGATTACCATCAAGGTTTGATAATCCATTTAAATTGATTGTCAACATAGTTTGCTTTCTTCAGATTTTTCTAATAATTAGCCATATTTTTTATTCTTTCCTTTACTCTAACACTGTATCTTTATTGCTTTCATTATTTCCTTATGCTCATTATTGGACTACAGCAGGTTATAACACATCATTTATGAGTATTAACAGATAGAAACTTATTTTAGAATAATTTGTTCCCATTTAGGTAACCTTAAATTCCAATGCACTTCAAAAGCCTTTGAATTGCTTAAAATAATTAAAGCTATAGAAATGAATATATTTAAAAAAAGCATTTTATGAACTGAATAGGAGTAAAGTATATCCAAGGGATTAGAAATTTTTCCCAATCAATTAAAAGGGAGCCTAGTATTTCACCGCGCTTATAAATTGGAAGTATTCATCAATTTGACTAAATAAGTTTCACAAGAGGGGAAAAAAACTAAGCATTTAGCTTTATACACAATTGGTCTAATCAATGCGTTTAGATATAATTGACACACATTTTTATTGGATTTTTTTAAATTATAAGACGATTAAATTTCGAGACTTGCCTTAAACCTTTCTAATATCGTATTCAATGCATCTAAAAGGTATTCAGAAAAAAAAAATTGAGCTCATCAATTTAATTTATTCAAAAATAATTGAAATCTGATTAATGATATCGATATTTGTCAGCATTCCAATGCCAGTATAAAAAGGGGGTTGGATGAGGGACTGCATAAAAGGCCGAAATTGCACTCCCGAATTCATCCCCCTTTTACACTAGTTATTTACTAATGAAATTATGCTTTATTTATATTTTAAAAAATCAAGAGTTCTAATAGTCCTTTTTTGATGGTCTCAATTCTGTTTCTGTTAAGAACTCGATTCCTTGTTTGTTCCTCCCAAAATAAAAAGTGAAATAATTTCAGTGATACAAGTTAAAAATGTGTTCAAAATTTAGGAATTTGAGCTTTCATGGATAAGTTTGTAGTGCAAAATGTCATTCGTTTATAATAATAGTTTACTAGAATTTTTATTTATTGAGCTAATTATTACATTACAATTATAAAGGATCCGAGTAAAGAAATGAAATCCTTCGGAGAAATTGGTTTCTACAGTAGGTTCTCAATTTACTGGCACATGATTTGATCTTTTGACTTTGTCTCATATTCACATTTCACAATATATTTCTAATTAATTCCAAATACTCACTTAAAAGAATTTGATTCCCAGTCCCAGTAATATCTCGCATTACCAAGAAATCCTTTCTAGATGTTACATATTTCGTCTTCAGTTTTCTAAATTCCGAAATTTCAGAGAAAAATGTACTGAAAAAAGCAAGTTCTTCGGATGTTACATATAATTACAACATCAAAAAGATTTCTCATTTAATTACTTATATTATTTAGAATTTAAAATCAATTTATCAAATCCAACGACGACTTTATCGAAGTATGGAATTAAATATGTCACTTTAAAATCGATTTCAAGTTAGTATTACACTTAGTATAGTATATTGCTTCTGAAAGAATATTAAAAAATATAAGGATAAACTTTTTTTAAACACAGTGTATTATAGATGAGTTATTCATTTAACCAGGTAAAAGTTCATCACTGAATTTAAATTTTAAGAATGGAGAAATTTTTATTAAAGAAAATATTCTGCAATACGTTACCCTCTATGACTCGATGATTGAACTCATTTTTAAACAAGTTAGTATAATATTTTCTAACTCTTTAAAAAATGCGAAGGATTCACAGAAAAGCATTAAAAAGAATTCATTAGAGAATGAAGTTGATTTCATACTGGAGGTTGAATATGCTTGCAGTATCAAGAGAAAAAAAGCATTGATCATAATATTGTATTCAGACATTTTTTGGCAATTTCGGAGAGTTAATTTGTTTTAATAAAAACATGAATAATTCAAATAAATTCAATCTTTCTAAAACTGTACGTCTGAAATTTTAATATTAATTATTTTGCCTTGAATTATAAGGCAAAATTCGATCAATTAGTCAATATTAGATATATTAACAAAATTCAAAGAAATGAAAAAGAAAAAGGAATATAAGCTAATGATAATTTGATTTTTAATGGAATGAGAAGTTGCTGGTAAATTTTATTATAAGGAAATAAAGATATGTTCCAACAAAGACTTAAGAATATTGATAATTTTTAAATGTATCCTTGTTAAATTGCCGATACTAAAATATATAGCTTAAAATATCTAACAAGACTAGCTAAAATATCCACTTTATTAATATGGAAAATTAATCCAACTAATTACTGTAATTACACATAAAATAATTGACAATACAGTAGAATTATCAAAACTTCCCGTTAGAATTGTTTTGAGGGCTATTATGATATTTTTTAAACTTCATAATAGTGAAACCCATTGTTTTAACAAAAAAGGTGGTGGATTAAACAAGTTGTAAAGTACGTCTCTGCGAAAATGAACATTTTTGTCTCCAACAACTTGAAGTATTTTTTAAGAACCGGAAATATTAAAGAATTGAAACTTAGAATAATTAGTCCTCAGAATGGGGAGGAAGAAAAAAAATTATACATTGCTGAAAATTTACATTATTCAGTGAAAAAAGGGCAATACTTATCGAAAATTTCCCCCGAAAGAAACTCAAGGATTTGTCTTTATAAAATCCAATATGGTGCATTGAAAAACTTTACATTCAGTACTAAGCATTATCATGAAAATCAATGCACATGCTTGAAACAAGCTATATATATTTTTCAATATTCCACTTATATTTATTACAAGCTGTCAGTCAAAGGATTTTCTATAAATTAACAGATAAAGAAATTTCCTCTTTCCATCTTTTTATCCACGCCTTTTTCCCAATGGTCCCCTCCCCTCTCCTCATTCATTACTAAATGCAATTAGCCAAAGGAACTTCCTCCATGCGCATTCAATTCCCAAACACCACCAGCCAAAAGACATTTCACTCCCACATTCATTTCCCACTCTTCAGCAGCCAAAAGACATTCCACTCTCCCCATTCATTTCCCATACTTCAGCAGCCAAAAGACATTCCACTCTCCCCATTCATTTCCCATACTTCAGCAGCCAAAAGACATTCCACTCTCCCCATTCATTTCCCATTCTTCAGCAGCCAAAAGACATTCCACTCGC
>JAOUZG010048942.1:0-62234 GCA_026289955.1 Argiope argentata | reverse complement strand
ATATATATATATATATATAAAGGCTGATTAGGAAGGGGGAATGAAATGTATGAACTCAAAAAATGTCAAAGACTGAATTTAGTGAATATCAAAATGTTTAAGTATTTGAAAAAAAAAAAAAAAATGTAAATAGGTCTTGAAGAGCAAACTGAAGAAAGAAAGATTTTAAATGATGAAAAAATGTGATAATTCAGAGCAAGCTTTTTACTCGACTCGTCTGTGATGGCTGTATTTACTGCACTGAAAAAAGATATGTTCCAGAGAATTATCTTGATTACATGTGGTACAGAGAGGATTTTCATGAAGACCAAATCTATTTAGAAGCGCTGGTGTTATGATTGCTCGCTTTAGAATGCAAGTTAGAATGTCCCCAAGTTTTTCTTGATATTTGCTATTTTGGAAATTTAGAATGGGTCCTAGCAGAGAATTCTTTTTCATTTGGGCAACTACATCTTCCCTTGCAATCCATTCAATCTTAGGTTCAGAATCAGTGACATTTTTGGTTAACAAATCTACTGTTTCATTCCACGTAATTCTGTAATGACATGGGGTCCACACTAGGACGATTTTTTGATCAAATTTGTTTCAAATAATAATTTCATATGCAAGTTGAAGAATTATTCTTGGTGGTCTGATAGATATATTATGAAGAGCTTGAAATACAGAAAGATTATCTGTTAGGACAAGTATGTTGTTTTTCAGTACCAATCAGATCATCCAGAGCCTCAAACATAGCTACAGCTTTCGCTGTAAAAATGGTATTGATATAGTGAGTCTGGTACTAGAATGAATTGCTGTTTGCTATTCCAGCGATGGAGGTAATTGACATGATTTTGAAGCATCCGTAGCTATAATAAATAAAGACTGAAGGTGATATTTAAAGTATCTTCTAAAAGCAATCTTAGTAAGTTACTGGGAAATTTTTTGATTTGAATATCAAAAGTATGAAGATGAATATCACAGATGTCCTTCGTTAGGAAACCTAGATCATATGGAATTTGAATAATAAGCTCCGATTTAATGCTTAAATTAGTAAGAATTTCTTGAAAAGAATAAGAGTCTGCTTCCATTAAATGAATTAGCCAAACTATATTTTTTGTGGGGTTCATTAAAAACATGCACACACACACACAGTCATATTTGATAGAATACTTAAACAGAAATAGTTATGGCTTTAAATACAACTTTTTTTAGATTATTACATAAACATAGAAAAGTTACATAACAATTTTTATAGCTGTTTTAATATTTTATTTAACATTTTCTCAATATCAGTAAAGAAATTTTTTTAAACAGTATCTTTCTTGATGGTGGCAAAACTCAATATATTTTCAAAAATAAATGCATAACATTTGCTTTCAAGATTGCCTTATAGATTTAAAAACATAAACTAAAATACCTTTCATCACTTTTCTCTAAATAATAATAGCATTGCAACAATTTTTGATTTTTGTTCTTTTTTTCATCAAAAGCTTGTCGGAAAAATTTGTAGTCTTGAATGATTCTTGAGATATGGAAAGATTCCAAGAAAGTTTCAGCACTTAAACTCAACCAGATTAAAAATTGCAGACAACTGCTCTAGAGTTTAGTTTTGAATTTGTCACAACAATTTATTGAAATGAAGCCGAAAAAAAATTTGATTCATAGCATTATATTATTTAAAAAATCCGTATGTTGTTTCCCAATCAAGCGGGTCTATTGGTAAGGAATACAGCTTTACAGAATGTAAAAGTGATGCCCAATCAATGAACCCTAATCTTTATGACATAATAAAAGATTCCAGAATTCACAGGAATCTTGGTGTAAGTTTACTTGAACACAAGTTATAGCGATCTTGTTAGATCTTCTTTGCTCTGTTATAGACACTATGAAAGCCAAGAAACAGATTTGGTCTGTTTAGAGTCAGTATTGAATTAGTGGAGAGTTAGTAATCAATTTCAGCTCAAGTGAATCAACATTGGAAAGAGACAGATGTTCAAGATGTGTCAGTAGTCATGTGAAACCACTTTTTCAGAGTTCGATTCAACATTATGCACTAATATTAACTATTAATTTTCTGCTTTTGTGTTGCCGTTTATTGTGTGCAGTGCACTTGTGTAAGTTTCAGTTTTTTTTCTTCCGTCTATAAGTATTGAACAAATGTCGCTTTATGTTATTGAACCAATTGAAACAGTTACTGCACTGGACAATTGATCTTTTTCAAACAACAGTTATAGTTTATACTGTATTGCAATTGCATGACATAAGCATCATACTTTAGTATGATGTAAGCCATTGAGGAATACTTAGAAAAGAAAAAAGAAATTGGGTTATTAAACTTGGAAGTTTTATAAAAAATGAAAACTAGGCAAAAACAATTGATAAGTGAGACGAAAGCCAGAGAAGATGAAACAAAAGTGGAATTCCAATAAACAAGACAACAATTTCAAAACTTCCTGCAGCAAATTAAAACTGATGAAATATAGTCTAATACTGAAATGATTTAGGAATAACAAATGAATACTTACTTCTATCATTCCTTTATGCAAAAGAAGAACATCACTAACACCTTTGATACCAGGAGAACCGCGATTTCCAGGTCTGCCTTCCCTACACCAAATTGAAGATAAAAACAAACTCTTATTAAATTATTATTTTTATTGAATTTAGTTTGTTTCCAGGGAAAATTAGAAAATGCTGTTTTCAATTCTTTTTCATTTAAGTACTTTAAATTAAAATAACACAATCAGTATTTTAACACTTATTGTAAAGAGTAATTTTTTTTAGTTACATTCTTTTACATTTTGATACTTTTCTGAATGATTATTTAAAATTCAAGAAATTGCTTTTTTTAAAGAAGCAAGTTAATTAACATGCAATGTTTTCCTCTAAATTTTATCAATTTTGAAAAAGGTATTTTGCCCAATATTAAGCAACAGATATTATTCATTTGATATGGAATTTTCATGGTTTCATACATAATTTAATCCCCTTGGCGATTGCTATACATATAAGCCAGATAACATCCCTCGGACTGAAGTGCACTTCTGTCCGAGGGATGGTATCTGGCTTATATGTATAGCAATCACCACAATAGCATTAATATATCAAAGGATTTGACTCTATTAGGAAGACCCAACTTCAATTAAATAAAACCAAAAATTCCAATGAACTAACACTTGTTAATAAAGCCAGTCAATCAATGCTATTATAAGATGCAGACTTTTTGATCAAATCTGATATAGAGTAAAATTAAAATAATCTTAGAATAATATATTTGTTTAATGTAGTTCATAAAGGAATTTACATTTTATAAATCCAGATTTAAAAAGTCAAAATTTTGCAATTTAAACAAATGAAAGGACTGAAACAAACCAGAAAGCTAGTCTTTGTTCTAAATCTCTCAGCAAAGAACAGTGCTTTTCATATAGAGGGTCTATAAAGGACAAAATCTGTTCAGCAGCTTCGGAATGCACCTCTGTTTGAGCATAAAACTCCTCTCGAAATACCTAAATATGACAAAAAATTATTTATACTAGTAAATTAAAGCATAAAAGTCCAAAGAAACAAAGGCTCACCAATATTTTTAATGCAATTTGTTACTCTATCTGAATTTGTTACTCTATCAATTATCCTGTAAATAACTGTAAATAGCTGTAAATAAATTTGTTTGTGCTGTCCTCAAATAAAGTCCATTCAATCCGAACCCACTATGGTATAAAACGTAACTATATATATATAAGGGAGAAAACTGATGCTGAATAAAAACAAATTTTTCATACAGTAGAGAATTTTTAAATATGCTATTAATTATGTAACTGCTTATTGACTACTGGTGCTAATGGACATCTAAATTTTTATTTGTATGACATTTCCTTTTATATAAGAACCTTCTTTTAAAAAGTATAGTTTACCAATCAATTTATGTAAATCATCTAAAAAAGAAATTTATAGGGGAGTTTTGCCTAGTAAGAAAGTAGATTTATCAGTTCAAAGAAATTCAAACAATAAACAGAAAACTTAATAACAGTTGTGAGACTCAAAATTTATACATTCTGGAAATACTTCAAAGTAATCACGAAGGAAAGTTTAGAAAAATATAAGAATATATTATATCTTATTTTTAAAATTTTTAGTTATATCAAACTATTTTCACTAAAGTATGCTATTTCTTAATCTGGAATTAAAACAAGTAAAGTGGGGGAAAAACAGTTGTGGTGAATGGGGAAATTGTTAATTATAATACATTTAAAAACACATGGGACTAAAAAAACAATATTATTTTTTACAATATCATTTACGATATAAAATTGTAAAATAAGCTTGCTTCTGGCAGACCAAATAGTCAAACTCTTATTGAACTTTAATATACATCTCATCTATCAAGCATACTTCATACAAATGACGAGTCAAGTTCTCAGATTTATATTTTCCTGCAAATAAATGTCTTATGCTTTGAAGTATAACAAATAAATACTAAATCCAGGTATGCATTATAGATGTCTTTTTTTGATTGACTGAAACTAAAATTTGACACAGAACTACACATTTTGGAGGGAAAATCACAAACGAAATTTCATTAATAGAAATTATAGCATTATTGTGTCACTACTTTCATTTGTATGCTAACGAATATTCTCAGGAAGAGTCAATTACTCTGATGGATTTAGTTCAAAATTTTACATGCAGTATTATTTCATCATTAAGTAGGTACAAAATGTTATTCAACAGTTTTTTAAGTTTTAAAGTTATTATATTTATCTATATACGAACAGGCAGACAGATTCCTTTCTTGTGAATTGAGAGAATCAAATTTTTACAAAAATTTAAAAATTTGTTAGAGATACATCATAGTACTATATCTATTTCAAACATCTAATTCAAAACACTTTTGAATTATTGAGTTCACAGACATGAACACACACTAAAAATTTGCTTTCAAATTCAAAGAGGTTTGAAACACCAAGATTCAACAAAATCTTAAATTCAATTTTTTTTTGACAATTCATGCAAAAGTAAATGTGTATTTCACATATAAGAAAGAAGAAAAATTAAGTCAGAAAAAAAGGGAAAAGTATTTTCTTTTTTAATCTTAAGAAAAAATTAAATTATACAGACGAATAGTTTTTAAATCACAACCAGGTAACGAAAGAGAAACATTTTATAAAGTATCAATACAAAAATAACCAGAAACCCACAGAAAGTTGTTAAAAGAAGTGACGATCTGGTGATGTATGACTATATTACATGCACACAAAAGTAGAGAATTGCAATACAAAATTTTATCACGTGTTTAAGAAAAGGTGGAAAGAAATTAAGATTTCATAGCATACAATTTCAATATAAGTTCATTAAAAATATGCTATTTTTTGGTTTTGCAAATTTTGAACACACACAAACATACACTCACAATATTAAAACTTAAATTCAATGATGCAAACTGGTAAAAACTGTTAAATTTAGCAAATATCATCATAATCAAAAGTAATAGAAAAATTATAACAATATATTTTTTATAAGTAATAATCATGCAAATTAAATACTATTAATAAACTTTATTAAGTAATATTCAAGCACAGTTAACACTTAATCAGTCGAACAGGCAACAATACCATGCCATGAAATGATGCATCTCACACCTACCTTAAAATGACCCCTAATTTATATCTTTCTTCTTTAGAAAGGACACAATACTAATATAAATAAAAGAAAATAATTTACATTTATTTATAATAAAAATTTAGTGCTGATAGCTATATTGATATATTATTAATTCACAACAAATGGAATAAAACTAATATTTTGATCTAGTTTCACAAAGTAATGTATTAAAAAACTTTGGATTTGGTGGAATTTTTATTTTATTTCATTCATATTATATTAAATGAAAAATTTCAGTTGATTAATATTATTTTTAACACATGCTTGAAAAAAAAATTCTCAAATGAATACTAATAAAAAAGCATAATGAAAATTCAATATATCTATTTAGTTACTAAAAATTCAATATACCTATTTAAAGACTAAAAATTCAATATAACTATTTAATTATTAAATGAAACACAGTGCAATTGCAGTGATACATTTGAGGTCTTTTTTTTATAATCATAGCTTTCAATACAAATATAAATTATATGGAGAAACTCAACAATGGGTAATTTTCAAATTATTAAATTTTCAATTCGATTAAAAAACTGCATCTTAGCAGTTATAGTATAATTAAACATCACTGCAAATAACCCATTATATACTGAGTTAAGAAAATTCAGTATATTGAATACATAATTTACATGCTATTTATATTATGTAATTAAGCAAGTTTAGTGCCCCACTAGTTTTTAATAATACATACACTATAAGTCAAAAATATTGCAAGTTAAAAAAATTTCACGTTTTTTTTCATTAATAAGCACTTAAAAGGAATATTTTTTCATTTACAGTGATATTTTCAAATATAAATGTGGCCGAGAATTTTCAAGCTATTGTGCCTTCCATTGAGAAATAGCTGCTTCCTACAATTTGTATCATCCTGGCTGTTTATTATAAAATTTCTTCGACCGTGAAGGATTTCATTTTGTTTGTTGCACGATTGAAGTTCATTCAGTGTGCATTGTTTTTCAATTCAAACTGTTTATTTCTTCTTAAAATGCTGAATTACCTTGTAAGCGCCAGAGTGTTATTTTAATGTACCAAGAAAACATTTCAAATGTTAGGATTGCTCATTGGTGTGTTTGCAGTGAGTCAACCATTTCATGCCTCATACAAAGATCCAAAATCGAATGAACCATAGATAAAAAGGCTATGAGTGGTTGTCCGAGGGTAATTCTAAATGTGCTGATAATACATTAACATGATTACGCCCTAAAAATAAATTTGTAAGTTCTGCCATACTTGGAAGAGAATGAAATGAGTCCATATCTGTCATTGCTGGTTCAAAAATAATTTTCAAGAGGCTCTGTGAAGCTGGTTACAAGATACACCTAGAAAAAAACCAGCAATGGTGAAATCACTAATGAAAAGCTGATTGGAGTGGGCCAAGGTGCACAAAAAACGAGTATTTCAGAAATGGAGACAAGTGACTCAGTGACCAAAGTCGTTTTCCTTTATTGTCCGACAAGACTGGACATATTTGGGGTTGAGTAAAAGAGATTATGAGGCCGGATTGCCTGATTAGTACATCAAAACACCCGTAAAGTGTAATGGTGGGAGGTGCTAACATGGTATTAAAAGTTCTCCCACAAGCAAGAAACTTGCCTGATTTAAACCCTATTGAGAATTTAAGGTTTATAATGGGAAATAAAATAACTGTAAATCAAACCAGAATAAAACGCGAACTTCAGAAAACAATAACTTAAGTTTGGTACCATGAAATACTGAAAGAGGTGTTACAAAAACTTGTGGATTCCCTGTCTAACAGAATAGCTGCTGTGATTGAAGTCAGAAGTAGCCCAACTAAATATGAAATTCTTTTTAGTTAACTTGAACTCTTTTATTATCTCTTTTGATAAAAATAAATAAATAAACCAAAATTTTAAAAAAAATTCCCTTTCATTCCGAGGAATCAAAAGAGATTCTGATACTCATAACCAGTATTAGATTTTTTTGTATTTTATTCTTTTTAAAATTATATTTTTTTTACTCAATAACTTATTCACATCTTGCCGTTAGACTAATTTAACATATTGACAAAAAATATCACATTATATGAAAAAAGGATTACTTTTGTTAGGTTTTTTATTGGGGAAAAAAAAACGTGAAATTTTTCGAACTTGAAATCTTTTGATCAATAGTCAATAATAAAATAATCATAGTAAAACTTTAAAAATTGTATAAAGCACATCAAATTTTAATATCATATAAAAGAACCAATTTAAATTAAACTGATAAAAATTAATAGATTATAAACATATACGTACAACATCAACAATTTCTAAATCTTTTCTGAAAGTCCTTTCAGTCATTAAGAGTTCTTTAGCCAAGCAATAGGTTTTATCAGAAAGAGACCTCTGTAAAATAATAAAAAAAGAGTGGAATACATGATATTGAAGGAAAATGAAAGATCTGCATATAGTTCTGATATACGGACATAAGCTGGGATTTATATTAGTGGCTGCCTAGTTTAATTGGCACTGTTGCTCATACAATCATTCAAAAAAATTAAAAAATAAATAGCAAGATTTTTTTTTTAATTTTAAATTTCTTAAGGGATTGTCCACATATTGGAATAACAAACTTAAGAATTAAAAATGGCTACATCCAGCTTCCAAATTTAAAAACTACATCAAAAGGTGCTTGCAGAAATCAAATTTCATAAGTTGAGATCTATTTAATTCGAAATCGAGACTAATAAAATTTTGGACCTCTACAATTAAAATAAAAATTTGTATTTTCTTCAAAATATTACAGATCAAGATTTTACATACTTTGGACACAAGTTTATAAAAAAAAATTATAAAAACTGTAACATTTTTAAAAATTAAGATTTTTTTCTTCAATTCTAGCATGTCCAAGTTTAAACACAAATCAATAGACAAGGCCCATTTCATGTCAGCATATAATATTTCAGTTTATTCCTAAAAGTAGTTTTTTCTCCACAGCTATATTGAATTTAATATAATGTATTTAAGAGAATGCATTCACAAACTTCATATTTTTATTTGGTATTTAACGGCAACCAATCATTTTTTTTAATCAAATGATATTTTCTATGTAATTATAATGCCTGAATGTAAATAAAAATTTTGGTTGACGAAAAAGTATCATAGTAAAGTTTTAAAATACTGTTTCCCAATTTTTTTATAACTATTCCTATAATCATATATGCATAATAAATAATTCTATATTTGCATATACAATAATTATATTTTTAAAAAACTTTAATTTCTATTCTATGATAAAATCAGTGAATAATCAACAGCTTAATTACTGAAAAAACATTACAGTAATGTTGAATAAATGAAGGAATATCCTATGATTTCAGATCCACCTTTTGAAATATGCATACATCCTATATGCATGTAATCAAATAATGAAATTTTTTTACAATAAATAAATATTTATATAGAACATTAAGTTGCCAGTAAGGTATTAAAAAACTGATTTGCATGAAATGCACTTTTTATATACTCATAAAATTCTTAATATAAAATTTCATTTTTATTCATGAGTAGTATGCAATGATAATAGGAAAGCAAATATTGATAAATAATTGAAGAAGTAAACTGCAAAAGGACTAAACAACATCAGTTAATCCTTTCTCTTTTATAAGTAAAATAATTTTAATAATAAAATTGATACTTATATCATACTATAAAGATCTATTCAGTTTTATTTCTCATGCCCATATAACAAAAATTTTCATTCTGCTGATTTTAATGTAATAACAATTAAGACTCAGGTGCAGTTCATTCAACTTACAATGCTACTGATTTTTTTTTGAAGGTAAAAGAAACAAAACTTCTACAATAAATTTTCCCGGCATTGTTTTTGTCATGCATCAAATGACAATTGATTGTAACACAAAAACTGTAACTTTAAAAATGTCTTTAAAGTATCTCCAGCATAAAATTACAATAACTGATATCTACAGAATATATAAATCATTATACATCTAAATATGGAAATAATCCTTTATCAAGAAACATCAAATCTCTCTCAATAAATGAAGATATATAAATAAGAATTTGTGATTCAGATAAGTGTTCAATAAGGCATCCATTTAAGGCATTAAAATTTAAAAGTTGGTACAATTTTGAATTATATTTTATCAATATAGAATAGAATTTCGTATGCCAAAGTTGATTATTATATGCTAATTAACTGATTGAGTAATTAGATCATACATAAATGTTATTATGGTATATTACACGTCCATTTGTGTAATATTCCATTTTTAATATGTGTATATACTTAATATTTATAAATTCCATATTTAATATTAATCCATATGTGTAGTATTCCATAATCAAAATTTAATTTAATGCATAAATAGATTGTAAAATTCAAAAGTATATTATCCTTAAGAATAGGTTTGGATTTTATCTTATCAACCTGATATTTTTTATCAGACATACAAAAGAATCGGGCACATGAAACAGATAAAAACAAACAAACAAAAATATCATGTAATTAGCATCAGTTTCTAAATTTGATTGATTATGTCCTCAACCTCATTAACCCCCACCCCCCAAATGTGATACATCAATCTGCACAAACTATTATGTCATTAAAGTTTAGTTTGCCATGTTGCCACAGCAATGCTTTGAATATGGTTAATGTTTTTCTTAACCAGATTGACTTTATCCCAGTTATTACTGATCTTTATCCCATGTTATAATGTGCATATCATTGAAAAATCCCAATCTTCTCCTACATTAAGAACACCTCTCTTTTTCTCATCTCAATTACCTGTCAATTGAGGTCAAAACCAAGCCCACCAGCACATTCTTATGAATTAAAAGAGAAATTTATATTCATGCCAGTATCAGCTAACAGTCTTTGCATAAGGGAGGACTAACATTTGCTGTGTGTCTTTATTTTGACATGAAACGAATCGGCTACCAGGTGTATTAAGTATAATCAAAAAACAGCAGCAACCTGTAATCACCACAGCAAGAGCAAGTATATGGCAAAAAAGAATCAGCTACTAAGATTTTAGTACAATTAAGTAGCAGAGTTAATCTTAATCTAATATAAAAAAACTGGGTACAAACAAACTCTAACCAAGAACACATAAGTTGTTGTATTTTAAATTTCTTGGATATCAAGAAATGCATGAAAAACGGATTATAAAATTTGGACAATACCAGCGGGTGACCGAGCTCCGCTCGGAGAAAACAGGTATCGAAGCTAACTCGAATATTTAAATTTTCAATTGTGATTTATCAAAACAATACATGCCATAAGAAAATTTGTGAAAGCATTGGTGAAAAGATAACCAGTCAAAGTGCACCATTAATAAAAAGCAATGGAATTAGAATCGTACTTTTTTCAAAGAAAATTTAGTAAAAATATCAAAGTTATCCCTATTTTTTTCTGATGAATGTTGAAATGTGGGGCGATTTTCGACTTGGCAACCATTCCTCGTATTATAGTATAAGATACAATTAAAACTTAAGCTCCAAGCATGCGTTACGAGTAAAAGGGAAAAAATTATCTTATTAATATGTTGCCATCAGATTGACAAAAACTCAAATTTTAAAAAATAAATTATTATTGCTCATTAAACATATAAAAATGCAATTTTCATCACGTGTCTGCATGAAATGAAAAAATATATACATGAATATTGATATAGATGGCATATTGGCTATAGATGGCAGCATGTTACCACAAAATTTAAGTAGCCATTATGGCGAACTAATAAAGTTTGAAAATATCCTATCTGTAACTCCAAACTGCTCAACCGTAGCACTTCAAAACTGGCGCCAATCGATTCCTCGTGGCCAAAAACCCCAGACCCCCAAGTTTACCGGAGTTTATTAATTCTGGGGCAACTTTCGACTTGACAACCATTCCTCGTATTATAGTATAAGGTTAATAGGAAAAAAAATCAATTTATATAGATATACAACTGCATAAAAAATTGAGAGTACATCTTACTTTTTCTTGATAAATCTGACTTTCAATACAAAAAACACATTAACTAGAAGTCCAAATATATTTTTAATTTTACATACAAATGATTTAATTTAAAGTAAAAATAAAGAAAAATCATTGGAAACATATACACTGAACAATATCAGAAGCATTTTAAATAAAAACATTACAGATTTTTGCCTAAAAAAATAATGAGTATGCAAATGAAATTTTTGTAATATCTTGCAAAGAATGCTTAATTGTACGTCTTTTGGCTTTTATAATGACTTTTAGACATCATGGTACTGATTCGACCAATTTTTGGTGATATTTGAAGATATTTTATGCATTCATCTTGTTTTAAATGGGATTTGTTTCTAATTTTGTGTTTTTGCACCACTATTTTGAATGTGACCCACAAATATTCAATGGCACTGCTATCAAGGTACTGTGGTAGTGTGTGTAAATGCTGTTTACAATGCAAAAACATCATTATTTTAATGTTACATGCATTCTTTTTGGGGTCATTGTCGGAAAGGAAAATGAAATTTCCACCTAAAATCAAAATTTTAGCACTTTCCTTAAGATTGCTATGAAGTATATTTAAGTAAAACATATGGCTCATAATACCATCAATAAGAAATAAATTTCCTACCTCAGATGTAGCCATACCACCCTAAATCCTGATAGGCAGAAAACAATGTTTAACCGTAAAACATAAATTTTTTGAATCCAAAGCAGTATTAGGCTTTCTCCACACATAACAGCTGTCCCTTCCACAAATGTTCAATTTTATTTTATTAAGTATAACTTTCTTCTAAAAGTTATAGGTCTCCAATTGATGAGTTTTTGAAGACTTCAAACTCTTTTTTCTGAATTTGCGATCGGATGAACTTTTCTATCTAACAATTTTACTTTTATAACCAGCTTGCCTAATTACATTTTGCAGTTTCAGCATTTATATTTCTGACTATGATATAAGAAATTTCTGCAGCAATTTGGATGAACCATATGGTCATAGGAATCTGAAGGAAAGTGCACAAAATTTGGTTTTAGGTGGAAATGTCTTTTTCCAGCAAGGCAATGATGCCAAAAGGAATGCACGTAATGCTAAAAGAATGATGTTTTTTCATTGTAAATAGCATTTACACAAACTAACACAGTACTTTGATAGCAGTGACAGTGAATATCTGAATCCAAATTCAAAATAGTGGTCCAAAAACACAAAATTAGAAACAAATCCCATTTAAAACTATTGTTGCAAGATGAATGTGCAAAATATCTTCAAATACCACCAAAAATTGGCCGAATCAGCACCATGACATACAATTAAGCATTAGCTCTTTCTTTGAGAAATATTACAAAAATTTCATTGGTGTACTCTTAGTTTTTGAGACAAAAATCTGCTTGTGGGTATATATAAAATGCTTCTAATATTTTTCAGAGTATATGTTTTTCATTAATTTTTCTTTATTTTTACTTTAAATTCAACCATTTGTGTGTAAAAATAAAAATATATTTGGATTTCTAGTTAATGTGTTATTTGTATTGAAAGTCAGATTTATCAAGTAAAAGTCATCTGTACTCTCAATTGTTTGAGCCACTATGTTTATATAAAAATAAACCTAGCAATTTTATCCTTGATAAAACAACCTAGTTTAATTTAGTTTAGTTGTCCTAATATAATTTTAGGACTTTTAGAGGTGTGTAATTCTGAATTCCAGTCTGGTGAGGCTGGCACCCAAGCTGAAAGCCCTTTCTCAAAAGTACTGCACCACACCAGCAGGAAGGCATTAGATAACAATGGATTTAAATGCTTCAGATTTGTTTACATAAGGTTTTTTTGGTGGAAACAGGTATCAAACATAGAATGCTTTGCTCTCGAAATCGGGATCCCACAATGATGACATAAAGATTCAAAGTTCTAAGCTATAGATGGTTTGTTCATCTAAAATATATTAATTGGAGATTCTTACTTTTTTATTAGCAAGTCTAACAGCATATGGACTGCTGACATAAAAAGTTGATGATCCAAAATTCTGTTGTACATCATGTAGTACATTATAACTCTCATCCACATTCTTTACATGATTATCATCTAAGTAATTTGAATCAATATTTTTCTGATGATCTTCAAAGCTTGTATCGGCAGAAAGGCGACTAATAGAATTAGTGCTCAATGTCCTGTTTGGAATGTATTCTATGGAAGCACAAATTTTCATTTGTGACAAATTCTCTTGATTATAAATGCTTTCCACTTCAGGTTGAAATGAGTCAGTATTGGAAGAAGGAGATTTATTTGAATGATTCAAGATATTATTGATCTGTGTCTTAAAACCATTCTGCTGAATTGATTGTGATGCAGGCTTATTGTTATTCTTTTCAGTTTGGTGATCTGGAAAGTCTTGGCAATCGTCAGCTATAAAAAGAGAATGAAATACAACAATTAAAATGAATCAAGCCAATTTTTTAATAATAAATTTTAAAATGATGATTAAAAAAATGCTACATATGATTAGCTTCAAAAAAGAAAAAGAAAAAAAAAATATAACTGACATTGAAAACAAAATAAAACAAATTATTATATTTAAATGCTAAGTATTTTTAAACCCAATTTAATAGTAACAATTCATATAAACAAACTTACCATGACTCCAAGATTGAAGCATTAAAAAAAAAAAACCAAGTAGAGATATTTAAAGTACACACACAAAAGCATTGGAAAATCAAGCACATAATAATTATATAATAATGAAATTAAGACTGAAAAGAAATTTAAATTGTTGAAGAAATAGAAAATAAATAAGAATTCACGATAAAATCTTTTAAATAAATTTTACTTATAAGTTGCTTTTACATTAGTCTCACTGCTAAATGATGTATTGATAATTTTTCTGACAAAAAACACAATTCTATATAAATAGTAATAAAAGTATTACTTAGCAAAAAAAAAAAAGAGAGAGAGAGAGAGAGAGAGAGAGAGAATTAGTTTTAAAAAAAATTTAGTTGCTCAACGTTATTAATCCAATCAATGTTATGTATCCCTAATATCTAGGAGCCTACACCCCCTGCCCAATAGTGATAATATTTTTATAGAGTAATTTTTTATAGCCATCTTAAGAAATGAAATGTGAATCAAAGAACATACAATTTTTTAAAACTTTATAATAAAATGCAAGTAGTTTATTTTTCAAAATATTATGGCATGGAAAGTAAAGAAAGTATATTTAAAAAATTCCACATAATAAATCAAAATTTCTTTAATACAATTTATTTCACTTTATAATAGTGGATAAATAAAGGTATGTATTTTGGCTTACTTCCTTTAGACCAATCACTTCCAAAATTTGATACAAATATAATTCTGATGTTAATACACAAAAACTTCATTTATTGTACATGGCACATTTTTGAGTAAAGCATTCGAATACTCATAAATAGAAAAATCATAAAAGGTCAATCAATCAAAAATTTTGGTTATAAATGTAAAGCTATTAATGCTAAATCACAGAGTCAATCTTAGAGTTATTTTTATACACATGCAAAATGACAAACTTCTTGTAGGTAGATTTTGTTTACAATTTGATAGAGATCTATAATCTTGCCATCAGGATAATGTATAAAATTTTATAAAAATTCTTCAGCTTTTTTTTAAATTTAACGAGCTGAAAAAAGGTTAAATTTTGAAAATTTTGAGGCCAAATTTACATAAAAAAAAAAAAAAAAACCAGAAATGAACCTTAAAATACAATCAAAAAATTGTTTTTAATTTAGCAATAGTAACTGCTATTAAATGCAAAGCCACAGCTATTGTGAATTAAGCAATAGCATCAAAGGGCTTATAATTTTCTTTTGTATCAAACACTTTTTTTAATAAAATAAATAAATAATCAGTGAAAATAGAGAAACAGGTTTTGTAAGGGTTACAGTATTAAAGCAGAGTAAGATGCGGCAGATATAAAGAAATTGAAATGAAAAAAGACACAAAGCACTGATAATATCATAGATTTTAATCATGGCAATATATCACAAATGTAATTTGATGCATATATAACATAACTTGAAGCTCAAACCTCCAAGAATTTATAAACTTCTAACAATACATAATTTGTCAAATTCAACTATGTTCAACAACCTACAAAAATTAAAACATGATATCAAATGGCAGTCTGAGCACACATCACCCAACTCTCACATCTATATTTAGAGCTTTTATAAAATTGAATTAATTTAATGGCAACTAAAAGAAACACATTTAAGGCTTAAGATTTAATGGTGAAATGAGAACACAGGAATAATGTATTGAAAATAATTGCTTCCTTTAACCCCTTAATTGCCAGAAGTGTATAAATGTATATACATATGTGCAAGTAATTTATTGTTATCTATTTAAATATAACCATTGCTTAGGAATTTAATAAATTGACTTGAACAAGAGTTGCACGGGATGCCCAAAATGTGTTTGAATAGCCCTATCTCCTCTATTATAGTTTTTCCTTTTTGTAATCTATGTTTGAATATTGTTTAATAATCTTTTTTAAAGGAGATGATATTTAGTTGGATGTTTTGTTATTAGATATTTTGTATCTTACCTTCTGTATATTAAATTTTATGATAATTAATTATAATAAATATTTTGAAGTTGAAATCTGAAAAACGTCATTTTTCTGGGTGTATAATGTCATTATATACTAGATTTCATTGGCATTTAAGGGGTTAAAAACAAACAGTCCACATAATTTGCAAGACAGATATCAGAATTTTTTTATGGATGGAGTTAAGAATGATGAAAACATTTTAAATTAATGCCATCATCTATTAATATAAAATTTTTAATTGCAAACAGTTTTATGTAATTTCCTTTACATAACTTTTCATTAAATACAGGAACACACACAAAAAAAATTAATAAAATACCAACTTTTACTATCAGCAGGGTGATCAAAACATAATTTACTTTAGTACAAGAGAAAAGCTAATAAAAAGATATATTAAAAATATAAAACAAGAGTTTAAACAAAAAGTCCATTAAAATATTAAATTAGAAATAACACTCAAGGTGAATATTTATATTATTTTATATTTAAGATTTAATGTGTTTTCATACCAGCATCAAAAGTCGTATTTTTTAAATTTGTTTTTGAAAGCATGGAAGAAATTATTCTACTTTTATAATATGAATTCCACACTAAGAACTATTAATTATAAAAGCTGAAAGCAGATTGGAAGTAGCAAGCAGAAGCTTTCCATAGTTATTTCAAACCTTTTTTACATAACAATCATGCAATTTATTTTTTGATTTTCCAGCATTCCCAAATCAAGAGAATTAATATTTAATTAAATTAGTTAAATGAAAAGCAAATTATATTAAAAAATAAATTTCTTTCCAAGTTTAACTTTTAAATACTTAGATACAAATTTCATAAAATAAGTAGCCAAGTTTTGTCTCCAATTCAACAGAATAGTAACATAGCTAAACTGAATATTAAATTAATATTTCCAAATTGAATTTTTCCTCTAAATAATAATAAAATAGAAAAATGAAAACAGGAGACTGATCATCAATCTTTTTTTTTTTTTGCATGTCCTCTAAGGCCAAAAACATGAATCACGTGCTATTGAATGGTTATTCAACTTTTTATTTTTTATTAATACTTCCAATTTGATAGTAAAATTAATTTGATATGGTAAATATTGAAACAAAAGAGCACAGCTGATTTAAGATGATATTGGGAACCATAAAACAAATTTCTTATACCTGTGCTAAAGATATTTTCTGGTTTGAAATAAAAAATATATATTAAAAAAACTTTTTTAATGTATATTAGAAGTATTGAGAACTAATATTTAAAGGAATAATATTTTTTAAAAATATATAGGTGAAAATATGCAATCCTAACTTTACACTTTAAGTATTAAAACTAAATAGTGTTCATATTCTGCCTCATAAAAGCATACCCACAGTAAAACTGTTTGCTTTATGTAATTATTAAAATATACAAATTTAAAGTGAAAAAAAATTCACAATCTTTTTCCTTATCATAAAACTTGGTAATAAGTTTAAAAACAAAATGAGTAAAAATGAATGACCCAAATGAAAAATTTAATTCAGCAAGAGATAGTCACTGCATATAACTAAAAGAACTAATGCATAAAATCATAAAAGCTCAATAAGCTTATCCTATATGGGGGCTTATAATGAATTCATTCTTGGTCTTGAATAATGAATTCATCCTTCTATAGTGGGCCTCTGTCAGTTCTGGCAGTAACAGGTCTGATATATCAAATCAGTGATGGTTACAGAATATTATTCTAAAAGCATGCTCTACATATAAATAATGCAGTTCTGTTTAGCATCATAAAATAAAGTATTTATTATGAATTAAAATGTTTTTCTTATAATTCTTAATATTTCTAAATTTTTTCAGATTATTAAATTTTTATTTTTAAAGTAAATTATTTCACCATGGTGTTTTAACATCAACTTATAATTATTTTTATTATCATCCCATACAACAAAAGTTTTCAACATTTTGTATATAAATTAACTATTATATTTTCTAATTTTAATAAAAATGAGAACCATGAAAACATAAATGTAATTATCTAATAAGTTATTTTCCACATTATTTTCTCCAGTTTCAAAATTAATTTATTAAAAATATATCTATAGATAGACAAAAATGTTTCACAAAATGGTACACTATACCATCTATATAGACACTTTTGGATTTATGGTTTTTTCTCCTCCCAATTTTTTCTAAAACGGTTAGATGAACTAACCTTGACAATCGATTAAGAAAAAAATTAACATAAGCATACATATTTCAGTAAAGATTCAATTACTAAGAGGGGATTAAGATTGTAATTTAGAAATTGATAATGATGAAAATTATTTGGGCTTCTCCCATTTCACAAAAAGCTGATTAAGATTTGAAACTCACATGAATAGTTTTATCAGTATCAGTTAATATGTACACTACTGTACATATATTTTCATGAAAATAGTATATGTATATTTACGATAATACAAAGCCCTTTTAAATATTCCTAAATTTTTCTATATAATAATAAACAAAAAAAGCTTGTTTTTTCTCAATTAAGTTATATGAAACTTACAGAATATGTGATAATATATAAGCACAAAATGTAATTAAAATTCATAGTAAATGCTGTATTCATTTTAAAGTATCTGAGTATTTTTTAAATTTTTAGCAGTGCTTATGTGCATATTTTTTTCTTTCTAAATTTTGAAGGAAGATTTTGGGACTACAGCAATTTGATCTCCAATTATTTCCTAAATGATCACAGGGTGCCTGTTAAGGGATTGCAAAAATGCAGCACCTTAATTTTTAAAAAATAAGTATTCTTGCACATGTATGCATACTTTCTAAACATGTTTTTTTAAAATTTATTCTAATTCCATTTTATTTTAAAATTTACTTTTATATCTGTACATCTATTTTAAAGTAAAAGGATAACGTTTTGGTTTGAATATAAATAAAAATCATAATGCAAACTATCATTAATAAAAAGAAGCCTTATTTTAAAAACCATTTTTTATATATATATCCAGCAAAAAATAAAATGCATAATGTCTGGGATGTAAAATGTAAATTTTCCTTTGTGCTCACTCAACATATTAGGAACATAGATCATTTTATTTACAGTGTTTTAAAGATATGAGCTAAAATTTTCCAGAAATTTTACCATCAAAAGAGTTTTTAAAACTGCCATGGACTGAATTATAGAATAAAAACATGCTCTAGTTAAATTTTTTTAATTTAACTTTTTTGAACAGAAAAGAATAGTAGGGTTTAGAAAAGAATCGATCATTTATTATTCCTGAATTTTCATTAAGAGATTTTTTGCACATTTCAAATTTTTTTAAGTGAAAAAATAATAAAAACATTCTGTTTAACCTATATGAAAAAATAAATGTTTAAATTTTATTTTTTTTAAAAATGCAAAAAATGTGATTATGCATTTTATAAATAATTCCTAGTTTTCACAAATAGCAGAGCCAAATTCACGAAGTTAAAAAGAGAATTTTGTGAGAAGTAAAATAGAAAAGAGAAAAAAAAGCATCATTATTTTAAAGTAATTTTTGAAGTTAACATGCAATAATACAACAAATTGCCTCATAAAAAAACTCATTAAGGGAAAAATTCAATTCAATGAATTGTTTTAAATATTTCTTTTAAAACAAAGAAAGCTTTTTTTTTAAAAAAATCACGATGATTCGAAGAATAAATGATATCATTCAGAGTTTCAATACAATATTAAACCTTGTCACAAATTGTAACAAAAGCCATTTTTTTCAAAAATTACTAAAATTAATGAAAAAGATACATTAATTCAAATAAAAACTTATTCAAAAATAATTTAATTTTAAGAGTAAAAAGAATTTTTGTGCAATATTATGGTTAATCAACACCAGAATGTTGAAATATTATTTTTATTTTTTAATTGAATTTCCAATAAAATCTTTGAAAGAAATATTTTTAGTAGATCTCCAATATTTAAAAAGCAATTTTTGTTGTATTTAATGTTTTTAACTTTAACATCTAAGCTATACATTGGTTTGTCAGTCAAGACAAACCTTTATATGTATAGAGATTTCCATGGAGAAAAAAATTATAAAAGTTCATTCGTTCAGATGTTTGAATATATTTTTAAAGTTATGGCTAAAGAATAATAGCAATATAAGAGAACTGGTACACAATTTAAAACAGAAATATTATAAACAGAAAATATGAAGAAGTGCGATTTTCGCAATTCCACAGTTTCTTCTTTTTTGCTGCAATGAATATAACCATTTATTCTCGTAAAGTTAGGAGATCAACATTTCTCAGATGGGGAGTAAAAAGGAACTTAGTAACTTAAATTTCCTTGTATTTTCCTGGTGCTGTGATAACCTTGTTTAAACTATCATAACTATTCAAAAAAATCGTTAAAAATATTAAGAATTAATTATTTAGCATCTTTTTTTGGAGCTACAGAAAATCAATTTGGTACACTGTCAACCATTTTTTGAATGCAAATGAGATTCAAATAAAATTTCTACATAAGTTTTCATGTATTATTAACTCTGAAACATTTTTGCTTATGAAAGTTTTTTTTTTTAATGAAGCCGTATATAACTATTGCACACAGCTAGTAAGACCTTTGTAAGAGTTGCAAAACTTACAAGAAAAAAGGTTAAGGCCATACAATTTTCACCCACTTCATGTCAATCCTCTAAATAATCATACAACCAAATCTGCATAATGTGTGAATTCAAGCATTATTTACATAGTTGAAGAGCAGTTCAATTAATCTTTAAAGGGAAATTATTAAAGAATTATGTAAATGCTAAAGGGTCCAAACCTTTTTGATCATATAGCAAAATTTCCTTTTTGACTTATGGAAATGTATCTCAAATATTAAAAGCCCATTTAAAGATGAAATTATATTACTTTATATTAGGATCAGATAATAACAATAATAAATTGCAAAAAATCTCAATAATATTTATCATGGTTCTGTTGTCCGTCTTTTTATACTTTCAAATCAAACAAAATTCAAAACCAACAAAATTATGAAAACATTAAGTCTAACTATAGCTCAGTGAATAGAGAAAATACTACACACAAAGTTGAGACATAGAATTTTACATTCACATAAAAAAAAAAAAAACAAGTTCCTTATTGCATCACATGGATGGATCATGTATTATTTCTCCATTATAAATATTTATTCTATAAAATATTCAGAAACAACCTTTGATCTTAAAGGAATCAAAAAATTCAATAATGTATTATAAATAAAGAAAATATCATATTGGATTACTGTTCTAGCAGCACATTTAAATTTAACCATTAATTTCAAACAATGAAAATTCAAAATATATTAGAAAGATTGTTACAATAAATTGATAAACCAGAATTTCAATTCCCAAGTACTTCAAAGAAACTGGTCGGAAATTTCCACCTTGAAATGTTCTAAATATTTATTACTTAGAGGAAAGAAGAAAATAATAATGATAAAGCTTCCATTGAAAGCAAAATATCCAACAAAAGTAAACCGTTTCAGCTTTTTCAAAATAATTTTTTAAAGGTGCAAAAATATTTTTCAGAGATCATGTATATTTAAACAAAACAAAATTTAAAAATACTCAATATTTAAACTTAAAGTATAGATATATAATTTCCTTTCTCTCTTGGAATAGAAGGCAAATACATCTAAACCACTTGTATCTGAATAGGACATTGATAGGAAAAAAATGACCAGACCTAATATAAACTCCCTAGATAATAAGGCAAAAGATTTCTTTAATATCAAGGATTACAAATGTGGAGCTTTTTATATGCTATTCTATTAACTGTAATAGTAAACTCTCAATATTACAAACAGCAAAGATAAAGGTATATTTGTTCATGTATAAGGAATTTTACTAATACCAGAACAACCCACAAAGTCAATCTATAACATTAAATCCATATATGCTTTAAATAACAGTTCTGAACAGATTTTGTTATAACAGGGGGTTTTATTTTGCATCACTTAGTAGCATAATGTATGCCCAAATGAAAAAGAGATTTTTGAAAGATAACTGCTTCTGTAGTATTGTGACTGATCTCAATTGATTAAAAGAGTTACAGAATTTCAGAATATTGATTTTCCAGATTAAAAAATTAATCCTCCCTGCCATGAAGATTAATTAAGCAATACTCAGTTTAAATCTGCATCCTATAACTGGTTGTAACAGACAGTTATAAACAGTAGTAATGCTATTTATTGCTAAAGCTAGCACAGACCAAGACAAATAGGCATATAGACCAACTTTAAAAATAGATAGTACTTCTCCTGGTAATTATTAGGTTGCAGAGTTTAAAAAAACACCTTAATCTGTTAAAAATGTTTTAGTAAGAAAACCTAAAATATTTTTTACACAACTCTGATATTTGCCAGTGTGATTTCTTATTCTCTAATCCCATTAAAAAAACACTTTTTTAACCTTTTACTGGTAACAAGAAGACACAAATCAATATTTAAAAAAATTGCATCATTTACAAAAATATCAACAGTTTCAATAGTGAAACTATTCTCTCCCTCCCTAAGAATGCAGAAAGAATAAAGTATAACTAGAGTATTAAATGAAATTATGTTCCATGTGAACTGTAATTATATTTTTTAATTCCTTATATATAATCACAATCTCCTTTTCATTTGGGTACACTTCATAATAAATATTCCTTTACAGAACAGCAAAATCCAACTTTAGTCACAAAAAGTCAGTAAATTTAATTTCATTCATAATATGCTCAAAAAAATGATAAAACCTTCCATTTTTTGACTAACCAAAATCTACAATAATCATTAATCAAAAAGATCTTACTGCATAACATAAACAAAAAGAAAATTTAATTGCATTAAATCTACATCCTTGCATAAAAAAGTTTAAAAAATTATTTAATTAAAAAACTCATGTTATAATATGTTCATTTACAATATGGAGATTTAATGTAATTATTACTAGAATATTTTAATCTTTAAATACATTTATAAATATTTAATACAAAAAAAAAATCTTTATTCTACCACTTTTATTTTATAGAACAAGAAAAAGTTACTAGAGCATATTTAAAAAAAACTTAAACTCAGACTTCTCTGATGTGTTACAGGAGGAGAAAGTTTTATCAACTTAAACATAGCCTGGATTTATATAACTTAGAAAACAATATGCTTCACACATATATGTCTGAACCAAAATATAAGATACATTTTGAAATCCAGACTTGAAGGCACAGAATATATCCAATTTTTACAAATTTAGCAAAAAAGCATTCTTTTTTTATAATTAAATATCCCCAACTGAAAACTATGCTCTAAAATTACAAATGCCGCTTTCCCACTTTTTCAAAAAGGGAAAGTCTAACACGTAATCTTCAATTAATATAATTTGAATTTTAAATTAAAATAATATAAATAATGATTAGTTGGACTTGCAAAGTAATTCACTTAATATCAAATTATCGCATTTAGCAGTATTTGAAAAGCTTATAAAACTTTAAAACCTAAAAAATTGCATAATATTTCACAGATTCAAATAATTTTTTAAATCCATTTTCAATAAATAAAATTTGTGAATAAAAATCTGAAAATAACATGAATTAAATAAAAAAAAATCTAGATTAACAAATTTTTAAAAAATCCTCATTTTACAAGATATGTTTGAAATAACTACATCTGGTAAGGTTACTAGTATTTTAGCTATTCTCTAACAAAATTCAATTTTCTTAGTTAAGAAAAGCAAATTTACTTCTATTTTGTCTTAATGTAGGCAATTATAACTTTAAAAATAACTTATCATCTTTCAATTACTTTATTTTTAGCCTAAACCATAGTAATTTATACTGAAGGCAAAGAGAAACAATTATTTTTATAAATTATGCTTCCATGATTCCGGAATGATGTAACCTTAGATGTAACCATAGTATGCTGTTCTCTTCAATATATTTACATGACAAATATTTTCTACATTTTCTTACAGTTTTACCCTCAACTATATCACAGAAAAATTGTAAGAGAAAAAAATGTATTTTAGAACTTTTTATAACTTATTTTTGTTAAAGATTTTACTATTCAACATAAATGAAAACTGTTAGTTGGTTAGAAAATTATTACAATCCTAATTGAGGAAAAAGAGGAATAAAAAAGAAATGGTTTGACAAAAAATGTAAGTAATTATACACTTAGTTGGAAAAGAAAATTCTCAGTTAGGAAGTAACCACAAACAATAAATTATAGATTAAAATAGCATCAACAAAAAATAATACATACGAGAAAGCATTTGATAAGGGTATTAAGTACATAATTAAGAATAAAAAAAAGAGAGTATAATGTAGTAAATTTGAGCAATTTTGAACTACAATGAAAGGGAATGAATACAAAGAGTGGGGAAACAAAAAGGGAGAAAAATATTAAGCTCATGAAATTTTATATAGTTTATAATAATAGAAGTCATATCTTTCCAGCAAATCTCATTTTTATTATTACTGTATTTTTTAAAAATCACTGTTAAATGGTATATTTCATGTTACCTTTTTATTACTTATAATATACTTATAAATTATATTGTTTTTTAATTGAATAAATACATATACATTATTTTTAAAAATTTGAATATCCTTATGTACTAAAATAATACAAAAAATCAGCAATTAAAATTATGGTATCCAGATCTGAGCTTATAAATGATTTTTGGCCATTATGGAGCTTTATATAGTGATTACCCGCCTTTCAATCTGAAACTTCATCTTGTTAATAAAAATCCCACTTAACTTTCATCTAGAAACTAAAAACTTAAAAATAGGAATTTTAAATTATGCATTGAAAAAATAAAAACTTATTTCCTCATAGTATTAATTTGAGATTTTAATAAGTAAAAGTGAGCACCACTATTTTAAAATTAGCAGTAATGACATAAATTTAAAATTCAATTATGAATAAAAAACTACAATTTATCATATATTTGATGTGTCAATGACAAACATAATCTGCCTTAGTGTAAGACTTTTTTGAATATACATTTGTATCAGACACAAAGTATCAATATGGTCCCTAAACAGCCTCAAAACTATGAACAGGTCTTTCACAAGTCAGAAATGCAACCTGGATAATTCTTGTGGGAATAATCTAAAGGAAAATTTTCCATTTCTACAGCATGTATATTAAAGATTATGACTTATCTTTCAGATCTGATTGTAAGTTGGTGACTTGAGTGGACAGATTTTCTCTTAAAGATAAATCTGGAGGTCGACCAATATGTGAAAATTTGTACGTATTATAAGAATAATGGCTTGAGCGATCAACATAATCAGCAGAGTCCCTCATCATATCAAGACAGACCATGTGATAAAAATTTTGATATGTTGGTGAATTTAAAATGTTTTCAGTTATATTTCTAGGAGATTTTTCAGAATCTTGCTTTGGTATGCAATCAGGGGGAATAGACACCATTTTGGTTAGGGTTGAGGGACCTTCTAATGCATCAATATTTTGTATTACACTGGACTTGGGTTTCACATTTAGATTATCAGCAATAACTTTCATAGCACTTTCTTTATGATCAACTTCTGTATGATTGCTACTTTGTGATTTCTGAGCTACATTATTAACATGTAATAAATCATTTAACAGGTCAACTCCAACTCCCATTGGCATGGGTTGAGACTTTGATCGTAATCTAAAGCCATCATTGTTTTCAACAGAAGTTACCTCATTTTTTAACTTATTGCGTAACATTTCCAATCTAAGTTTTCCAGGAGACTTCAGTTCCACTGAATCATCCCTATAAGAAAAACTACCAACAGCTGGAAGCTGATTTACATAAACAAAATCTACAGTACGAGGGTAAGCTTTACAAAGGGTTTCTGGTCGATCTATGGATAAATGGCGATTAGCCCTTGCATATAAAACAGGACTAGTTTGATCAACACTTATGTGATTAGAATACACCCGTACCCTATGTCGACGTGATCTCTGTTTATAATCATCACCCTCAAAATTGTTGGACTTACCACCATCATTGTTGTTAGCAGACAGCTTCTCCTCTTGATCTTTCTGATCAGAGGTGTTATCATTGTTAGTAGGCATGCAGTTGGTGTTAGTTTTAGCAAATTCCTTTTCAAGCACATGATATGAGTCATGAGAGATGTTATCATCAGTATCTTGTGAGTAATATTCACCATCTGGGGATACTGGACCTGAAGCAGGAGTATCATGTGTTCCTGAACATTGATCCTCGATGGAATTGTGGAGTTCAGGAGCAATATGGGGAGTTGTGGGCTCAGAAGTGGAATGAACCTTCTGTGGTGGAAGAGCCTCTTTAGATATGTCTGATATGGATCCGCAGGAAAGGCTGGTGACAGGTAATAGTGGCTGTGGGGAAAGAGGAGCACCAATACTCCTAGATGGTGAAGAAGGTGTACGTAAACTTGTAGACCTGTGAAATTTAAAGGATTTACATTTTATAGCAAAACATTTATTTCAATTCTACCCAGTTTATTTATAAAGGTTAAATCTTGTAAGGTTTTGTAAGAGAGGTATCATATATGCAATATTTTCAGGTAGGTAAATGTTATTGACAATTATAATGCTTTTATACTTAATAAATAAGGAAATACAAATATAAATAAATAAGGTATTGACTTCAAATATTTCCTTAACCACTGTTTGACAATGATTCTGAACTTCTTTTTAATTACTCTTTACTGATACTTCATTTTTTAATTTATTTTTCGAATTTGTAGTTACAGTTTTTTTTTTTTTTTTTTGGTTTTTTTTTGGGAAAAAAAATAGGTTTATAATTTGTTTAATCCAAAAAGAAATAATGAATGAAAATGTCAGATAGGACATAATTCCTAATAATGTCATAATTCAAACAATAAATTGATATTTTTAAATTTAAAAAAAGTTAGCATTTTTTATCAGCAATGTTTAAAGAAAACAAAGAAAAAAATACGTTTAAAAAGAAACATGGCATTTGTTGATCCAATGGTTTCCATTTTATAATGAATATGCAATAACAAATATGTGCTTAACCTTTTTTTAGTAGAGAAAATTTAGAGATAATACAAGAATTCCAATATTTTTGACATTCTTTAACTTACCTTTGGAATGGTTGTCTTTTGAAACAGTTTTCTCGGACATATTCAGACACTTGTTTTTGAGTTCTTCCACTATATCTGAGATATTTTATAAAATGAAATATATTCACAAATGCAAGTCAAAATTTTCAATCGGATACAAATATAGCACTTGTTCAAATTTGAAAAAATCAATGTATAATTTTAATAAAATAATTGCTAAAAATGTAAATTACCTGAATGATGACCCTCTGCTAAATATTTTTGGCTTCTGTCTCATTCCTTGTTTTGCATCTGTACACCGAAAGAATGTATGGTTTTCAATACATTTCTTCCAAAAATTTTTGCATTCATTGCGGCTTTCAAAGAAATATTCTACTGTATCTTTGTAGTAACCCTTAAGTAAAAAAATAGGTATGTTGGTAAAGTTTCAAAGGAAAGAAAGGGCAAATTTTGAATCCAATTATTATTTAAAACAAGAAATAACATTTAGTTTAATAAGAATATAAATTTTATTAAAAACATAAAAAAACAAATTTATATCTGAAGTACATTATAATAATAATTAGTATTACTTCGACCCATACAAAAAAAACAAAGATATATTGTATAAAATTATTAATTTATTAAAAAAACTTTTTAGCATTAACTTTATTATTTTGCTTTAATGTTGAAAAGGTAGAAATATTTCTAATAATACTGATATATGATTCTTAATTTAATCTTTATTGTATCATTATGAACCAGTTATTCAGACAAAAATATAATTCTGCAATATGTTTAAATCAATCCACAATTAGAACAAGATACATAAATTTTTTGAATCATGAAAAGCAAAATTGATTTATTTTGAAGTTATTAATACAAAAAAGGTAATCTTTTTTGCAGAAAATTACTCTTGAAGTGGATTGCATAGTTCTAAATAAATAATTCCATAATCAGAAGGTAAACACCACACATCGTTTTATTCACAGCAAACGTTCCATCTGTTGCCAGATGAAACTCTCGTAAAAAACGATTGCTCACTCACACTGGGGTTGCCAGATGTTACAGAGTATGCCCCCCAGTGACAGAGGATAATATGATGGCACGATACAATATATACATTATAAAAACATGAGCATATATGAAAATAAGAAAATTTTAAAATAAAAGTTGATTATTTTCATTGCAAATAATTAAAATGGTGATTATTACAATTATTGAAACAAAACATAAGATGCATTTTCAGTCAGACAGTCTTTTGAATTAATGCATATAAAAACAAAGAAAATGATAATGTTAATAGGTGATATATGTTGATATTTTCGATGGGAAATGAACTTGTCTGCCTGATCTAGTTGTCACAGTTTTGCTTGGTACAGTTTGATCGGTAGACTGTTGTTTTTTCGGGAGCAATTTTACAGGAGAGATAGTTTTTCCTGCATGAAGAAGTGAAGTTATTCCTTCACACATTGGAATTAAATATGCCGTCTTGACATGATCTATGGAGACGGTTGATGTCTTGCCATTCAGTTCGATGGTATAAGTTTTCTGTGTACGTTTTAAAACTCTGTGATGACCTGTGTAGGGTTGGCACAAGGGGGTTTCACTCAGTCAATCCTTAAAAATACATAAGAACAAGTGTTTAAAGATGGATTACATAAAAATTGGTTTTATCATGTGCAGACGTTGTTACAGGATTCAATTCACACATCATATTTTGAAAGCAATCAACAAAGATGTCATCACAAGACGGAATAATAGAAGTTTCTCTCATATCACTGGGAAGATGTTGAAGGGTTCAGCACAAGAAGCTTTGATGTCTTCTTTGACAATAGTGGGGATTCGCAAAATAACTATAGGTAGAATTTCTGTCCATTGAGTGCTTTCATGCGCTTTTATTGATGATTTTAAATGATGATGGAATCTCTCTACAATCCCATTTGCGATCGGATGGTATGCTGTTGTGCAGATTCAATTAGGGCCTAACATTTCTGAAAATTCACAATATAGAGATGAACGCATCTGTGAGCCTTGATCTGTAGTTATTGTTGAAGGGCATTCAAATCCGGATATCCCCATATCAAAAATTGCTCGACATGTCTGCAATTGGAATAGCTACTGGCCATCTTGAGAATCTGTCTATCATTGTCAACAAATAGATAGAACCATTGGATGGAGGTAATGGATCAACAATGTTGATGTGTATGCTCTGAAAACGAGAATCGGGCAAGCTAAATGTTCCTAATGGAGATTTAGTGTGGCGCTGAACTTTTGAATGTTGACAGGGTTCACAGCACCTAACCAATTCTTTGATATCTCGCTTCATAAAGGGGCAAACATATCTTGAGCTGATCAGTTTTGTTGTAGCTGCTATTCCAGGATGTGATATATTATGCAGATGCTCAAAAATTAATTTTCTAAAAGATTTTGGAACAAATGGCTGTGACATACAATTTGAGATGTCACAAATAAGGTCATAATCCATATTTAAACAAGGCTTGAATACAAGTTGAAGTCATGAACTTTTATCGTGTAAAAACATTTGGGTTTCAGGATCATTTCGTTGAGCTTTTGAGAGTTCACTAAAACTTAGAAAAGTTGATTTAGTTATTGAATCCAATTCTATATGTGAAAGTGAGTCCGCCATAACATTTTTGGATCCCTGCACATGTCTGATGTCAGTGGAGTATTGGGATATTAAATCCAGATGACATAATTGTCTCGTGGAACATTTATCTGGATTTTACACTTTTAAACATGGAAATATTGAGCAAATTTTATGTGTTAGAGTTTTATATCTATATAAATAAGATTTTTAAAACTTAAAGGCACATTTTTTTTTAAATTAAAGCATTTCAACTTTATAGAATCTTGCTTTCAAGCCCAAACTAAACAGATAATAGATTATATATATGCCATTTTGATTCTTTATTTTTGAAGAAATATGCAATACTCTAAACCTAGAGTATTAAAATATGCAATTTCTTCATAGGTTTTAAACATACATTAACTTTTGCCTGTCAATCTATTGATACTGACCTATCATCTGTCTGTCAAGCTATTAATACTGGTGATATGTTCAAATCATAACAGGTTTGGCTAAATTATTATTGACAATTCAGTAAAGTTGGAATTTTAAAACCAAAACCTTTATTATATTCTATTTCTCCCACCATAAAATATGATACTAAATTTTAAAAATATTATTAATAGATAATAGATTTGTTTCCACCTGGCTGTAAACACCAAAAACAATGAAATTATGTATTGGGATTTTAAAAATCTTGATTAAGAATAAGACACTTGACTTGCAAATGATCCATTATATTAGCAGAATAAGTGATTCAATAAAGGTAGTGCACTGCAAGAAATAGTTAGAAATCAAAGCAATAAAATTAAATTTTTGAAAGAAATTATAATAACATGGAAAATTTATCAACAAATTTAGTAAGCTTTTAAGAGATCCTAGAAAAAATCAAATCCTTCAATAAATAAAATTTCTTTACTTTTCAAATTCTCTTTAAGTATGACAACAGTAAATTTACTTTACTAAATTATTATACTTTTGAACAAATTAAAATTATTTTATTTGTTGATTTGGTAGATGAACACAAAATTAATCACTGTAATGTAACATTAAAGTTATACAGTATTTTCCTTGAAAAGTATGTAAAAAAATATCCCACATAAACTAGAACAAAACAGAACTTTTGTACTTAACATTCTCATTAATATGAGAAAGGAAGGAAGGAAAGGAGGGTGGAACTGTATAAAATGGAATACTTACATAGCCTTCAGGGTGTAGCTTAATAAGAAACTTTTTCCTTTTAAAACTTAGTTTCCTAATTTTAACCCAAGAAAAAGTATTTATCTTTGTAAAGTTTTGAAATACAAGAACACCTAGATGTGCAACTGCCAGATTCAAAGGCACTCCTTCTGGATCCTGGGGGGGAAAAAAAACCTGTTTTAGCTATGCATTAAGGTAGGTCACTTTACTTTTTTAATGGGCATAGACAATAAAAAGGTGCCAAGTAGTCTAAAAATGGCATGCATAAAATATCATAATATTCTAATACACATAACTACCTCCAGATTGACATCAGAGCTAAGTCCTTAAGGTAAATTTTAGTTAAGTCTCCAACAAATACACATTTTCTTTATAAATGGAGAACAATATATGATGATTCTTGTAATGAGAATTGAGTTTATCGAACAGGAAGGGAATTGAGGTGCACATGACTTGCTATGTTTTTAGTGTAGCTCTGATTATAAAAAATAAGGTGGCATTGTAATCATTTCAATCATTTTTTAAATTAAGGATTGAATTCATTAAAAAATTTGTTTTTAGCAATTCAAATGAGTTTAAAGACATATGTTACTATCCTAAGACCATAATACAACATTATGTGAATGGAATCAGGTAAGATAAATCAAAGCAGTGAAACTGATAATGAATATTCATACAAGGATATAAAGAAAAATGTCATTAAAATGTTGAAAAGGAATATATTCAAAAGTTTCCATTTCAACTTAAACAAGAGAATACTATGTTAAAGTTTAATTATCTGGAATACAAAAATCTTTTTTAAAATATCAAAGAATAAATTATAAAAATTTCACTATAGTGATGAGTTACTGTTTCACATTTCATCCTGCAAATATAAAAACATTGATGAGTGCAATTGTTTCAGAAAAAACATCTGTCAGAGCATTTTAATTACTACATTCGTATAAGCGTTAAATGAATTACAAGATGTAAAAATTATTGGAATCATAGATAAAATTCCAATAATCAAAACAATGAAAATTTTCAAAAAGAAAATGAAATTTTTAGTATCATTTTCTGTATTTAGTATCATAAACTATTTGAGCACTGAATAATGTCAACAGTTTCTACATCTGTATTTTGTAATCCAAAAGTGCCAGGCCTTATGTCTGATGGCTGACTTATGCTAATCAAATTCTACATTTGTATTTTCAGGGGGATCTCCGACTGAATACTTTTTAATTCTGATATATAATTTATGGTATATTGCTATTGCTATTAAAATCCATCACTCCTATAAAAATTGAACCCAGCATTTGTCCTAAGTTTTTCATTGCTAGTTATTAGTTCACAAAACTTAAAACAGTCTAATTATATGATCCATAGTCTTAATTCTACACTGACTAAGTAATTCCCTTCTACAAAACTTATGTGTGTAAGCCCTAAATATATCATGATTAGTATAAATTTGATTTCAAAAAAAAAATCTTCTATGAAATTTAATAACTTTGAAAAAAAAAATGTCTGTTTCAATTTTTTTATAAATTTTCTCGAAGTATTTGCCATGCATCAATTCTCATTTCAATTGTTTCTGTTCTCAGGATTATTTGATATTCAATATAATACTTGCGTATTGCTTTTTTTTATCAGGCAATCATGCTTTTAATTTCCATAATAACCATGATATGCTTTTATCCATATGAAACTTATATCTAATAAAATTGAGATGTCTCGAATGACACTAAAGTTAACCAAAAATCAGTAATATAAACCTTTCCCAGTATTCTTGCAATAGCAAATTTCATGGCTCTAGAGATTGCCTTAACTTAGACTATAAAGATAGTAGCTCCATCTCCCAATCTAAACGTATCATGATATTGTTCAAAACCATTGAAATAACAAATTCGTGCTACAGTTATTCTATCCACCATCTTTGAGATTTCAGTATAAATGGAATGTTCTGTTTCCATGGCAAAGTCAAAATATTTCCATGGAATTATATGAGTTTTCTGAGGAATAATATCTTTTCCATAATAAAAATTTATCTTCTTTTTCTCCTAGAAACTTTATAAAGTCTTCAAAATTTTCTATGACCAAGCTGACTAAGGGAAAATTTTAAAACTTCTCTCTGTAGATACTCTCTGAGTAGATACTGTTTTATAAGCTTTTTTACAGCCAACACAGGCATTGGATATGAAGAAGTTTGTTTCTTAATTAACTTGCCCTATAAACCCTAATCATACATGATAATTTTTCCAAATATGGTAATATAATTTTCATTTGCTGTCTCCAAATAGCATTTCAAATCTCCTTATTTGTTCATATAAAAAAAAACTCCTAAGTATTTAAGTTCCTTTGAGTAACAACATTGTATCATGAAACTTAATTCCCAGGGAATGAGAAATAACCTTATGAAACTTAAACATCATTTATTTAGATTTTTTAGGCTAAATTTTAGATTATAAAGACTACCAAATTCTTCCATCTTCTGTAAAACTAATATGTTCTTTTAAATGATGACAAAGGCCTAAAGATACTGCAAATCCTTTCCTAATGAATAGGCTCCCATTTAATGTATGTATTTAGTAAGCTTTATAAAATTTTACTACATTCACAATACTAGTTTGAGTTTACAAGCATGTAATTTTAAAAAAAGTTCCAATTTTGAAGTAGTTACAGCAACATTTTTGCATTAGTTGTCATTCAAACACTAATAATTTCAAAACACAGTTCAAATTTTAAATAAAAAATAAGGATTTTGTTTTGTATGATTTATTGGCGCAAGAACCATATTTGGATATAGTACACCAAACAAATGGTAAGATCAGAACAGATTTAAAAAAAAGGGGGGACCCTTATTAAAATTTAGAAGCAATGTTTGTGAAATTAAAACAATTAATATAATGCTCTATTGAATGATATAATGCAAAATAATATTGCAAAGAAATGGAGACGCTGTAAAATTTTAGTATCTGAAAATTTAAAAAAATGTACTAAAAGGGCAGGGAAAAAAACATTAAAGACAAGAAAAAAATAAATAATAATTAAAATAAATTAAGTGTAAGTATAAAAGCAGTTTTTTAAACATAAAAAATTTTGAATGACATTTTTTACACAATCAAGTCAGACAAAGTTCAAGAAAATGGGGGAGGGGAAGGAGGGGAGGAAAGGATATGGAGCAAAATAAGGAAATTCAATTAAAATGTGATGAATATTAAAATCAAGTTAGCACCTGTTAGTTACATTTAGAATATTTCCTCCCAAAATGTGATGTTTGTAGGTGAAGAAAGTATGTTACATACAGAGAAAAACTAACTTGATATTCAACTAGTGTCTAGGAAGAACAGACTACAAACCAATGCCCAATACTGAATGGTTGAATACAACTGGTTTTCGATCATCTAATCCCATGTCTTTGGCAAGGTAGATAAAATATGGACAGTGAAGGACCTCCTTAATATCTCAAATTAAAAACCTTTTATTTAAAAAGTCAGCACAGACTTTGCTTTTTCATTTTCAGAAACAACTATATGGCTTGAAACCCAATTAAAAATTATATTAAAGTCAGTATTTTGTAGAAAAGGGAAACTGTAAAAATCCCCAACTGCAATCAGATACATCAATTGTAGTAGAGGGAAACTGTCTTCAAACCACTCAGGCTATCAGTTTAAATAATATATTGTTGCAAAAAGGAAGAGATGTAAATAGCTAGCATGGCTGAGAGATAAGGTATGACTTTGCAAAGTGCAAGGTTGGGTGTTTGAAACTCAGCCAGGCAGAATTACATTAATGGCTAGGTTTTATTTTAAATTTATTGTTATTCATTAATTAATGTCTCAGAAGTTTCTACAACTTTCTAAAAACTTCTTTATGATTCCCATTTCTTCTGTAAAAGTATAAATTAGGATTTCCACAAGCAATGGATTTATGTTATAAGTTGCTTAAAGCTAATAAACTTGATATTGTGTTACTTCCGTTACTTGTTATTCTTTGCATCTTTGTGACAATATTTATGCTGAGTATAGGATAAAATATTGTGAAAAGCAAAAAAGAATTTTTGTAGCTACAAATATCAGTGAATCTACAGACTCATAAATCTTTATTAAGAAGAAGAATTGATATTTTGGCATGAACCTTTAGTTTACTTACAGGAATGAATCCTAAATGAAATATTCAAAATGAATCAACAGCTTTCCACCATGTGGGGAAAAAATTCAAAAAGAAGAGTTAATACAGTTAAAAAAATGGTTAAAAGTAGAGTTTAAAAAAATACTGGGATGTGCATGGCATAGTAATTTCACAGCACAAATTCTTGTTAAATAGAGATAGATAAAAAAGAATTTTTAAAAACTAATTAATTCTGTAAATATGTCAAAAAAATTAAAAGAGTGTCGTATAAAAATTTTTGAGCTCAAATGAGTTAATAAGAATTTTTTTTAGTAATATATTAAATTGGTTATGTTTTTAAAAGAATATTTTCAATACAAAAAAAATATTGTGATATATTGTAAATCAAAGCCAAATAGTAGTTTGCACATATTGATTTAAAAAAACAAACCTTGGCAGGTGTCATCTTGATGCCGTATAATTCACATCGTCGAGCGGTTTCTAGCAAGTTCAAATCTGCTTCTGCAGGTGTTTGACCTCTACAATTGAAGATATCAGAAGAAGAAAAAGCTTTGTAAATAAGCATATTTAACTATAATTAAAGCAATGGAAAAATGTTTTTAATAGAGCACTTTCAGATGCCACTAAATATGTCCAAATAAAAAAAAATCACCCCTTCAGTTATGTAAAAATAATATTTTAATTACAATTCACATATAATATACCATAATATTATTAATAGCACAGAGTGAGGGAATGTGTGATTGCTGTAGAAACTTTGGAGTTGCTGCAGAATTCAGCTTTTCACAATGTTTGATAGTTTTTTTTGTTACATGCCTACTGCTGATCTCTCAGTGATTATCACATGGACAGATAATAGGATTGTACAGTGAATGTTTGAGAACCTTCCATCAAAATTATATTAGAAAGTCATAGATTTTCTGGAACATGAGATCTAGAACAATGCTATTTCACTTAAGAATTTGCCTTTGCATTATTTTTCATTTTTTGGTCAGGCCTCAAAGATGTGAGCTGTAATAATTATTAAACATGTTCCATTTCAATCTCTTCCAGCCAATTTTTTGAATAGAGATCCTTCTCTATTCAAAAAAGAAATTAATCTGCTTAGAAATAGCTGCTTTTCTAGCCTTCAATGCAGAATGAGGAACCCATTTTTCGTTGAAGGTCTGTATTATATGTTTGTGTATTGATATTTTAAAATCTATATCTAATCCTACTTAATTTCTTATTTTTAAATCTTAATTTAGCCCATATTAACTTCATACTAAAGTTTTCTCTTATTTCCTGATCCAACAACTATATTTTGTTGCTCTGAGTGAAGGGATAAAAATCCTCAATGCTTACAATATTATTGTAATGATGCCTACATTTCCTTTCCTAAGACTATACATGCCAAAGAAATCCCTATCAAAATCTCATAGTGAAACCACTGAAGGGAAAAATTTTGGCTTGCTTTCTTGTGTCACGATTTAGATTGATGTATATCTTACCATTTTGTAGGTAAATTAAACCTTCTGTGGTGAAATAAATAAAAATTTAAAAAATTTCTTCTATTCAACATAAACAGCTAGTATATTTTTTATATGAAAGAAGGCACTCCTTGTTTTAACATTTTTAAATATATATTTGGATGTTTCTGCAACCCCCTCTCCATGTTCTACCAGAAAATATATTAAACAACATATTAACTATAATCATACATCTTATATTTTCACAGATAATAAAACAGTATCAATGTTTTTCTGCTACTAAATAGCATAAAGAGTATCAGAGAGAAGAATATATTTTTCTTCACGAACTGTTTCTTAATGTATGTGTAGATGTGCATTTAGTATATTCTTAATCTTTCAAGGGATTAAAAGATTCAAAGAATAATAATAATAAAAATAAACTTATTTATTTTATTTATATAATATCATACTGTAATGCTGAATAAAAATATTTCCAACCAAAGCAATGCTGAATATATCAGTTATTATGGAATCATGTTATATCCCTTTAAATAAAGCCTAAATAAAAGTAGTAACATACAAAAAAAATATGTACCTTCTATATTTTATGGTATACCAATGTACCTTCTATAGTTTATCTAACAAATGAAAAATGTATGTATATGTGTTGCATCTTTCTACAATTCTATAACAATAAAATTATTGAAGTTGCTCAGCTATAAAACACTTACACAATCTTTTTATGATTTTCGAATACTTTCTTCTCAAGTTCAGCATCTTGAAATGGAACAAATTTACATCCAGAGATATAGGAACCATCAGAACATTTTTCGGGATTATAATCACCAAAATCAGCTGTAAAATGTATTTAGATAATAGAAAAATGAAAAAAAAAAAAGCATTTACAATAAATTAGTAACATTCATTTTTTAAGGAAATTTAACCATATTATATATATAGATATATATATACACACACACACACACACATACTGAGACAAGTAAATACATTGCACATTAATAAAACAATTAATTAGTTTACTTATTTTTTTATTTCATATTAATCTTATTGTTAAGAAATAATTAATAATTTTCATGAAATAATATCTCCACTTCATTCACAAATATATATGACAAATCTTTTAAAATAATTATTATTTAAACTGACGATTACAAACATTTACTTAACCTATTTAAAACTAGAATATTATGTTAATTTTACTAGATTAACAAGAGTTATTTATGATTTCAATTTAGTATCCAACAAAAGGATTTATTTTTCTTTTTAATATTCATAAGAATAGTTGAATAGAATTTGAAATAATTATTAAAAGCTAAGAATTTAATTATGGCTTCAATAGATGATTAGTAATTTAACAAACTAAAATAGCTTTTCAGAATTTGACAAATGAAAAACTTTACTAATACATCAAAAATTTTAAACTTTTTTTTAAAGAAAGAAATTGAGATAACCTTGAACAATATAAGATATCATGACTGCAGCTGTATTGTCATTGCACTGCAAATGCCCATTTATAAGATCCTTTTTCACTTGCAGTCCAAATAGGTATCTAATGAAAAGGGGGAAAGATAGAATCACTAAACCAATACAAATTAATATTCAAAAAAATTCAGCACAATAAATAAACAAAATCACTTGTTAATATTCCAACAAAGACTTTCCAAACAATTTTTTTTTCTTAAATTGGCAAGAACCACTTTCTTATTAGCAGCTTTTTTTTAAATCATCGTTATAAAAGATAATTAAAATAATTACAGAAAGTGTTTATTTATATACTACTAATAATACAAAATAAAAATCATATAAATAATCTGAGACTATACATTATATATATATATATATATATATATATATATATATATATATATATATATATAGTTACGTTTTTTTAGCGTAGAGGGTTCGGATTGAGTGGACTTTACTTGAGGACAGCACAAACAAATTTATTTACAGCTATTTACAGGATAATTGATAAAGTAAAAATTTCAGATAAGTACAATCCAGCAGTCAACAGTCAATTACAGCGTAAATGCAAGTCTTACGCACGATAAAAACAGACTGCAAATCAGCTATCGTATAGCACAGCAACAGTAAATCGCAGCGAGCTCAATAAGACAACGTTAACAGCTCACAAATCCTCTAGTCCAGCACGCTTTTTATTTCAGAGCAAACTCTCAACTCACTCACTACGGTGGTTGATTTCTTGGGGCACCTAGCCCTGGCAGGGGCTTATCCCCGGTCATAGCTGTAGTGCTTCCTCGTTGCGATCATTTACTGCCGTGGTCATCTTCGAAGTGGACTGGAAAAATGCTGGAGGAACTTTTATAGTAGCTGTTGGAAAGTAAAGGTGAGTGAGTTGGCGAGAGTCAGGACGGGTTTTGATTGGCTATTTAGGGGTGGTGAGCGTGGAATTATGCACCTTGTGAGAACTTTAGACTTAGAACTGAAGGAGGGAACGTTATCATCATGAAGTTAAGTTTTAGATATGAGAAGGAAAAAAAAATTAAGTTAAGTTAGAATAATTTGGTAATGAAGTAAAGTTAAAGTAAGATATTTCTGGGTCTTCTGATTTTAAGGTTCGGCGTGTATCTGGGGATATTTAGGATGGCTTCGTTTTTACTTTTTTCTAGGTCGAAAACAACAAAAAAAAATTCCACAAGTTTTTTAAATAAATTTTTTCAGTGGGGGATAATCTAATGCAAGGTACATGTTTTTGCTTGGCATATACCATTGCATTTTGCAGATGTTTCGAAGAAATCTGGTTTGCAGTCTTTCAACTAAGACTAGGTTTGATTTAGGCGTATAACCTCACACTGGGCAAGCATATGTAATTACTGGACGCAAATAGAAGGTGTAAATAAGTATTTTATTTTTCCTAGTCATCTTGGAGTCTCGAGAGATTAAGGGATATAATTTACGAATTAGGTCTCGAAACTTGTTCATTAGATAATTAAAGTTGGGCTTCTAAGTTAATTTACTGTCTAAAATGACTCCTAAATATTTACATTCCTTAGACCACGGGATTTGAAGGGGGCGGAATTTCTTAGCTTTATATTTACTAAAATAAATGGCTTCAGTTTTTGAGGCATAAATTACGATTTTCCATTTGGTGAACCAGTCCTCAAGAGATTTAATATGTCTATTCAGAGCTATTGTAATGTAATTTGGATTTTTATTGCGCGCTAGTATTGCAGTATCATCAGCGTACATGCATAGTAGGGTATTAAATTGTTTCGGTATGTCATTTATAAAAATAGAAGAAAGAAAAAACTGGCCCCAGCTTAGATCCTTGATGAACACCTGCTAGAATCGGTTTGATAACTGAAAAAACATTGTTCAGTTTGATCCTGAAGGATCTGTTGCTGAGGTATGAAATTAAAATTTTGATTAGGTGCGGGGGTGTATTGTAATTTATTAATTTGTAAATAAGGTCTTCGAGCCAAACTCTGTCAAAAGCCTTCTGGATATCGAGAAAAACTGCTGCAGTGTATTGTTTGTTGGAAAAACCTTCTTCGATGAATTCGGTTACCCTGAGCAGTTGGTGAGTGGTAGAGAGAGCATGACGAAAACCAAACTGTTCAACTAACTCACTCACTCCGGCTACTCGTCTCTTATATAGCCGATGCAGCGCATGCACCGAAACTCGTGGAAATTCTCAACACAACGCGCGCAATCCAGCGGCTACTAGACTATTCCTTTCGCCAAACCAATCAAGCTAGCGCGAGACTCCTCGCCAAACGTCGCCATCTTTGGCACTTTTCGTGCCGCTCGCCCGCTTGTAACAGACTATACGTAATAAGACTATAGATTGTAAGACTATATATATATAATTTTTTAGTACAAAATAATTTTTGAATATATAGTAAGTTAATTTATTCAAGTATGTATAGTCATTCAGTGAGTTATCCAATTAATATGTTAGGTAAAACTAAAAGTAAGTTGAATTTCTGCTGTTAAATTTTGTAAGTGTAAATGTTTATGGTATGTGAAATACATTGTATTCAATATTTCAAATAATGTGGTTACTTCATTTGTCTTTTGAAGGATATTACATGAATTTTTTACATTCCATATTAATTACACTACACAGCCAAATCATCATCCAATAAATAGTTCAGTATTGGCAAAAATAAAAAAAAACTTTACAAGGTAAATGAAATATCCTATGCATTTAAGTGTTTCATGGTAGATATCCATTAGAATTAGCATGTTGTCATGCCATCCTTAAGTTTATCACTATCAGCAGTCATTAGGACAAGGATTCTACAAAGTTAGCAAATTATGTGGTGCTATTAATGTAGAACAAAAAAAATCAATTTTTGATTTTAAATTTGGAATAGTACAGAAAAGTTGACTCTTGGTGTAGATAAAATATATTATAAAAATGAGAAATATTGTTGTAGATCTTGAGGTGTTGCAAAATACATTAAAGTTTCAAAAAATTGAAAAATTTGATAGATTTTAAAGTTTTTTTTAACAAAACAATCAATTTCTGATTTTTAATTTGTAAGAGTGCAGAAAATTTCCTTTTTATATAGATAAATAAACAATAAAATATTGGGATACATCTTGAGGTGTCACAAGGACATTAAAGTTTTATAAAAACACAAATTTTGCAACTTTTTTATGGATTTTTATGTGTTTCGATAATGAAATAACATACATTAAATTGGCATTGCCACATGACTAAAAGTATATAAACAGTTTTACTATAACACAGTAAAACAATTTTCAACCATTTTATTATTGAGATAAGGCAAAGATTTGTCTGCATCTGGTGGTAAGAGTAGGCCTGGTTTCCAATTTGTAGCTTTGCTGAGCTGAGTTGTTGACTCTGTTCCATTCTTTATGTAACTGATTAATATAACTGAATTGTAAGTTAGTGAGCTTTGCTGTGAGTAAAAATGGCTAACAAGTAGAGGCCACAGGGTTGAAATCTCAGATCGAGTTTAGGTTTAGTATAATGATAGTATACATTTAGAATGTTCGTTCATGAAAATATTAAAACACAATAACCTGTCAGTTTTGAGAAAATAGTCATCAAAATTTTGGTATAGCTCATACACAGATAACTTTACTCCCGTAAGAACGGGCCCAATGGTATGATTGTCTAGGTAACCACCACATGCAGAAGAGACCTGGCTGGTATTTTTTTCTTCTTTTTTAATAATTCTTATTCAATTTAAATTTTATAAATGCTTTTAATTAATATACTTTAAATTTTTTTTTATCCAAAAATAAATATTTATTATCAAAATACATAGGAAAATTAAAATTTTAAATGAAAAAAATCAAATAAATGCATTAAAAGATTTAAATTAAATTAATTATTTACAGATTATTTGAATTAATATGCTACTTATTTTTTATCCAAGAATAAATGCTTATTCTTTTAATATTTACATTATGATTTAATGTTTAAAGGGAAAATAATTAAAATGGTTATAGATAATTTAATTTGCTTACATAATTTTCAGCCAATTAATTTATAAATTCTTGGATTTTATTATAATAAATTATTAATTCTAATTGAACTAAACTGCATTTATAACAAAAACTGAAGGGAGCAGATAATTTTCACTAAAAGTATAAGCAAACGTTCCCCAACTGCAGTAATCAAATGAAATAGAAGCGAGGAAGTGTTAATTTATTGAATGTGCAGGTAAATGATTCAAGCATTTGGACATGAAGCATATATAGAATTCTTCATATTTAATTGAACATCAAGAAATAAATTCCCAAAATGACAGTATAAAAATTCATTTAATTGTACACCAATTATGTTATCACCAATTTTTAATAAGATGATATGGTATCCATGGTACGTTCCCCAACTTTCTGATGAAACAGATATTTTTAAATGTAAATGAAGTTTGTTTTTTCATTGATCTCTGAAAGAAACCTTGTTCTTCTGGGCAATCATCATTCATCAGTTGAGCAAAATGCTGAAACATATTCTGTATCCAATGCTTTTACTATAGTTGCCATTTGGATTCTTGTATATAATTGAAAATAAATTTAAATAAGATAATATTTTAGAAATATTGAATTTTTTTTACGATGTGAGTATTTAGAATTAATAATTATCACCATTGACGTTATCTTTAATACTATTATTTAAATATTAATTTACTATTTAAGAACTAAAATAATAAACATTTATTCTTACATAAAAATTATCTGTAAATTGTTAAATTGAAATAAATTTTTTAAAAATGCATATGTATTTATAACTTTTTTTCTTTAAAAATTTTATTATTATGCCTTTCAAAAATAAATATTTATTTTTAGGTAAAAAAAACTAAAAACATTGTTTAAAAGTATTTGTGAATTTTAAATTTAACAAGAATTATTTTTTAAAAAAGAAAATTACCAGCCAGGTTCGACCCCCTGACCTTTTGCATGCAAGTCAGTTACTTATACAAGCACACCATTGGGACCATCCACATGGTAGTAAAGTTATCTGCATATAAATTTTAACAAAAGTTTGAGGACCATTTTCTCGAAATTGACTGGCCATTGCATTTTAATATTTTCAGGAATGAACATTCTAAATGTATACTATTATTATACTAAATCTCCTCCCAAGCTGTTTTCAACCTCATGTTCTCTACTAGTCAGTCTCAATTAGTGAAGACAAAACAAATGCCATTTTTGAGAAATTTAGTGATTTGCTTGAAGTTGAACTCCTTATTTATGAATTTACTATGAAGTGCTACAGTTAGGTTAGGCATGACTTCAAAAAATAATCCTCCTGGAAGTGAAATAAGTGACACTTTAATTCTTATAACAAAACAAATATTGTCAAGAGATTCTATTTCCATTGCTTCTAGCAAAAGAATTTCACAAATGCCAAAAGCTTATCATGTTAAATACAGGAATTAATTAAAGTCTAAAAACAGAAAATGTTCATATAAGTTTGATTCCACTCTCTTAGAGAAGGAGCTAAATGTTTGAGTTGTGACTTATGGTACTTTACAAGCCAGCTAACAGTTATCTGTAAGGGATTCAAGCCGATCGAATATATCTTGGGCTTTTTAGTAGCACCAACTAGGGCCAAGAGTATGTCTTAGCTACTCAAATCTCACAGATAGAACACAGAGGAAGAACCATGCCGGAACCGAGACTCAAACCCAGGACACCTAGATCATGGGGAAGATGTACTACCCCTATGCCAGGATACCAGTTGCTAAATGTTTATTTGATATTGTATAAAAGAGAAAATAAATGCCAGTTATTGATCAAAAGTTTCTTAATGATTAACATTCTAACAGGAAAATGGTTAAATGTAATAATGCTACCACAAGCATTTTGAGAATGAAAGAAGCAAGAAAGAGTAAAGAACAAAAGAGAATAATTAAGTTTAATCAAGAAAATACTTGTGTATCAGAAATGATTTCAAGTGAATATGCAAAGTTGAACAGCATCAGTGTTCTTTATACAAACTAACCAGATCCATCAAAGAAGAGATAAAACTACTAGGTGCCTCTGTGGTTTAGTATTACATTAAAACCTCATGTACTTATGGTTTCAAACTTTTTAATCTTATCTCATATTTATGGCATCTCTCTGATAATCTCAAGAACATTATAGACCAGATTATTTTAAAAAATGAGTACTCTGCTGCTTCAGAAAATATTCTTTTGTTCATGCTAAGTAGTGAACATAAAATTCAAAGCGAATTTGGTTCATGGCATGTTTTAAAAGCAAGAACAGAAAGTAAAGAAAGAGTCAAGAAGTTTAATGTTCCAAAGATAAACTTCTATGCAAAGGATTACACTGGCATTATCTCATGACTTGAAAATGACCCTCTCTTGTTAAAATATATTTCCAGTGACTTTTTGAAACATTTTATACAGGAGGTATCTGAAACTAAACCAAATAATATAGTGGACTCAGTTATAAATATCGTAGAGTTGCAACCAATTTTTAAAAAAATTCTTTTTAAATCTAAAAGCTAACTATTCTCCACTAATACCAAATTTAAATCAAAGAAAATTTTTTAAAGACCTATTTTAAAATTTTCGGTTTTTTAAAACAAATTTCAAAGTTTTTTTGTGGCACCCCAAAATAATATAATATTGCAGCCAAATTTTTAAAGCTTGTTTTTGAACCTAAAAGGCAGTTTTTCTGCACTATTACCAAAATAAAATCTAAGAAAAATTTTTAAAGGCCAATTTTAAAAATTTCTATTCTTTTCTATCTTTTTACTAACTTCAAGCTCTTTGCAACACCTTAAAATAATATAATATTGGAACCGAAGTTTTAGAAATTGTTTTTGGACTAAAAGGCAGCTTTTTTTGCATTATTGCCAATCTATATAATAAATAAATTTAAGACCATTTTCATTCTACCTAGTCTATGAATATCCAATGTCTTCTATCTTTTCCTGATGTTGTTGTTCTTGTGTTCATGGATCTGCAGTGACATCAAATTATACCGAAAGTCCTGATCACAGCCGCTGCGAGCAGCGGTGCAGCAGGACTGTACAGAATCTCCCGTAAAGCGCTCCTCATCGGAACCATTCCCAACTTCAAAATACTCGTGGTCACCGCTGGGCATTCCAGGATGTGACCAGGAGTGAGCTGGACATCAGGGCAATGTTTACAAAGGACATATGATCTTGTTTTGTCTGGATGGATTTTCATGCCTCTAAATTTGTCGGTTCTAAGCCTTGCTATATCTTTTCCTGATTTATAACGCTTTTGAATTGCTTGAACTTTGCTTTTCATATATTTGTTTTTATATGGTTAAAGTCAAGAACATTATTTGGCTAGTTTAAAACATTAATATTAATGGCCATTAAGAAATTTTGTCACAATCCTGGTCTTGTGTATAGAGCTTTATCATTCATAAAATAAACAATTCAATAAATAGAGCCAAAATTAAACAAATACTTTCCAAAATTTGAGCACAATTACTTGCTTTCATGGTTGCATTCTTGCATGAGAAGTCCTGATCATTACTTTGTATTTTTATTTAGCTGAATGTACCCCATCTATCACAATATCAGAATTTTAAACAGACTTCAAAAATTTTATGCCATTCTGTGATCAGAGCAGTTTTTGTACTTCTGCCAGTAAATCGGAAAGTGCTCACATCACTTTCTTTTCACGCTTTGAATCTTGATATTTCTAACATTATTGAAATATTTTCTTTCTCATTGCTGCCATTACTAGAAGTCTTTTTTTAATGGCATGCCAGTTTAATAGATCAAGTCTTTTGATCAGAAGATGATAAATTACCCTAGTTGTGATGCTCTATTTCTTTTCTATAAACCATAAAATAACTATAGAATTATTTCACATTATTGCATACTTCAGAAGCTTTTATGTCTCAACGAAGTATTCTTAGACTACCTAGAGACTTTCTTCTTTAACAGTACCACCCCAAGAGAACCATTCTATAATAGAAATGACAGGTGAAATTATTGATGATTTCATATGCAAAGATTTTAGTTGTCATATAATCCTAAAGACTTTTCTGTGGACACTATATCTAATAAATTGATTTATTTCTCATTCAAGAACAATCCATGGATTCAAGATGCAGTTCAGGATAACTTCATTATTTAGCATCAATTACCCTATTCTCATTCAAAAAGACTTTTAAACTGAGATGTACAATCAAATAAAGCAAATGAACAGTAAATTTATAATAAATTATATTAAGAATTTTTGGAATTGAACACTAAAAAACATACACATATAAACACTTAAAAATGTATAAATTTAAAAAAATTTATCTGAACTATGTCCAATTATGTTGATTTAACACATAGCTTACACATTTTACTTTAAAACTAATTTTAAAAATAAATAAAGTAAATATTTTTGAGTTTAGAGAGAAATAATCTCTGTACATTGAAGACAATTTTTCAAAAATAATTTTTTAGAACTATATTCTTAACAAAAAATGATTTTTGATTAATTTGAACGTGAAATATGTACATTCAGCTTTTCAGAAGGCTGAAATAGTCAAGAAGGGTATTGCAGTATTCTGATGATCTCAGGACTATAGATCAAATTTAAAATGAAGTTCACAATTCTTAAATATGCAGTTAAACATTTTGAATTTGAAAGAAAAAGTTTTTTTATACTCCCGATACCCTAAAATAATAATAGCAGTTGATAAGTTAATTCGTACCATTAGATCAGCATAGTTGGGGAAAAAAATATGAATTTAATATTTCTTTAAATTAAACAATAAAAATATTACTATCCCAATTTTTGTTCCAAATGGTGAGATTTTTTTATGCATTTAAAACTTTTAAGTACAACCTTCTGACTGTGAAATTCTTTTTTCCCCCTTCTTTTTTCTTTAGAAATGATTTGTTGATGCTTGAAATTCAGTCAGAATGTTACAGATTTTGGAATTTCAATGGTGTGAGCTGGTGATCTTATAGTATTTTTCCTTATAAGAGTAATACACCTAGGTTTTTTTAAAAATTTTTACATTTAAAACAGAATATGTAAATGAAATTTTTTCAAAGAATAAGATAAAATTCCCCTTGCCAGTTTTTTGAAGTATATTTTTTAAATTCTGGATATTGGCTGTTGTACTTAAATTATGTTGCAACTAATATAATGGCACTTTTCTACAACCTTCAGTTTTCTTTTGATTCATCAAATAAAAAATCATATTTCTCTTGTTGATTGAAAATTCTCCCTCCCCCATCTTATTTTAAAAATGAGCAATATTTAATTGAAGTAAAAGCATATGAAATTAGAAAAAGAGTTTGTGATAATTATGTTGTAAAAATTGAAAAACATGTCCAAGGAAATGATAGATACCTTGAAGCATTAACTTAGATTGAAGTTTTTGCAATTTTGTGTGATAAAATTACTTATAGTATCATTCATTGAAAATTGATACTATAAGTAATTAAATAGGAACACTATTCAATCTGAAATCAGAAAGCTACCTGGTGAACTCATCCTCTAATTGCACTGGGTCAGGTGTATAAAATTTGACACAGAAACACATTGTTGGGAATGATGTGGAAATTTGAGAACATAATGGCTTTAGAGCATCTAGCCAGCACTGAAAATAAAAACAAAAATTATTCAAACAGGGATAAATGATAAAAGTAGTAAATTAACTATTCTAAAAGTAGAAAATAAATTATATTGAAATATATCTAACTTTACATGTTTTAGATATTTATTACTTTCAGTGTTTTTCTAGAATTTTCATATATTTCTCAATACTGTAGTTATCTTTATCAAACTCACTATCATATATAAAAGAGGATACATGAAAATTAACACAAGAAAGACATAAAGCCATTTTTTGTCTTAAATGTACAGATTTATTATAAACACTATGGTAAAAATAAATTTTTTTATTCTGATATTAAACCATTGTTGGCAGTAATTTCTAAAATGTTTGCACTGAGCTAAGAAACTGAGACTAAAATGAAAATTTTTGTATGTTATCATTGTTCTAATATAATTAAGATTTCACAAGCAGTAATATGCCAGAAATATTATATCATCGTCTTATCTGAAATATTTTTTCCTGGAGAAAATTATGTAACTATTTAGTGATGCCAAGTTAGAGATATTTACAAATCCTATCATCTGCAGAAATAGCCATAGACATTTTAGAGATTAAGGTTAAGGAGCTCACATCTTTTTAAAAAACTTTAATGTGCCTCAGAAACTGCCGAATAAATTTTGTATATTATAGTGTAATTATCTCTGAATGGGATAAAGCTATGTAAGTTTGAAATGATTTTTTTTAATAACAAATAGTAAAAAAGTAATATATTACGCTAAGGTGTGCTGGAATATAAAAAAAAAAAAAACCCTGATAAGTTTGATTATCTTGTTAAGGACTATTGATTTATAAGGGGTTATTATTTTCAATTATTTTTGCTTATCTGTTTTTGGAACTGGAGCAATAATAGCATATAAACAAACCACTGGAATACACCAGCATACATAAAATCTAGGTATGAATCATGGCTGTCAATGTATTATAGAAAATATAAAAAAGAGCATCCTATACTTCCTAATTCAATAAAAAAAACCAAGTAAATAAATAAATAAATTCTTGTATTAATTCATATTTGTATTTATATTTCTTATGAAATTAAATTTCATTTTATTTTAAATGCCAGCAATTTTATATCTGTTACGTTCATAAATTTTGGAACTTGACTTTTTTTTCTTCTTGTAGTTGGTTGTTAGTGAAACTTTATAATAAATAGTAAAATTTTAGAAACCATGTAAATGCTTTAGTATTTATTTGAATGTAGCTCAGATCATTTATTTCTTATTGCTGAATTTGTTACAGAGCAGAAGAATTATAATTAAATAGTTTATATTTATCTAACTTTTATGTTACATATCAAAATACAATTCTTTCTTATTTCGAAATATATATATATATATATATATATATATATATATATATAATACCTTACCTTAGCTTTCCTATCATCTTCATATTCCAGACCAAAGTAATCTACTTCTAGTAAATTAAGGAATTTGCATACTTTGTCAAATAAAACTTGTCCCAAACTTTTTGCCTAAAATAATATTTAAAGAAAATATATTTCAGACAATAATTATAAAGACTGATATTTATTAGAGGCTCATATTATAAATTTAAGTATAAGGGTCATCCAAAAAGTAAGTTCCCCATAACTAGCAAAAAGAAACAAAATATGATTACTTAGAAACATATTGCAAAAGAAACAGCAACATTCCAGTAACTTCTCAACAAAATAACCTTAGGAATTGTTACACATTTACTTTAACAATGGTATGTGTTTTTACAGTCCAGTGCCATAGAATTCTACAGTTTGTGAATAGATGCAGCACAGCATAGTTATCTCCAGATCTTCATTCTGTGGAGTAGTGAAGACCAAACAAGAGGTAAAAGTCACTGGAAATAAGACTGGAACTATAAAATAGATAGTGAAACAGCTCTCTTCAAAATTTCTATAGAAGATTTTTATTTTGTTTAATTCTCAGTATGCAGCAAGCATTATCATGGATCAATACAATAATGAAAATTTCATTACTTCTGATTGGAGTGGCTTGTTTCTACCACTCAAGTGTCATTCAATAGTATAAAGCATTTACTACAGTACGTCAATGATGTAACATACAGCACTGATATATTTCAAGGACAGAATACCCATCCTATCCTTGAAGACTATGCACATCAATTTCCATATAGACAGTCTGCTTGAATTTGATTCAGCATGGAGATCGATACGCTGATGAATCAACTGTTTGATTTGGTGGGAAATGCATGTATAATTAACCATAATGATTTTATTTTGACTTACTGCTTCCATTGCGATACTGTCCCAGAAAAATCAATGCTAATCTCAAGCATTTCTTGGTATTCTGGATTCTTCAAAACCTACCTACTGAACAATTTCCTGAACAGTTGTTTTATGATGATTTTATAAACCCTAGATTATGAAAATTATTGGAAATAGCTATATTCTATTAACTGTAAAATGATAACTCTGCAGAATGCACTATTCTAAGGTTCTCATTTATGACAGATGATCAACCACACTGCTGTTTATCATGGATATTACATGTATACATATTTCCTATATTTATACAAATTTTGTCTCTATAATGAGTTACCAGCTGATTCTTCATATCCTGTCCATATGCTAACACATTTGGTAATGAATTTTGATCTCATCTACTATCTGATCTAATCATAAACTTAATGTTTCAGCTAGTGGGTAAAGAGCATTTACTTTTTCATATGACAATGATGTTAATGCAATGATGTTAATAGGATGTCACAATCTGCTGCAAATATTATTCCCCTCTCCCGATATCCAATCTACCCTGTTTGAGATTTTGTGTATATTACCATAAAATCTTTTGCAAACTGGAAAAGTTTCTTTCTACATGACCCTTGTAATGGAATAAGACTCTAAGAAAAATATTGATCTCTCTCTCTCTCTCACACACACACACACAATCCTTAGAAAACCTATCCACAACTATTAAATGAGTTACAAATCCTATTTAAATTCTAATTATTTTAGAAAAGCATGTACATTTAAATTTCATTCCACATATTTTACTAAATTAATTAGAATTTAAATAGGATTTGTAACTCATTTGATAATTGTGGATACACCTTATAATTGCATATGTTTTTAATGGTTAATATCAAACATCAACAACACATTAAAAAATTTGTTTATCTAAATATTTTAAATAAAAAGAATTTATAAAAGAATATACAGCAAAAAGAAAGCAATTTTAAAGTTAATAAAAAGTTATTTTTATCAGTTTTAATAAATAATATATAAGTGATAACTATTTAGAAGCAATGTTAACACATATAACATCATAAGACTTTTTATATCTCTTTCTTAAAAACTGTATTTACTATGCTACTTAATATTCATTTATTAAAACTACTTCATCAATTTTGAGGATAATATTAAAGATTCATTTTTTATATATTATCCTTTATAACAAAGAAAGCTGGGAAAACTTGCATCAAGTAAACAAAACAATTTTCTTTGTAGTACAAAGTGAGGTAGAGAAATAGCAGGAACAACACATGCCTTTGAGAAAGGTACATCTGTATAGGTGGGAACATTCTGTTCTGTTATTCATAACATTAGTATTTCAGTTGGTTTCATTCAGTTGCAAATTTTATTTACATTTTTTTTAATTTGCAAAATTGCATTTTTTTCTCACGTGGTTTTATGAAATATGACAAATTTATTCAACTTAAATTTTAATGTGGACCAAAATTTCTAAAATGACTCAATTCTCTCAATGATCATAATTTTATGTTGGGTAAACATTCTTTGAAAGAAAAGAATTAAAGTCATGTCATAAGAAAATCCTCAGCACTTAGTTTGGGGAATGCTGCAATATTACAAATCAGCAACAGAACACATAAAACATTTAATAATAACTATGATCTTATAGCTATTAAATGCATTCATAAGTTTGTTAACCAACTCACTCATAATTTTACTGACTAATGTACTCATAGTTTTGTGCATTTTCACATTTGCTTTACAAAAGTTAAAAAAAAAAAGACATTATGATTGAAAAAATGGAATGAATGGACAAGAATTTAAGTAAATCCTCTGAAAGCTATGACCTAAAATATGATTGCCTATACAGGAATATTACATAACCACAAATGCTTATTTCAATAAATTTTAAAGAAAAATAAAAATTCCACAATTATATAAAAGTTATTCACTTTATTTGTTCTATATTGTATTAAAACAAAGATAATAAAACATACCTGCAATTGAAATATATGACTGGAATCATCTAAGAAATAAACAGTGATATTCATTATTTTTCTATTACGATGACTTGAAGTAACTTTGCCATCTTGACTTTCAGAGTTTTGAGAAGTCATTTTTTTTTTGCAAACGAATAACTGCTAGAAAATAAGAAATGAACTTGAGAAACCTCTTGTAAAGGGAAGAACAACTTTAGTAAAATTTCAAACAATTAATTTAAAAACTCATTAAAAATAATAAATACACAATAAAATTAAAATATTGCCATTTCATCAAGTTCAGCACACTTAATCAAACACAAGTCCCTAATCAGATTAAATCTCATACTAAATTTGACAAATTATGGCTAAAAATTTTTAAATTTTTGTGGCAATACCATCTTCTTAAATTTAACGTTCTTTATAATTAAAAAAAACTTAAAAGTAGTTATTTTTTATATAAATAAAAATTATCAGACAGAATAAATCATCATACTGTCAGTATTTTCAAATTCAAAAAAAAAGAAGAATAATTAACAATATTGGATAACAAACAATATGAATCATACACATAAATAATCTTTACACCTAATATTCGACTTATTCTATAGTCTAACTACAAATAATAAGCAAATCAAACAAAGATTTTTTTTAAAAAAAAAGTTGTCATTTTAATAAAAATTTAAAAAAGGCAATCAAAATTTTAAATATGAGAATAAAATCTGTAAAAATCATGACTGTCATTTAAAATTCGGCGACAATTATAGATACAGAAATGCAAATTGGGTTTAAATACTTGGAGGATAAACATATTCGTATTGAACATATTTAGCAGCTTTTTTTTATGGGGATTGAGTTATTCATTTTAACTTTGTTTTTGATTTATGAATATAACTTCCATCCACAAAGTTCTTTAAAGTAGGTCATTAAATAGATTTAGACCGACAAAATCCAATATCCAGATTAAAATGTTTACACCGTTATTTAAAGAAATGTTATTTAAGATTTAAAAAAAACACCTTTGAATTTAATAAAGAACACAAGAAAATTAACTAATACAATTCTTGTCTCCCGGTAAGTATCAATAATATTTGTTTAATGGATTGACATGAACACAGAAGAAACTGAAGATCATACCAATTTTAGGAAAAGTGCAACATAAGCATTAGAAGAGCTTTAATGACAAAATGAAGTGAGCTTAATTGCTCAACAATAGCATATTCTCAACCATAAAAAAAATAATAAATAAAACTAGAAGAGTCTTTTATGTACAAGTAGTTGAAAACAGCGACAGATATACAAATAAAAGAGAAAGTAGAAGTACATATTACAGGCTAGTAATTCTAAAACCCCACTCCGGGTAGGAAAAGTTCCTAGACTGGTGACAAAATGTACCTTATGGAGGAGGCGTGGCTATGCTTGAGGGTTCGTGTAATAAGTAGAAGTGACGAAGTTGACCTCTATCCAGCGCATGCGTAAGGATTAAGGGTTGGTGTATTCAGTGATAAAGCGTAAAAAAAAGGTCACTTCTTAAGCAGACAAAACTTATAAGTAAAAAAAAAAAGGAAATATTTTTTGAAGAATTAATTAGATGAAAACAACATTAGTTGAGCCAAAAGGATGACTGAAATTATTATAAATTTAATTAAGAATTTTTTTTTAAAAAAAAAGAATATTTGGAATGTCAGAATAAATTGGTTTTATACCCTGGGGAGAAGATGTCGATGATATAATTCGAGATAGAAATTTTAAAATTCTGTTTATTCTAATTTTATTTATAATTAAATGATTAATTCAAACCACAGTCTTAACTTTAACTATTTAATGAAAATAAATTTCTTCTTTGGTAGACTTTATAATTTCTTTAAAAAATTAATAAATAATACATGCAAAGAAATGGGCATAAACCGTAAAAGAAATCATTAAGTATCGATTTTTAATCAAAAATATCTAATATTTTTAACATCTGCTTTGATAAAAACTTTATCTATTAAATTATTTATAGACAAGAAACAAAGATTTTAAAATTAAAAATTTCAGCAAACTGCATTAATTTAGAACAATACCTTTCGATGATAATCTATTATAATAAAAATGCAGCTCGAAATGCGTTGCTAAGCGCAAAACTGGAGAACGGCTCGACCGATTCGGCTAATTTTTTGTTTAATATTTTCGTTAAGACACGAGGATGGTTCTTACGGAGAGAAAAAATGAAAAAACTGCGTGGAAAATAGTTAAAACGACACTTTTCTCACTTTCCCGCCAAAAACCTTCATTTCCTTCCCCCACACCAACTGAGTGAGGTAGCAGGAAGTAATAAATTATGATTTGTTTAGAAAGAAATACGCAAAGTCAGTTGGTTTTCAATCATAGATAACGGGATGTTTAAAAAAGAAAGAAAATAGTTGCTTTCATTATTAGTCGGTATGAATATTTAATCTATGCCTGCTCAAAATAAAGTCATAATAAAGTAATAAATAAAGAAAAAAAAGATCAACAGAGGACAAAAAGGGTTTGTGGAAAGAAAAGTAGTGAAGAAAAAAAGGATAGAAAAAAAAAGGAGGGGATTTTTTAATATTGCTATTGATTGTGTTCTGATATAAAGTTTTTTTGTTGTTCTTAAAAATAAAAATTCTTTTTTTTTATAAATGCGACATTAAGAGCCCTTAATGTTTTAATGTTATTCTTAAAAGGATTTATATATTAAACGATTCTTTTTTATTAATTTTTTTTGGTGTTTAGTCTGTATGGATATTTTATCTATTCCTGCTCAAAATAAAGTCTAGGCAGCGAAGAAAAAAAAAGGAAAAAAGGGTTTGTAGGAAGAAAAGTTATAAAGAAAAAATAAATATAGAAAAAAAAAGGACTTGCAGAAAAAAAAGGAAGGGAAAAAAAGAAACGAAGGATGTGTATGTCACTATTATTTCTTCTGAGCGCAGCATTTTCCAAGCTGTTTTTAAATTTTCGCATGTCTTGAAAACCAACTGTTGTTAGCGTTGTGTAACTGTTGTTAGTGTAACTTTATTTGTTTAGTGTGTTTACATTTAGACCCATGCCACCTATTAGACGCGGGCGTAGCAATTTCGGCCGTAGAACTAGAAATGCTACAAACCAAGCTAATTTTCAATCTACTTGGACTGCACAGCAACTTGAAGAACGAAATGAAATTGAAAGGATTAAAATATTAGAATCACGTGCAATGAGTCGTGTTCAAGGATCGGTGGTCATTATGTTGCGAAATATCAACCCACCAAGTCTTTGTAATGGCACACGGCTAGCAGTAAAAACATTACTGAACAATGTGATCGAAGCAACCATTCTATACGGAAAATATAGGGGAGAAGATGTGTTGATACCTCGCATCCCAATTGTACCAACTGATGTACCATTTGAATTTAAACAACTGCAATTTCCAGTGCGGCTTGCTTTCGCTATGACCATAAATAAATCCCAGGGTCAATCGTTGAATTTCTGCGGCATTAATCTTGAAAACCCATGCTTCTCTCATGGACAGTTGTATGTTGCCTGTTCCCGCGTTGGAAAACCGTCAAATTTATTTGTTTACGCGGCAAATAATCAAACAAAAAATATCGTGTACTATAAAGCCTTACAATGAAAATATAATTACATTATTATTTAAGTTTTTCAATGTACGAAATAGATAACTTATTTTTGTAAGTAATCGTTGTTTAGTATTAAGGCATAACTCAACTTTTCCAAACGTGTGTGAATATCATTTTGTTCATTTTTATTTGATGTTGTTTCATTTTCTCATGTTTATATTGATTGTGTTCTGATTCTAAAAAAATTGTTTTATTGTTGTTGTTCTTAGAGATAAAAATTCTTTTTTATACATTAATGCGGCATTAAGAGCTCTTAATGTGTTTATTTTATTCTTGAAAGGATTTATGTATTAAACGATTCTTTTTATTTTCTAAGTGCTGTGAAACACGTACGTACGTAATTAGGCTACGAAAGCCCAATAACTTGAGACAGTACGAAGTCTGTCGGGGCAGCTAGTCTATTATAATAAAAATGGAGCTCTAAATGCGTTGCTAAGCGCAAAACTGGAGAACGGCTCGACCGATTCGGCTAATTTTTTGTTTAATAGTTTCGTTAAGACACGAGGATGGTTCTTATGGAAAGAAAAAATTAAAAAACTGCATGGAAAGTAGTTAAAACGACATTTTTCTTACTTTCCCGCCAAAAATCTGCATTTCTTTCCCCCACGCCAACTGAGTGAGATAGCAGGAAGTAATAAATTATGATTTGTTTAGAAAGAAATGCGCGAAGTCAGTTGGTTTTCATTCATAGATTACGGGATGTTTAAAAAAGAAACAAAATAGCTGCTTTTATTATTAGTCTGTATGAATATTTAATCTATGCCTGCTCAAAATAAAATTTCGGCACGGAAGAAAAAAAAAAGAATAACAAAGTGAAAATAGGGTTTGTAGAAACAAAATTAGTGAAGAAAAAAAGGATAGAAAAAAAAAAAGAAAAGAAAAGAAGGATGTGTGTGTATCAATATTATTTCCTCTGTACGCGGCATTTTCCGAGCTTTTTTTAAACTTTCGCATCTCTTGAAAACCAATTGTGTCTTTATTTGTTTAGTGTGTTTACATTTAAGAAAATGTGAATCTCATTATTCTATGAAAATGTAGAATTTTAGACCTTTCCTTCCACCATTTAAGTAAAATATCAATTCCGGGACAATCATTGCTCGGATAGAAAGAGAAAGATGAATAGCACAATGAACAGAACATCTGAAGAAAATAATACTAAATAATACTCTAAATGAATTATATGATTATCAAAATTTGTTTGGTTTAAAAATATTTTGATGAAAAACCTGTTATGAGACACAGCTAAATAAAATATTAAATGAAAATTTTAGCGAGCATTAATACTGGCGAACCGACTGGTCGCCAAGGGCGGCTAGTAAACTAATATTTTTTATTATACTAATAATTATAGGTATTATTTCAAAATTTGTATTTGTAATTAACCCTTTAAAAAACATCGAACCTTTTGTTTTAATAATTACGATATTTGTTTAAAATAGAGTAGAAAATGATGGGAAACATATAAAAGTGTATCCTACAACATATTTTCAAATTTTCCAAATAAATAAATATCTCAAGATATTCTATTTTCATATGATTTTTCAAAAACAAATTTTTACTTCAGAACTATACAAAACATATTTTGGAATTGCCTTAAAATTAGACCGTTTACATTTGTGACTTTTTTGATGATCGAGGAGGTAAATAAAAAATAATTTGTTTTTATTTACTAAGGAAATGTGGTAATTTATTGCGGATAATCGGCTTAATAAAATCGGGTTATAATAATCATGTAAAATAAAGGTTAAAAGTACGGAGAGTTTGCAAAATAATTTGAGTATTGGACTTGAGAATATTAGTAAACTATATAGGTTGGGGCCTGTCTAATAAAAAACACTCTTTTAAATTTAATCTTATTTTGAAATTAAAAAAAAAACTAGCTGGAGTGGTCTTCCAAAAACTTCATCGATATTTTTTAATTAGGGTGTTATCCTTTTCCCTATTTCCAAATAGAATTTCAGATCTTGAAAAAAATCGTGTTTCTTTAGTATAGCATTCGGAAACAACGGTTATGGAATATAAATCCTTAGCCTAAGTATGTTTACTGAATCTATCATATAATTTGTGACGATTTTTTACAAGCATTTCTTTCTAGCGAGAGTTTAAAAGAAACCAAAAACCGAATTTGTGTTTTAGAAGAGTTCCCCCCCCAAACGATTAAAAACCAAATTTGATACAAAAACTACTATTGTAGTCACAAATTCATAAAGCAAATAGAATTCGCATGCTCGTGAAAATTCTATTTCTACCATACTTAACAACAGACAATCAATCTCTTGGCTGATTTAGTTTCGAATGTGATAGATATTTATACTTTATGAGTTAAATCATGCAACAAATTTCATCCATCCAGCTCTCTTCCTTTCATCATGTTACATTTCGTTCACACAGCCAGACAGATAGGAAACTCTTGAATGGATTTCGATCAAAATTTAGTTGGAAAAAAATTTGGAGTAATACCATAAATCATATTTTATCTATCGATTTCAAAGCGCTTTTGGGTTATCGCGTGAAAGGACAGACAAATAAACAACAACACCAACAAAAAATTAAAACCAATTTTTATAGATATATGTGTGTATGTGTGTGCTTTTTGAAATCCAAAAGGAAGAGCTTCAGTGCGATCTAAATCATGCGCATGCGCCTGAAATACGACACTTAAAATTACAAACAATTCTAAAAATATTTTAACCAAATAATTTCTTTTTTAATTATATTTTATTAAATTATTTAGAGTAAAAATTATATTCTTATCGAGAATAATATTTAAAAAAAATATAAAAAGGAATTTAGATTTTTGGAGACTTGAACTGACGACCAATAAAAATCAATATCTCGGGGAGTCGCTCTAACCGCCGGGTCACATTTTACACGGGGTGGATTTTTGATTATTAGTACGACTAAAAATTTAAGTTCCTAATTAAGTGAAATATTGGCCTAAAACCTCAACGCTAAGAACATTCCGGTCTTCTGCGCGTGCACCTGAACTTCAACACTTAAAATTACAAATAAAGCTACAAATATTTTAATAAAAAAGTTTCTTTTTTAATTACATTTTTTGAAATAATTCAGAGTAAAAATTAGATTATTATCGAGAAAAATATTTTTAAAAATATTATAAATGAGAAATCATGGTTTTTTGAGACTCGAACTGAAGACCAGCAAAAAATAATAGATCGCGTTTCCGCTCTACCAACGAAGCCACATTTTATCAGGGCAGAAGGGAGAATTTTGATTCTTAGACAACTGAAAATGTAAGTTCCTAATTTAATAAAATATTGGTCTAAAACGTCAATGCTAAGAATATTGCTGTTTGCTGCGCTTACGCCTGACCTTCGACATTTAAAATTTCATACAAATATACAAATATTTTAATAGAATAGTTTCTTTTTTAATTACATTTTTCGAAATAATTCAGAGTAAAAATTAGATTCTTATCGCGAAAAATATTTTTTTAAAAAATTATAAATAGGAATTCAGGTTTTTTAAGATTCGAACTGACGACCAGCAAAAATCAACAGTTCGCTTTGTCGCTTTACCGACCAAGCCACATTTTACTCGGGCGAGTGATGGATTTTTGATTCTTATCACGACTTAAAATTTAAGTTTCTTATTGAGTAAAATGTTGACCTAAAACCTCAATGCTAAGAATATTGCTGTCGTCTGTGCCAGAGCCTGAACTTCAACACTTAAAATTACAAATAAACCTACAAATATTTTCATAAAAAAGTTTCTTTTTTAATTACATTTTTCGAAATAATTCAGAGTAAAAATTAGATTCTTATCGAGAAAAATATTAAAAAAAAAATTATAAATAAGAAATCATGGTTTTTTGAGACTCGAACTGACGACCAGCAAAAACCAATAGATCGCGTTTTCGCTCTACCAACCAAGCCACAATTGACCCGGGTAGCAGGGAGAATTTTAATTCTTAGACGACTAAAAATTCAAGTTCCTTATTTAATAAAATATTGTTGTAAAACGCCAATGCTAAGAATCTAACTGTTTTCTGTGCTTACGCCTGAAACTCGACATTTAAAATTACAAACAAATATACAAATAATAGAATAGTTTCTTTTTTAATTATATTTTTCGAAATAATTCAGAGTAAAAATTTATTTTCTATCGAGAATAATATTAAAAAAATTATAAATGAGAAATCATGGTTTTTTTGAGACTCGAACTGACGACCAGCAAAAATGAAGAGCTCACGTGGTCACTTTACCGACCAATCTACATTTTATTTGGGTAGCTGAGGGATTTTTAATTCTTAGTACGACTAAAAATTTAAGTTCCTAATTTAGTTACATGTTGGCCTAAAACCTCAATGCTAAGAGTATTGTGGTCGTCAGAGCTGGAGTCTGAACTTCAACACTTAAAATTACAAATAATTCTAAAATAGTTTAGCAAAATATTTTATTTTTTAATTATATTTTTTTGAAATAATTCAGAGTAAAAATTAAATTCTTATCGAGAAAAATATTTTTTAAAAAATTATAAATAGAAATTTAGATTTTGTGAGACTCGAAATGACGCCCAGCAATAATCAATAGCACTTATGGTCGGTTTACCGACCAAGCCAAATTTCACTCGGGCAGCTGAGGGATTTTTTATTCTTAGAACGACTAAAAATTTAAGTTTCTTACTTAGTAAAATGCTGGCCTAAAACCTCAATGCTAAGAATATTGATGTTCTGCGCTTGCGCCTGAACTTCAACACTTAAAATTACAAATATATCTTAGTATATTTTAAAGATTTAATTTCTTTTTTAATTATATTTTATAAAATAATTTTGAGCGAAAATTTATTTTCTATCGATAATAATATTAAAAAAATTATGAATGAGAAATCATGGTTTTCTGAGACTCGAACTGACGATCAGCAAACATGAAGAGCCCGCGTCGTCGCTTTACCCGACCAAGCTACAATTTATCAGGGTAGCGGAGGGATTTTTGATTCTTAGTACGACTAAAAATTTAAGTTCCTAATTTAGTAAAAGGTTTGTCTAAAACCTCAATGCTTAGAGTGATGCGGTCTTCTGTTCTTGCGCCTGAACTTGACACTTAATATTAAAAATATATCTACAAATGTTTTAACGAAATAGTTCCTTTTTTAATTATATTTTTTGAAGGAATTCAGATTAAAAATTTTATTTTCTATCGAGAATAATATTTAAAAAATAATAAATGAGAAATCAGGGTTTTTTGAGACTCGACCTGACGGCCAGCAATGAACAGCTCACGCGGTTGCTATACCGACAAAGTTTCATTTTACTCCGGTGACTAATGGATTTTTGATTCTTAGTACGACTAAAAATTTAAGTTCCTAATTTAGTTACATGTTGGCCTAAAACCTCAATGCTAAGAATATTGCAGTCTCCTGCGCTTTAGCCAGAACTAAGACTTTTAAAATTACTAATAATTCTAAAATAGTTTAACAATTTTTTTTTATTTTTTAAATATATTTTTTGAAATTATTCAGAGTAAAAATTATATTCTTATCGAAAATAATATTTAAAAAAATCATAAATAGGAATTTCGGTTTTTTGAGACTTGAACTGGCGACTAGCAAAAATAAACAGTTCGCATGGGCGCTCTACCAACCAAGCGACATTTTACTCCGGTGGCTGAGGGATTTTTGATTCTTAGTACGACTAATAATTTAAGTTCCTAATTTAGTTACATGTTTCTCTAAAACCTCAATGCTAATAATATTGCAGTCTTCTGCGCATATGCCTGAAATTGACATTTAATATTACAAATAAATCTACAAATGTTTCAACGAAAAAATTCCTTTTTAAATTATATATTTTTAAAATAATTCAGAAAAAAAATATTGGACTCGGATCGAGAAAAATATTTAAAAAATTATAAATAAGAATTCAGGTTTTTTGAGATTCGGACTGACGACTAGAAAAAATGAATCGCCTAACGACCAAACCACATTTTACACGAGTCACTGAGGGATCTTTCATTCTTATTACGGCCTTAAAATTTAAGTTCCTAATTCAGTGAAATCCTGGTCCAAAACCCCATATTCTAAGAGTATTCTTGTTCACTTGAGCGGTAACGCTCAAATCTTTTTTATAATTTTTATTTAGCATTCTTATAAATAGCAATGTAATTTTAACGGTGAATATATAAAAAAAATTTAGTTAAATAGGAAAATATTTCTTTAAGATATTATAAAATTTATTTGTAATTTTAAGTGTCAAGTTTCAGCACATGCGCAGAAGATCGCAGTATTCTTTGCATTGGGGTTTTAGACCAGAATTTCACTAAATTACTAACCTAAGTTTTATGTTCGTATTATGAATCAAAGATCCCTCAGCCATTCGACTAAAATGTGGCTGGGTTGGTAGAGCGACACTGCGAATTCTTGATTTCGCTGGTCGTCAGTTCGTGTCTCAAAAATCCGCCAATTATTATTTATAATTTTTTTAAATATTATTCTAAATACCTATGCATATTTTAAGCCGAATTATTTCAAAAAAATATAATTAGAAAATAATATATTTCGTTAAAATATTTGTAGATTTATTTGTTATTTTAAGAGTCATGTTCCTTAACGTTCGTAGAAGACCGTCCTCATCTTCGGAATATGGTTTTAGACCAGGTTTCTCCCATGCAATAATTCTTAATAGGTTTAACAATTCACTTTTTCAAAATAATGGGAATTTTTTAATTTTGAGCAAGTTTAAAACAACTTCAGATTGCATCAGAATTATTTACACTTTTATTTAAAAATTTATTTGTGAAGAATTAAAACTGGAAAAATTTACAGTAATTCTAGAATTATTATAAAATTAATATTTCAAACATATTTG
>JAOUZG010048940.1:366066-407196 GCA_026289955.1 Argiope argentata | reverse complement strand
ATATACAGTGGGACAAACAATTGAGGATACACCTTACTTTTACTTGATAAATCCAACTTTCAAACAAAATAACACATTAACTAGAAATGCAAACTTGTTTTTATTTTGACACATAACTAAAGGGTTAATTTACAGTAAAGATAACGAGAATCAACAAAAAAATATCTAAAATTAAAAATTTCACAAGTATTTGAAATAAACATAGGCAGATCTGCACCTCAAAAAATTAAGGATACACCAATAAAATTTTTGTTTAACTACCAATAGATTTTTTTTTTCTGCTCGCTACTATAAAAGCCTAAGTTTTTCCAATTTAATCTTAAACCTTTTCGACTGCTACTTTTGTCTTTTGAAGCTGGTTATGTAAATATAAAGTCGCAATTTTAAATGGAAAATGGGTCCTCGGAGAGAGACCAGTATTGATATAAGAAAATTTATATTAAGGTTATTTAAGAAAGGAAAATCTTATCGTGAAATAGCTGAATTCCACAGATCGTAATTCAGATCTGAAACAGAGAACGATCACCTTTGACCCAGTACTCCCAGCGGTATTACTCTCCACAAGGAGGATTTTGTGATCACGACAGATTTGGCGTCCACTACACACACAATTGACGCGTTTGAACTTGCAGTACAAGGGATGCGAAGCCAACACCCTACAAACTAGGCTATCCCAGCCTGATATTTACGCTTACTATAAATAATTGATCAAAAAATTATACTAGAGTTGAATTTCCAACCACAATAGAGGTAACGCAAAATGCGTGAATTTTTCAAGCCAGTTGGGGTAACGCAATCCAGATTAGAAATATTTAATTTTCTTTATTCTGTATTATTTTAATTCGAAAGTACTTGAAAATGAATCGAGAAAACTCGATTAATTATTATTGTTTAATTTTAAATGCGTCAAACATTAAGAAAATAAACAATCGTTTGAAATAATTGGCCAAAAACATGTTAAGCCTAACCTCTTTGGCGTGGGGGAAAAACATTGAATTCGCTACTTATTTGGCGGTGGGGAATTGAAGATTTTTGGCGAGAAAGTTAGTTTTTACTTAATTAATAAAAAATTAATGAATTAATATTTGAAAAAAAACTGTATTAACATCAAATGTCATACACTGCAAATTATAAAACATTTACTTGAGTGTGAACTAATAGTATGAACTGAAATATATAACTCTTGTTAATTTCCAATGTGCTAAACCTGTTATGCTGAAACATCTTAAATGTGTAAATTTTTCTTATCCTTAAAAATAAGAAAATATTATGAAAAAGGTTTAACTTCAGAGAAATCATGGCAGCATCAGATGATTTATATCTCGAGTTGTATTAGGAAGAATGGGCTGAACCATTATTAAAACCTTTATTTTCATCTCCTCTACTATGCCATTAATTTATTTTGTGATAAAATAGGATGACTTTAAATAATTGTGCTGCCATCTATTGATAGCATAAGGATTTAAAAAATGCTATGAAATTTTATAGGGGTACTTAGAAAAATATATTAATTCTTTAAAAGTTGTCTAAAAAGAGATATATTCAATCCCACATCGCTCTTTAAAAGTTTAAGGGGTTTGAATACTTTTTTTATTTATAAGGATTTTACTGAAACAGTAAATTCTGGCTAAAGCACAACGAGCTTTATTAAAAAATAACCCTTAATCTCAATCTATTGATTAGGCTGAATCTTGTTTAATATGTTTACTTTAACCTCTCATTTAAGATTATCAGTTTGTTTTTATTTGTCCTTAAATTGGATCTTTTTTTAAAACCAAAACACCAAAATTGAGCAAAGCGGTGGATTCGTATCAAAACTAAAAATTCCTTATCTTGAAATCTATAAGTTGTTGTTAGTTGAATCGGACAAGTTGTTGGATTAGCCGGTGTGTGTCGGGATTATAAATTCTTTGGTTCGAATTCCATTTGAGTCTTTGCCATTTTATTAGTATTAATATTACTATTATCGCTTAAGAGCATTTGTGACTTGAAATGTGACTGAAACGTGATAATTTGTGACGAGATTTAACGAAAATTAAACATTTCTCCGTCTACAGTCTGAAAATCAATTTGGCTGAAACTTGATACACAACTATAATTTAACACTAGGTTTACGGACGTTTCTTATATACCTACCTCTACGAACACGCGTCACTCTGACGTACGAGGGAATACTCCTCACAAATACTTACTAAATTTTGTAAAATTTTACTTCCTCTTCTAGACATATTCAGATGATAAAGAAGGGTCTTTTGTCACAAAAGCATAAAATTCAGGTTCACAATAATATTAATAATTCAAAAAATATTCTAGTGTTTTATTTTTCAATACTCGAACTAAGCAACTGAAATCTTCAAAATCTCATCAAACTCTGACATCCAATGACATTCTGCGTTTGTTCTTTCTATTATTTCTTATCGGCAACAGTTGTTTATCGATTGTTTCATTTGAGGTAACGATATCGGATAACGGATCGAAGTATTGTCGGTACATTCCTATTTATTATTGATGTGGTGTTTGTATGTTTACTCAAAATTTTGTCTAAATTATGATCGCGTCAGACTGACGCATATCCGCAGAAATAGTTATAGCACAAAGAGAATTTTCATATTTCAACACTTTTGAAGAAAATAGACTTCAATATATATTTACCTCGATCAATCGATAAAAGACATAAAATAAAACATTACAAGACGTAAAATAAAAATACAAACGGGTTTTGTAATTTTCCTTATAAAATTCGAAATGCGTCAAAATGACGCGTCCTGTGAAGAGGTCAAATCATCCTTAACATTTCGAGGTGTATCGAAAAATAAACCTTCCTTCGCCTTGCCATCTATTAGACCAATTAAATTGAATCTTGTTAAAATGAATATTTTAAACACCAATCAATGTACGGAGTGGTTGTATCTTATTCACCAGCCACATTCCACACGGTTACGCGGCCAGTGGCTTCAGCAGACACATGAGGGGCGCTGGGTGGGCGGAGCGGACATTCTTGCACCATTGTGTCACCTGATCAGACATATGCCATCTATAGTGTGGTTTCGGGCTTTGCATTTGTAGAGATAAGCCGATACTTCTGAGAGAGAAGGCCTTTCTCATTTTCTCAGCAGATGTTTTATGAAATCTGTGTTGGATCCCATAGCATTTCAACAAAATTACTCTCTATATAAAAAGAAAAAGAATGTTTATTTGTAGATGATGACCCACTCCGTTTACCTCGAAAAAAATAAATCAGGAATGAGTTGGGTACGTGTAAAAGAAAAGACACCTCGTTCTAAAGAAAATGTATCCCTGAAATTCGTCCATACCCTTCATTATACTGCTACTTACTACTAATTTTTAAATATTTATCTGAAAGTTTTTATTTTTTGTTACATTTCTCTTTGTTTAAAATGTATTCACATTATGTCTTAATATAAATAATTAAATTGGATTGACAAAAATGTATTTATACTTGTAATTCGATAATCGAATGCAAAAACAGGAAACTTCATTAAAAAAAAAACTTTATCCCACGTGAAAGAGATATACCTCTTAAAATACAGTTTTAAAATATATTGGTAATTTTTCAAAGTATTCATTTATCTGCACTCTTTATCTGTTCTAAAAAATGTGTCCACTCTAACCACGATAAGTTTCGGTATGTCTTCTCTGATCACAAAATCTTAGGTGTCATCTATAACCACGTCCGCTGTACCCACATCACCAAATGCAGGTGTTTTCACTATCTGGACACGATTCAAAGTCCAAATGATTCCATTAAGGGGGGAGAATCTCTCGTCGGGAACAATTAAAAAGTGAAAGGGTCATACAGTTCACCCCACAGCTGATTGGACGTTGTAACGGTCAAACAGGTGTCTCTTAGTGAGGGAAAGAATCTTTACACTATTAAACACATTCCTGGAATATATCGCCAAGGATGACATGACAGATCCACTAAAAATAATAAATTCATGCCAAATGTTAATATTTCATTACTATTATACACCAATGCTATGCATCAGCCTAACTTAAAATCTTTTTGCCGGGGGAGGGGGCTAACACCTTTATCAGGGAGTCAGAAGTTTTGAAGATATTTCCACCGGTTTCTCTCTTCTTATTTTCTCATCTTATTAATTATGGCATTATATTATTTTGCCATTGCTTCTTTTTTAGATCAATCAGTTAGCATAGGAGATTTTTTAAACCCTTTGAACTCCGATGGTGCCTCTTACTCACCATTCAAGATTGTGCATCATTTTGAAGTTTTATTTATTCATTTTTCAAATTTAATTGTTAAAAACGTCTACATAATGGTTAAGAGATGGCGATTCATTTTTCAAAGAAATTAGACAAAATAATTACGTATATTTATGTTTCATAGCAATAAACAAATCTTTGTATTAGGTGAATAATTTTGCATCTAGTTATTTTTCGGAGTGCAAAGAGTTAATGATCTTCTGTTGGACGCTTCTGAGGCTAATCATAAAATCTAATGCTTAAGATTGGATGTTAATATTTAAAGCAGAAAGTCTAATTATAAGAACAAACAATGATCCAGACAAATCTCACAAATTTTAATGTACAACAACCTTTCATAAATGTAAAGTCCTTTTTTGTTGTAGTAGTTACTTTTGCTGGATTTTGATTTGTAGAACAATGAAAGCAACTGTTTAAAGCCTTATACATTAAAACAATAATGGCTGATAGTAAATGAATATCCCATATTTGCACACCTATGAAAAGAAAAGAAAACAAAGTACAATTTTATTGCCCATTAGAAATTACAAACAAAAGTTAAAATTTAAATTTAATACAATTATGAGTATTCATTATAAGTACCTCCAAAATGCGAACGATATTAAGTCAACACTTATACTCTTTCAACGTCTTTGAAAAAGCACCTTTGCAGAGTTGCAAATATGCATGTCTTATGTTTATCTACGTCAATTTGCAGACGGACACTTACAGTTATATATTGAGCCAGGAAAAAAATATGCCACAAACACATATCTGAATACCTTCAGAGCTTCAAAACAAACATGCAGAAAAAAAATTAAGGGATGAATTATCGCGCGGTTTCGACTTCTGGAGGGCTCACATTGACCACTCATAACTGTGCTGAATTTAAACTTTCATTTGTTATTTTTGATTCGCTATTAAACAACAAGGCTGTACATATTTTCGCTTCCTTCCTTAACAGACTGCAAACTTTGATTTTTCCTTTTTATACAGCCTGTAAATAAGTAAACACATTTTAAAAGTTCAATTGACTTATCTCACATCGAAATTTACGAAATCCTCTCCACTTTATTAAGTAACTAAAATAGACTACAAATAATTGTGACTAAGGAAAGTTAATACATACTACAAATAATTGTGACTAAGGAAGGTTCATATATTTTTATCAAATATCAAGAAAATCATAAATAAAAGGAACTTAAGTAAGAAATTATTTGTAACCAATGTTGAATATTATCACAATTCAAATTTAATATTTTCTCTTTTAACACATTAAGGACCGCTCACGAGTTTTTTCGTTTTTCGCTTTCCTTCTGTTACGGATGGATGCTCAGAGCCTACAAGTTTGTCCCACGATGTGCGATCCCAGGCGTATATCTTAGAGATTTCTTTGCGGTCCTTAAGGTGTTAAAAAATCACTTCAACAATGTTATTAATTTAGTATTAACATTTAGATGTTTATTTTAATCATTATTATTTGCATTAATATAAGAAAAATATCACTTTGTTTGACATTGTATATTATGTCACAAGTTTGTGGTCCCTTGAAATTACAAAATGATAATTCAAAAGTATATATTTTCATTTTCTCATGAATTAGAAAGGAGAACAATTTATCGTGGACATACAAAATAAAATTTTAAACATACAACATAGAATCCCAGTTAAAATAAATAAACAAAGTAACATACAAATTGAAATTAAACAAAACGATTCCTCTTTTTTTTCTTTTCTTTTTTTCGATTAAATTGCAATCACTAGAATAAATGAAACTGCAAGAGTAAAAATAATGTAAATATTTTCTTCATAAAATTATGTCGATGAGTTTAAGAAACTTCCTCGATTATTGCCTTCAGTTTCAAAGCAAAGCTTTGGAAAGAGAAATTCCGTTTGACGTGTTCCGAAGCAGCGGCGCCCAGTTCTCGAGCCAAGCTGCGGTCTCTGGTCAGCAGGGCCATTTTTGATGCAAAAAATTCAGCAGTGGCATCGCAGAGAAAACCAGTTTGTTCGTGCAGCACGGTCTCCAAAGGCCCTCCACTGTTGCACGCAAGCACGGGACGCCCCAACAACATTGCTTCCAAAGGAACAATTCCAAAATGCTCATTCGATGGAGTGTAGAGAACCGCGGTACAGCTGTGGAACAGTACCCTCTTCGCGTCGTCACTTGGAGATTTGAGAAAAGACACCGATTCTCCCAAGTTCAGATTCTGAACGTGGCTCTGCAGTTCCTCGTAGTGCTCTGTGTTTTCTCTCACGCGGTCGTCGTGACCACCAGCGATGATAAGATGAACTTTCGAAAACTCTTTAGGATCCAGCATTCTTTTTAACTCGTCTGAAAAAGAAAAATAATTAAGATGTTAGATATTATAAAGTATCTTCAATCCGTTTCACAATAGGAAAAGGGAGCGTTAAAAATATTAAGGTAAATTTCCATGACGGAAAATGCCACGCTCATTTCAGAAGTAGTTTGTGAATGACGAAATATTTCGTCATATCCAAACAACAGGTTAAAAGAATGTTGAAAGCATTAAGTACTTTGATCAAGGAGAGCGAGAAATGCCGGAACCGCCAGTTTCATAAAACTGGTGTAAATTAATTAAATAAAAAAAATAGGAATTTGTTCAGTAAATAAGAGATCATTTTAGAATGAAGTTATTATGGATTAAATTAAGATAAAAATTAGGAAATCAATCAGGATTCAATTTAGATTTTAAAATATCATGACAAACATATATTTTTAAAGTTTGAACAGTTTTCTTCATAAAACTATCTGAATTTTCATACTAAATCCTGTACATTTTTCTGCTACTTCACATTTCCAATTGCTATTTTCTCAAAATATAATCTTCGATGGAATTTTGTTTACATAAAACATCACAAATTAAAATCTAATGCACATTTTTTGTTCAAATTTGATATAATAATTTGTCAATATATTCTGCAGTACTTAAACTAGAGAATAATGAATTCATTTAGATATATTCTATAATTGTTTTGATACTACACAATACGAAAAAAACATTTAAAATTCCATATGTATTAATTTAACCCCAATACTTAAAGAGTACAAAGAAAGGCAGCTTTTGTTCAAAAACTAGTAATATATTTCTTTAGCTACCTACTAGATTTTGAACAAATCATTGGATAAACTGCTGAACTAAAGGTTTTTAATTTACACCTGTTTTTAACAGAAAAAAAACTTTTCCCCAATTTTTAAAAAATAATTTGTAATATAACTAAAATATTTTGGTAACATAGATTTTTTATCATGTCAGAACATGATATTGTTTTTGGGAGGAGGATTTTGGCGTCAACAAAAATCCGCAGAAAAATAATCCGGTGAAAAATAAAAATTTTATTACCTGCACGAGCATCTCAAAAAAAAAATCAGCTTTTAATAACGCGTTCCCATTGCATTTACGAAAGCTCTGGTTTTTAAAAATTAAGTTAATGACTACATCAACTAAAACCTAAAAAAATGTCATTTTGAGCTCCTGATAATGTGAAATGAAATAAAAAAAAATGTGATATTTTTTTTAACAATAAATGCGAGACAAAGTTTTTTGGATCGTTTGAAATACTAAAGTGACTCATTCGATGACACCATTAAAATTAATAAAAACATAATTTAACCTGCACGAGCACGCGGTGCTTGGCCGCTCACGAAATGATGTTCTGACATGATGCATAATAATATGCATAGCAGATTTCATTTTAATCTTTTTTTTTTCTTCCTTTCTTTTCGATTTATTGCTGGACCACCATTAACTAAAACTACATTTTGAAATACGATTACAACTGTAGTTACAGAATCACATAACAAGTTTCATTTATCTGTGTCAATATGTTTTTTCAATTACATGCACATGCACATGTTTACATGCACGAAAGCCGCCCTCCCGGCATAGGAGTAGCGTGTCTTCCCCGTGATCTGGACGTCCCGGGTATGGTTGTTGTTCTGTATGCTATCTGTAAGATGTGTGAACGTGCCCCTCCCTCCTGTGTAAAGGGGCCAAACAAGCGAATCTGATGAGTGAGTAGCTAAAACATACTCTTAGCCCTAGTTGGCGCTAAAAAAAAAAAAAAAAAAAAAAACCAAGAGACGCTGCTTGGGTTTAAATCGCTGAATACCTCAACGAGTTTGCCCATGGCGACATAAGAAACAACAACATGTACGAAAAGTTGCTGACTGACAGATGGTTAACCCTCAGACAAATTTAGTTTAGAATTTCTATACTTTAGATACTTTAATTACGTACCAAATTTTATTAGTCTACTTTATTACGTTTTGTAGATTTTCATATCCACTTGCACTGGATCAGATAGCCAGATAAACTTCCTTACGAATGGACTTTGTTCAAAATTCGATAGATACTCATAAATACAGTGTAAAAAGCGTATACCAATATAATTCCGATTAATTCAAAGTGTTTTATCGTGTGAACAGACAAAATTTAAAAATGCGCCTTTTCCGATTTAAGAGCGATATGAAATGTAGAGATTTGTCAAAATCTTGCAATCAACTTTTTCGATTATTACAATTCTTCATTTTTATATACTTCAGAATCCCCCCCCGGGGGAGCACCTCGAAATGAAGATGAGATGCTTCCGGCATGGTGGTTGGATCTTGCTACCCTGGAGGGTACGGTAATAGGAGGTGATTACACTCCTCCCATCGATGATGGCACGTACTTCCTATGGGGGTGGGTTGTACCGTGGCCGGTGATGACCATTAAGACTCAGCCATTATTCCCACTAGTATTGCTGTAGCGGCGGTTCGGTCATTCAACTAGTCAATCTAGCTAAACTCAATCTAGATGTGATATATACTTCATAAGCGGAAAAATAAAATTACATCCAACATGCATATAAGGTATTGTTCACCACAGAAAAAAGCCTGGAACGCTCAGGTAAATAATAGAATTAGGAGAAATAGGGATAAATACATAGCATAAAAAATACTCGTTTTCACTTGAACATGTGATAACTAAGAGTCAAATAAAGTTGTACATAAAGAATAATATTTTTAGAGTTGTATTTTAATTTCAAGAAGCTTCAACAGTTATAATTTAGCTTCCACTAATTATTAATTTAAAAAATGAATAGGTGGAGGGAGGGCGCAAAGACAGTGATTAATAAAATGTTATCAAGTTAAGGAAGAAAATAATTCTTACCAAGAGCATTAATTGCAAGGATAATATTTTTCTTTCTTTCATATCGATTTAGCGAAAGAAAAATTGTAGTTGCCTGTGTCTTAACTCCAAGATTTGTGTCTGGAAGTGGACGAAGTAGAGAACTAGTATTGATAGTAGGGTAAACAACTTTCAAATCCATTTCTTTCAAGCTTTTAAATGTTTCTTTGAAAACCTGAGCTAAAATATAAAGAAATGAATAAATAAATATTTTGTATTCAAATAGAAGTCAGAATGTTTTAAGAGAAAATTATTATTGAAATAGATCTTTCATAGGGTCACAACTTTTTCTAATATTTATCAAGTTTCACAAGTTTGGACTTAAAATAAAAAAAATTAGTTATAAACTTAAAGAAAATTTGAATGTGTCTAGTGTTTACTAAATAAGACTTTTTTCCCAAGTACTAAAATCTCACAGCCAATGGACTTAAAACTTTCGATTCTTGGAATTAAGGTCTGAAAGAATATTTCCAAATTCATAGCAAGTCATGATAAAATCTAAAATTTATGTTCATACTTGCAATGTATATAAGTAATAGTGCAGGTATGTAATTGTAAATGCAGCAACTAATCTAAGAATGCCAAATTAAAACATCTTTTCAACTGTAAAATCATTGAATCCCAAATGTAAAGCCAAATGCAGCATATAATCTCATTTTTCACAATATTGTAGATAATAGAATAACAAGAGGGTTATAAGCTTATTAGATTGTTATTTTCCCATCAATCATTGGGCTCTTATTAAAGTATGATTCAGCATTACATGGACTGCACTAGTATATTGAAAAATCCAAAATTAACGTATTATCCTTTCAATGTGTATAGATTAAAGAAAAGAAGGATTTCAAAATCACAGGATTTTTTAATAATTTTGAATATAGTCTAAAATTTTTCTAAAGATGAGAAATTGGATAAAACTTATAGATATGTGAAGTTAAGAGATGTCAACACATAAAAAAAAAACTCCTGCTAAATTAAAAATTTGTGAAATCTTTGCATCTTTTATGAAAACAAAATTTCAGTTATCAAAGAACCTTGAAGAAGAAATTGTGAAATTGCTATATATGAAAAGTTTGAATAAAACAAAACATTGTAGTCAAGATATGATGACATAGAAATAATAAGCGGGGTAATAAAAGTGAGCAGAATTATATAATAGAAAAAATTTCTCATTCTTAGTTAGTGCGTTCTGCACCCCATTATCTAAATTTAATTTTGAAAAAAGCTATAGAAAATTGAGTGCTAAAAAAAAAAAGGTCCAAACCAAAGTATATATTTCTATTTCAGTCATAGCATTGTTAGTTGGGATTGATGAAAACAATTAAGCAGACTGAATTATTCAAACCAAATCTGGCAATAAAAATTTTAAATAGTGCTGAGTTGGCAGACATGATAAAAAATATATGCCTTAAAGCAAAAGTTGCCTATGTTATGAAATGTCTCAATCTCATAATTTTGACAAGACTAAAAAAAAGCAAGAAAAGGAACTAAACTATGTACATAAAGAAGAAAAAATTGAAACATTTTACTCCAGTCTACTTTTAAATATATAATGAAAAGTTTTCAAATTTCTAAATATTGTTTTGAATTTTCTTACAATTTGAAACCAAAAATCTACTATCAAAATATAATTTGCTGGAAAATGCATTGCTTAAAATTTATTGAAATTCAAATGAAAATTTGGTAATCTGGTAAATGTTTCAAAAGAAGTCTTAAAACTTTGAAGAATGGTTAAAAAATTTGGTTGCAGTAGTGGTAGGCTATTGAAAAAATATATATTATAATGAATTATAAGGGATAAAATATCCAGAATCATATTTTAGGATCCAGTGATTGATAATTCATGCATTTAAATTTGTCATCTTTTGAGATATAAGGAATGCTGTCAATAATTATTAGATAATACAACTGAAAATTCTTTAGAAAGCACATAAAGAATAGATCTGTGATTAAGTAATTTTCAATTTGAAAGTTTCCAAAAGATAATCATCAACATTTGCTTCCTTTCTGAATCAAGAAATAATTCAAAGGAACTTGAGAAAAAAAATAGCAACAAAAAATCATAAGAAGTATTGATAATTAATCAATTTTCACTTTCATTAAGATTTTTGGCTATAGTATACTTTATACATCTTGTTTTTCATGTATATGTACCCTGGAGATAAGTGATCCTTATCAAAATTGTAATAAATAAAAATCCTATTGGTGAAGAAGTACAGGACAGAAAAAACTTGCAAATCTAGCTTTGCTCGCAGTTGAGAATTTTAGAGTACAAGAAATTGATTTTTATAAACTTTTTAAGGAGTATGCTTTCTGAAGACTTTTTAAAAGTAGCTTCTTTTTTTCCCCCTGAAGTGTATAAATCAAGTATACTAAATATTTTGCTAATAAACATTTTAACTGCATTATGTAGAATATGTTTTATATTATATTCTGTAAAGCATTAAATGGCCACAGATAATATATTCTTTTTTAATAACTAGGTTTTTTATTAAATTAAAAATAACAAATAATCCCAAATATCAACAAGGTATTTATTTTTTAATATTTTTTCCAGTAAATCTTTATTTTTTTCATTAAATTTTATTTTTAAAAAAAAGTCATTTGTATCTTAAAGAAAAAAGCTGCACATCAAAGTTACATTATTAGTTGAATATAAAAGAAAATTTAGGTGTATTAAAATTATCAAATTTGGTGGTATTTATATATACCAATAAACTGAATCGATTTTTAATATATTTGAAAGCCAATGATGGAATCGTATCAAGAAGTCTTTTACCTGTAAAATTACTATTTACTAAAACAATATTTGCCATTCCTGTTGTCTTCTCCTCCAACCAATCCAAAGACAACCGGTAAATTCTTTTCAACCAGTTCTTTCTCTCAGTCAAAAGTTGATCAGGAAAATGACAGTAAAATATGACTTTAGCTCCTTTCATTTTCAAAAAAGGTATACAGATCGAAACTTGATCACAGATATACAAGTCTGGTTTATAATCGCTTAAAAATACAAGAAAAATAGCAGCATATATTATTCGTATATATGCACATAACGCTATAAATCTACCACAAATTGTCCTCGGAAGCCAATCTCCTATTACCATCGTATCTAATGAACCATCTTTAGTTTCAGAAAAACAGTGATCGGGATCATGATGATTAGTGAAAATGCAAATTTCGTGTCCGTTTGATTTTAAAGCGAGAGCAACATCAACTATCAGACGTTCTGCACCACCAATTCCAAGATCAGGATGCAAAATAGCTATTTTCATTTTTGTCTACTTTCTAATCGCCTTAATACAACATAGAAAATAATATACTTCTTAATAAGCAAAGTCTGAATGAAAGGAAAGTCAATGCACGATGGTCAACTCGCATCATAACAAACACCGGTCTGCATTGGAATGCCTCACAACTCATATCATGACGTATTTTACAAAACAAAACCAAATAACATGTTGCCACTCTAAGCAATTTAAAATATTTATCTACCAGGAAAAAAATGAATATCTAATTTCAAAATCATTTTGTCATTAAATTGAAAGTATTATTGTATTTTATTGATTTTCACTTCAAAAAAATTGATTAATTTCAATTAATTGAAATGAATATTTTGCAATTGTGATTAAGGAAAAATATCTAAATTTTCTTTTACTAGCATTTGTTTTTACTAAAACACAATGTTTATAGTTAGATTTATCCTTCTATATAGTTCGATTTATATTTAATTGATTTCAGAAAATTATAGTCTTCGTTTATCTTTTCTGTGTTTGACGTAACATAGAAATTTCAAAACAAAGTATGTTTACTTCTTTTTCTGCCACCTCTTGAGTGAAGCGGTAACATCTTGGTTAGGATTAGGGTCAGAAAATACTAATTACTGTGAGTTGTGTAATATTAGATTAACTGCTGAAGTAATATTCTTTAAAATGGGAAAAACTAATAAAGCAAATAGAACGAAAGGCAACACTCGAGTAAGTAATTCTGTTGTATCATTGTTTTCACTGATTATATATTAGCATATGATCCTTTTCTCCAATCTTATATGTAGTTGTGTTAAAGTAAATTATTGTTTGTTTGTTTTTATGTATTCACAGTTTGAATTGTAACATAGGATGTCCTTCAAATTAATTATGATTGTGCATGAATATAAAATTCTATCTGAACAGTTAAACTGTATCTGTTTTCTTGATTCATTTCATAGGCAGTAAAATTTGTCAGAATTTCAGAACTGTAACTGATACAAGAATATGATGTATTCAACAATTAATCTTTTCCTTTATAAATGGTATACATACAATTCTTTGAAAAAATATTTGCCCACAAGCTGGTACAAATGCTATTTTACTAACACATTAGAATGTTGTCTTCTTGCATTCCTGGACTATTGGGTCTTTTATCACCTGATATATAGAAACACTCATTTTTTCGTGTAATAATTAAAGTGTTGAATAAGTTTGATATTCAATAAAAAGGCAAAATTATTTAAAAATCCAAAGCTGATAGAAAGGAATGTTATATATTTTATTCCACTACCTTATAAAGAAGGAAAACATTTTTCTTTCAATACAGATCTCAATTACTCAAAAAAATTCACATCTCACAAGCTGTGCTCTTCCTTTCCTCTTTTGGAAAATATATATACAGTGAAACCTCTTTAAATGGCCATCCCTGAATAGCAGCCACCACGCTTTAGGCCAGTTTTTTGTGGCACAAATTTTTCAGCCAATCGATCTAATGTTAAAATAATCCATAGTAATGGCACCCTACCTACTCTAAACAGCCACCAAAGGGTTTCACCCATCACATTTTTTAAGAAAGCAATAATTTCCTGTTTTTAAGTCTACAGATTCAAGGTTGTTGGTATATCTTGCTTATTAGTGGATTCCAATAATTTTGGAACAAAAAAGTCATTTGCATTTCTTTCGTTGATATCTTTAATATATCTCTTCATTTATATCTTTAATAACACATTCATGCTATGCATCAATATATAAGAACTGAAAATCAGCATAAAAGGTAGCTGAATTATTTAATTGCAAAAGAACCCAAATCAACAAAATCATTAAAGAAAAAGATTAGATTTTGAAAGATTATGAAGACTTCAAATTTCATTGGGCAAATGAAACACAAAAAATATGTCGACATAAATGAAACTGTTTTGGAAAGGTTTAAAGCTTTTGTGCTAAGAAAATTAACAATTGGTGAACCTATAATTCAATATAATGCCCCAAAACATGTGAATATTCTGAACATTTAAAGTTTCTGTGCCATCATTGGCTAACTGGGCGCATTTCGTGCACAGAATAACATCACTTTTCAATAACTGTGTGCAAAGCAGCCAATGTCAACCTCAGTTCATATGAAAATTGACAGAAATGTCTTCCATTCATTCCTTTGGACTAGATATGATGACAAGGACTTATTCAACATGAACAAAGCACTACCCTTTTTTTGTGCTTCAACCAATAAAACTGAAAAATTAGAAGAAGGAAAAATTGACAAAGATGTGAAGGAGGAGCTCACAATTAGTTTTTATGTGAACTCCATTAAAAAGAAAGAAAAAGAACCTGGTTAGTTTGAAATATCAAATAAAGGTGTTTCAAGGGAAAAATTTTTAAAACAGCTTGGTGTGTCTTGATATACATTCAAAAAAGATTTATGACATTAAAAGTATTACAAATGTTGAAAAAGTATCAATTATCTTTTTTGGAGAATAGTTAATAAATCTCAACAACAACTATAACAAAAAATGGAATAAAGGTTCTAGAATTGGACATTGCAACATGTCTTGCATGTGGAACTCTGATCACAAATTTTAATTTATTTTTTCCTCCACCAAATACAAAATCAAAACAACCATTTGATCTTAGTATTAAATGTTTTAAAATGGAATAAAGACAATGCACTCAGAGAGAAATTTCATAGCTCATGTGATTGAAAGAAAAAGTACTAGGAACTTTTTTAAAAAAGTATGTTGGAGATGTTCTTAAGTGGATGAAAACCTCCCGGAAAAAATAAGTAAAAAAGTGACCCTTAAATGTTTAGTTAATTATGGTATCAATAGCTGAGAAATCGATATACAATTAGATTTATTTGCCAAATTTAGAGCAGCAGATCAATTAGCAGAGCTCTCAAAACTTTCTGGAATAGAATACCATCCCAAATTATTCATGCATGAAGCAACAGTGATGTTCGAGTTCTGTCAAATTTTCTTGGAATTGGAGAAGTAGCCTCTCAGAAAGATTTCACTGTAGTATCTCCCTCCTCCTATTAGAGTAAACATTTTTAAGTTTCATCAACATCATTTTTTAATAGATAAATATTTAAAAAGCGATCTGAAACTTTGATAATGTTTCTGTACAAGGAATGAACTTGGTTAACACATCTTACCAATAGCTTTTCCAATATATTTCTTTCTTTTTTTCTTTTTCTTTTTTTTTCAATTCAAATAATGCTTTACGACTATTTTACATCCATATTCATATATAAGAATTTCTCTTTTTTTCAAATTTAGCCATCAAGTAGTGGCCATAGTGCTGAGCTCCTTGGAGTTAGCGGACAAGCTCTAACTGGTTTCATAGGTTTTGATGCTCTTGATAAAGACACTGCCAGTTATGTTCCTGTTACTGGTCAGCATGCAGCAGAAACTGCCGACAGTTCTGTTGATTCAGATTTTCGAATGGTTATGAGAAAAATGTTGAAAAGAGATGCTGTAACTAGACTAAAAGTATGATATATTTTTTTTAGTAACTAGAATTATTGTTTGGTAGCTTATGGGTGAATTTAAATATATACTGCAGTCTAAAAATTAGTATAGGTATTTTTAAATGAAATGATTAAATTTTATGAAAATGTGTGTATATGTGCATGTGTATGCTGCATTACACTGCTGTAAATATGCTGCTGTTTCTTTTTCTCTTTTGATCATTCATCATAATGATTTGTTTTGATGGAATCTAAAGATGAATAACTGAAATAAGGTTTTCTTCAATTAATTTTTTTTAAATGTAAATTCTTATTTTCTCTCTTATATTCATTATATATTATGGTATGACTTCATCTTCTGGCAAATTTGATCTGACTACATCATCAGAACTGTATCAAAATTGGTTAGTTTCAAATTTGCTAAAGCATTTTATTGATGTTTCAGGGCTTATTTTATGTTCCCACATATTCCATGTCATTGTTGTAGCTGTGTGTAATATGTTTTGATATAACTTTTTATTGGAACGTTATATATTTATTGATGTAAGTATAAAATTACCTATAATATAAAGAAAAAAACTACAAACAAAAGTTGATACCATATGAAAATTATTTGTTTCATTTCATATCTATTTATTTCTCAATGGGTCACTTGCATCTGTAAATTCCTCGAAGGGAAAAAAAAATGTGCTCTAGTGCACTTTAATACCTTTTAAAGTTTTATTAACGAATTCTGATTATCTCAAACTATTTTAAGTAATACACAGAATGATTATAAGTTATGAATATTGTTACAAACTTTGTAAATATTTGTATTCATCTAGAAATATCTCGGACAGATCTGAAATACTTAGATACGGTGGCAAAAATCACCCAGAATCTAATTCATGTAGGATATTTTACCTAATTACGACATTTCAGTAAGTTGATGATATTTGTAGAAATATAAATAGTTCTAGAAAATTTCATTACCTAAGCTCTAATGCTATTACTAAACAAGATAGCCTAGAGCCTTTCCAAACCTTTGCAAAAGTCCTAGATTTTCACACCTAGTCAGGTATAAATACCACTGCCTAACTGACCATAATAAGTAGAGAGAGTCGTGAAGACTGAAGTATTATCCAGTGCACAGAAGCTGTTATCTGTCCAAGGTATTAGAGATCTCTGGAAGCTGTTTACTGTGGTATTAGCTGAATTGGAGCTCATAACTGCTGTAATTTCCTGCATCTACAGATTTCTAAGAATAAATGTTAAGAGATTATTTTACCACTTCTTAATCTAAACAAACCTTGAAGTGCAGTACAGTATCTACATATTAAATCTTTTCATTTATATAAATTTAAAAATAGAAACCAATTTGTTATTTTATCTGTCAAATTGGTTTATTTTATTAATTAATATTTTATTTAGTAATTTTTCATTTATTTTCTAAATTTGATATTGTATTTAATAATTTTTATATGCTTTGTTTTGCAGGCTGTGCAAGAATTTGGAGAACACTGTGTTGAAAAGGAAGTAGATGTTGTGAAGAATGTTCTGCCCTTCTGGCCAAGATTGTTTAATAAATTGGCATTGGTCAGAATAATTCATATTAATATAATTCATTTTTAACTCTTTATCTTTCTTAGTTTTTTTAAAACTTATATAATTTTTTTTTATTTTTTATTTAAAAAAATTTAAATATGCAATGCACAGAAGATATTATTGCTTACTTACTTATAAATCAACTGCACTGAATGATAAAACTCACTATATCTTTATATTAATCTGCGAGTTAGGATGTTGATAGTGATTCCACCTGTTGTCTGCATTTTCTGAAGTGTGCTCTAACCATTCTTATCGATTAAAGATAATTTTAAAGAAGTTGAATAAACTTTGAGGATAGGTCAAATATTCTGAAACAAATAATTTTTACTATTTAATACTGGATTGCAGACTCTAAAGGGAATTGTCAAGTGTATCTTTTTACCAATAAAATAAAGAAAACATAAGGATTTCCCCTCCAAATTTGTAATAATTTGTAATACAAGTATAATGGAATAATAATTTATTTTTAAATAGCACAGTTTCATGAATAACAGAACAAATGAGATGCCCATTGTTTGGGATTAAGTCTGTTCTTTAAGCATTCTCAAAATTTATATTTCAATTTACTTGCCATTATAGCTAGTATGATGTGTAATGGTTTATTCATGCAATTATTTTGTGTTAATGCTAACTTGCATTTCATTAAATTGTGTTGCTCACTCTTTGTAACATTTCAGTTTATTTAATTGAATTCATGGACAAGGAGCCACCTGTTGCAATTGCCTTATAAGCATTGTGGCTCTACGTTCTATCAAAAAATAGTTTGTTTCTATTTGTCTGATCTTGCATAAATTTGTCTGGTGATGGTATTATCACTCTATAGCTGCATAATTTTCTGTGAAGTTTATAATGTCAGATGGAAAATAAGCCTATCTTGAAAATTATATTTTCAAAGATTCATCTTTAAAAGTGTTTATGATAATTTGGTATAATTTTAGCTTTTTTACTTTTATAATCTCTTCTTGTGAATGATTTGGTCTGATGGCAGTTATTATTTTTTTTAAATAAGCATTTGAATTTGATTTATCTAACATAAAAAAGATTATATTTATATGCTGATACCTAACAATAGCATCTAACTACATTACATAAACAGCAAATATTTTAGAATATTTTGTATCTAAGAAAAGCAGACAACTGTTATCTTTATATTACATTTAAATTTTTCAATGATATAGTTGCCTTGATCAATATCAATTAAGAATATAATGTACCATTATAAAGTGCAATGAAACTAAACTGGAACAATGTCTTTTATAACAAAAAAGAAGTATTTCAAAATTTAGTGTGTTTATTCAAATGGAGTAGCAGAATAAAAAATATTTGTAATTTTAAAAAGTATGTCCATTTTTTAGAAAATTTAAATTTATGAAAAAAATGTAAAAAAGAAATACGATAAAAAAATACTTGGACAAGAAGAAGAAGAAAAAAGATCACATTTTAAATTATTATTCTTGTTTATATACTAACCAATTTTAGATTAAAGTTTTCTTTTTCCCTCATATAAATATACTACAAAATAAATGTTTACTTGATATGAGTATTAATGGCAGGAAATCTACTATTAATTTGGAAAAGGATAAAATGAAGGAAATGGTCGTTTCATGGTCACCAATTGAATGGATTAAAGACTTATTTCTGAAAAAAACATCTAATATTATTAAAACAATTTAAAATTTATTAGGGTAAAAAAGAGATTGGTTGTAATATTTAGCTGTCTTTGATCTTATGTTAAGTTGGATTCATAATTTCGTTGTGATAAAGCCTTTCTTTTAATTAAAATAAATATCAAAGGTATTTTGCCATCAATACAAATTTTACAGTTTAACAATTGTCCTTAGCTTTGTTTTGATGATATCTAAAACACCTCTTTCTATATACTGTTTTAAATTCTAACCAATAAGTATTCAATAAATAAATAAAGATGGTAATTATCAAAATGTTTCTCTATTTCCATATAAGAGTTATGGTCTGTTCTGAGATATAATATTTATGGTATAAGCAGTGAAAAAGAAAACAAAGCATAAATTTTTGGGCATTAAGAATTTTATTTCAAGTGATTTTTAGAATTTTTTCTAATGTCTATCCTAATAGCTACATTTTTAATTAAATTTCATTTATATGAAACATTTAAATATATTTAATGTATCATTCTCATGCTTATTAATAAAATCTTTATTAAAATTTTTATCAAATATAATTTCTTTATCCAAGGCAATAATTCTGCATTTCTATGTGATAGGTCTAAAGAGTTATCCTTGTTTTATATTTCAAAAATTATTTATTATCTTCTGTCACTCAGCTGGCTTAAATGAACTATAATTTTTAATGAAAAGTTAGTTCATTAAAAAAGCAGTAACTGAAGTGCATATAATTAATATTGATTAAAAAATAACATAAAAGTCTGCTACAATTATTATAAATTTTATAAAAATCTTTTTCCAAACATGTATCTCACAACTGTTATTATTTTCATAGGATTCTGATAGGCGTATCAGAGAAGCAACACATCAAGCAAATGGGAAACTTTTATCCAAAGTGAAACGTGAAATGGCTCCATATCTCAAGAATATCATGGGAGTATGGCTGCTAGGGCAGTGTGATTTGTATGCACCTTCATCCAGTGCAGCTCAAGTTGTTTTTTCTACAACATTTCCTACAAATAAACAATCAGAAGCTGTCCTCTTTTGTAAAAATGAAATATTTTTGGTAACTTTCTATTCCTCACTTTTCTTGTTACATTTTATTTTATTCTGATGCATGATTAATTAGATGATGATAGCATTGCTATTCTGTATATTTTATACTTGGCACTTATGAAATCTTTTTTTATTATGTTTGTATTGAAGCTTTAATTAGTAGATAACTTATATATAAAATATATTAATCAATGTGCAATAGCATCTAACAAAATAAAAGTTAAAAAAAATGTTCATATTTCTTTAGTTAGAAGTTATATTTTTTATTAGTTTTTTTATATAGAGAAATATAGTTGTCTCCTTTTCATCAGGAATTTTATTACATTATTATTTATAAATCTGTGTGTCCTTTAACATGAGGTTAGAAAGTTTATGAAATTGAGCATTAAATGTATTAAATCTCCTTATTTTGTTGCATATTATACATTATAATGGCAGTTGTGTTATATCCATATTCTCTTAGAGTTTTTTTAAAAAAATAAATCTCTATTATGTTTATACATTAATTACGTTGTATAGAATTATTATGAAACAAGAACTTTTTATTAAAAGTAAAAACTAATGTGATAATTTGCTTAAATTTATTTTGGAAAATATTGTTTCTACTATGAAGCGCACTTTTATTATAATTGAAATTTCAATGTATTTTTTATACTTTTATCAGTTAAAAAAAATTCAACTAAATTGTTATAATTTTTTTAATTCATTAATTTTATTTTATTTTGCAGTACTTTAAAGATATTCTCTTTGAACAGACTGCAAAAACTATGAGTGATCCAAGGTAAAATATTGTTTTCTTTATATTCTCTTATAATATTTTTAACTTGGCAATAATAATAATTGAAACATCAATCTCAAGAGTATAATTCTGTTGAATTAATGGAAATGCATAATTTGGTTTTATTTGTTGCCACATAGAATTTGGATACAGTTTAGCAATTTTACTAATTTATCCTCTTTAATTTCAAAGTTAGTTATATTCAATTGTAATGTTCCTAATGATTACAAGTTTTTATAGACACTTTTAAGTATCAGTAATTTTTATGCTCAAATTAAGTGATTACCATGTGATGGAAAAATCTGTACCTTTGAGAGAGATGTTATCCAGAAATTCTGTATTACAGATTCAAGTTATTTGCAATGCTCCTCTTATATGTATTAAAGAGAATAGCACTGTATTCAAAAAGTTTATCAAATTTGTAGGCACTGATTAATCACTATTGTTATATTTATATTTTAAGTCCACGGCAAAATCAAAAGCATTTTAGTATTTCTTTTTTCAATAGTCTGGTTAGTTAATATGCATTTTTAAACTCCTGGAAAGATTTCAAATAGCATACACTATCTATAGTCCAAAATTTTCTTGTGTTATTTTACATTTTTTTACTCCTTTATTTTACTTTTGAGCTTAATACAAAGAATTTAAAAGTGATATTTATTTTCTAATATTCTATACTTTAAAACTTTAAAACTATATCTGAAAGAAATATTTTCATCAGAATCATTTCTTCTCCTCATTCATTCATCGTTTCATTTTCAGTCTTATCATATTTCTGCCTTATATATTTTACATATTCTCTAAGATTATTCAGAATTGCAAATTAATAAATGTAAGTGATTATTTATGGCAAAAATTGATGAATTTGTTTAATAGTTGCATTTTTAAAGAAAATTATTTAAAATACTCGTAATTTTTACAAAAGAGGTTTTTTTTCTTTTTTTTTTCTGATTCTACATATTGATATTTAAAATATTATTAATAGATATGTTTAAATGTATTGTGCTATAAATGTAACAAAATTTATTTGTATTTTACTAGCATAAAAGTATATTTTTCTGTGAAATAAATAAAGTTTAATCAGGACAAAAAATAATTTTGAATATTCTTTTACTAAGTAAAAATCAAATAATATTTGTAATAATTTACCATTTAATAAGTCCATGCACTTGTTTCTTGTAAAATATTAATAAAAGATTTTCTTTGAATTTTCATTTTTCTGGAATTTATTATTATTATTATTAATAATAATAATTATTATTTTCCATATTATTTTTCTTTTCATTTTATATTAATGCTTGCTTGAGAGATTATAATTTATATTTGGGACAAAGGTGGAGCACAACTGTTCTTACCAGAATGCAAGCTCAAAAGCTTGAGATTTTTCTTTTGTACTTTTACTAAGAGGTTTTTATATGGGTTTTCCTTCATATTGTTAATTTAGGAAAGGGAATTTTTAGTATCTTCAGAAGGAATGCCTTGGGTATTAAGGATATTTATCTCTGTTTATGAATCTCGAGAGTTGTATTAGTCATCCACTTTTATGATCATATGGTGGAATTATTTATTTATCATTTTTTTTGAAGATGGCATTTGAATCAAAAATAAAATTTTAGAATTAATAAATATGGCATTATTTAAGATTTAAAAAAAAATAGAAACTTATTAGGATTTTAGAATTGATTAAGAGATACCATTACACATATATTATTACTATTATGCTAGACTTGATATTGACTAACATGTTTTACTTTCTAGTGTTGCCTCTGCTGAAGATATAGAAAATAAATACACTTTAGTCATATCTGCTACTTTACAAGCATTGAAACTGTTCCTGTCTCTCATACCAAAAAAGGAACTTTCCAACATAGACCATTCCTTTTATTCTATTGTTGCTGAGAATAAATTTTGGAAATATGCTAAAAGTAAAGAGCCACCAGTAAGATTTAATCCTTGGCTATCCTAATCAAATCATTTTTTTTTAAATTTCAAACTTAAAATATTAATTTTTACGATTATAAATGTGCATTGTTTTTTTGTAATGAATTACTAAACCAAATAATATAATAAAACTTTTCACTTCCCTGTTGTTCTTTTTTAAAAATTTTGTTTGATGAATTGTGTTTTAAATTTAATGACCTTTTAATCAATATACGCTGAAGTGCCAGAAAAACTGATACACCAATCTAACGTTGTGTAGAGCCCACCACAAGCACACAGATATGCTGCAACACAGCGTAATAGAGATTCAACTATTTTGTGAAGATATTCTGTAGACATTTAACACCACAACTCCTTCAGACTAGTCCATAAAGCTATGGGAGTGCAAGATAATTTAGATCTCCTAAGGACAGCACTTTTCAAAACATCTCATATATGCTCAATAATGTTCGTTCCAGGAACCAAGAGAGGGAACTAAATTCAGGAAAATGCCCCTTAAACCACTCGGTAGCTACTGTTAACCTGTAAGATGGTGTATGGGCCTGCTAGCATTTTCCTTGTGTGTTGGTATGCACAGGGGAAATGAATGGATGTAGGGAGTTAGAAAGGAAGTTAACATTAAAAATTAAGTTAACCACATTGTTGTCTAGGGCAGAGCCAGCTGCCAATCATGTAAACAACACATGACCTGATTGTTGATGTTAGTATGGTTGCTCCTCCCCCCCCCACCCTCTAGAAGAAGCGAACACTACCCTGGTACAAGGAGAAGTGCTGTCTCGACTTTCACCCACAAAATTTTATGTGTAATTCTCTAGGCCTGCTACACTATGGCGTAATCATGTGCCTTTTGTTGTTCATATTACCAATAAACTAGATAAAAGACAACCTGTGTTTTCAAGCCATTCACCCAGGATACAATCTTCACTATCAGATAAATTATTGTTTAATCAAGAAAAAGCAATAATTTAATTTAATTAATTCACAAATGTACCTCTGATCAGTCATGGCCCAGTCTAGACTAATCAATAATCCTATTTCATACCAATTGCACACACCCCATACTATCACAGAGCTCCCACCAACTTAACAGTTCCTTGGTAGACAGGAAAGTTCTATGCATTTGTGGGGTTTTGTCCACATCTGAACACTGTCATCCACCCAATACAATTGAAAACGTGACTTATCAAAACAAACAACATGTTCCCAATCATTAATAGTCCATCGACAATGTTGGCAAGCCCAGACAAGAGAAGATCTTTGTGCTGTTGAAGCAAAAATTGTGCACAAGATGGCCTTCGGTTTCAAAAGCCCATATTAATTAGGATATGTTGCATATTATGCACGCAGACGCTTGTTGATGGTTATTCATTCAAATATGCAGCAATCTAAAAAAATGTTGAATGTTTATCTTATGTAACAATTCTTTTCAGCCGTCAATGATCCTGTTCTGTAAAGTTTCTTTTTCGGGTTATCCCATTGTCAGAGATTGGTAGTTTTTCTGGAAAACTAATATTCTGGTATGCACTTGAAATAGTCATGCGTGAAAATCCAAATTTCATTGCTGTTTCGGAAATGCTGTGCCTCATCTCTCGTGCATTGACAATATGTCTCCAATGAAAATTACTTAAATCGTAACAATCTGCCATTGAAATAGCAAGAATTGTTGTAATAGACTTCTTAGGCACCTGTTGTTATATGTACTTACCTTCAACCAAAGCACAACATTTATTTGTTGAATACTACCCTTATTTGCATATGACCTGCTATACCAGTTTTTCTGGCTCTTCAATTTATTTTGTGATGTTCCTATTCTGTTAAGCTTATTCATATTCTTTTGTTTAAAAAAATTCTATATTATTTAAATGGTTTGTATTTTTGAGAGTTTGAAGAGAACTCTTTCATGCAAGCAATACTTTTAATACTAAAAAATTAGTAAGCACTTTTATTTAATATTATAATAATCCCATTCATTTTTATTCTTAAATATTACAATATATCTTGTGATTGGAAAATCTTTTCTATGATATGTTTATCTGATTCTGATTGTTTCTTTTCATTTGTAACTATAATAATTAGTTCTAATAAGAAGGTAAATGAATATTCTGTAACATAAATTCAAATACCATTGCATTAAGAGCAACATACATATTTGCTAAATTTTGCAATTAATGAAGTGAAACTTAACATTCTATATTTGTAAAGAAAGAATTTTGTAATTCATTTTTCATTCATTTCATAATGTACTAGATTTTTGGCATGTACAAACTTGTTTAAAATTTATGACAGCATTCTGTTTTAATAATTTTAGAAATTGATTGCTTGTAAATCAATTAGTTTAATTCGATTTTCAATACAAAATTACTAATTTATAGTGAATTTGAGAAAAAAGGAATTCAGGATTCCATAACATCTATTGTAATGAATTGTAAGTTAAAATTAATACAACAAAGATTACAAAATTTTAAACTCTCTACTTTTTAGTAAAATAATAAAGATGTGTTTTTGAAACTAGGTTTATTAAATTTATTTTATTTTCAGATTCGTGGAGCATGGTATTCATTAATTAGTTCCATATGTCAACTCAGACCTGGGCTTTTCAAAGAAATGGAAAAGAAATTAGCTACTATAGTCTTCAGTTGTCTATCAGAAAGTGATCCAAGTGTTGCTCCCGCTGTGTGGGAATCAGCACTTAGCATAGTCATCAATTTTGAGGTGGAGCTTTTTTTATTGATATACATTTTCATATCTTAAATTTCATGAATTCACATGTATGTGACATATTAAGAAATTTTTTGGAAGTAATAATAGAAAATTAGGATGATCCAGCAACTATAGCAATGTGCTCACTCAGGAACAAATCACTGTGCTTACACAGCTGATATTGGAGTATACAAAGAGACTATGCATTGTCTTTCCAAATATAGTGTGATGAACAAAAAAATGGGAAAAGCAGTTGATTTATCAGACTTTAATAAAGGTTCAAATTGTTAAGGCTTGGCAACTGGGAACATAATATCAAAATGTTTTATTTAATGGGCTGTTCATTTGCAGTTGTGAGCGCATATTGAAAGTGGTGTATGGATGGTGAAAGGAAAATTACTGGCCAGCAGTGTGTTGTCCATGGTGCATTGATCAAAGAGCTACAAAGCAGAAACAACCACCAACAACAACACAGTGCAGTGTAAATTACTAAGACTCAAACACATTGTGCAGCGTACATTGCTATGTATTGTTCTAAGCTGACAGTGACCAGTGCATGTCGTTGCACCAATGCTATATCACCCCCTTGCTTTGTCAGCAATGGGTTAAAAAACATCTAAATTGGATTTTAGAAAAATGGGAAAAGGTTGTATGGTTTGATGAATCACTTTTTATGATCTATCACATTGTCTTGCAAATATACCAATTTTCAAAGGAAACTAGCTCTTGGACGCACAATTAAATGGAGACAAACCTGTGGCAGGAGTATTATGATGCAGTCAATGTTTTTATGGAGCATATTAGGATCCATAATCCCTATAGAAAAATTGCTAGTGTCTGTGTGTTACATGAACATCATTGCAGGTTAGTTTCACCCATTTATGACAATAATATTTCCAGTGGGAAATGGTGTTTAGCAACATGGTAATGCACCATGCAATAGTCAAAGCATCAGGGAGTGGTTCAAAGAGCATGCCTGTGACTTTCAAGCCATGTCTATGCCCCCAAATTCACTTAACATTAATCTAATAAAGCGTTTGTGGTCCCAATTGGAAAAACAAATTTGTGCTACCACGCTACCCTCTCACAATGGGAGGGACTTACAGAACAAGTAAGTGAGCATTTGGTGCCAAATACATCAGATTATCTATCAGCACCTTGTAGTGTCAATACTTTGTCGAGTGTTAGCAGTTTTGAGACTAGAGGTGGTCCTATATTTTATTAATACAGTGGTCATAATGTAATAGCTCTTCGGTATATGTAATAATTTTAATTTATCCATGTTATAAAAATGGAAACTTCTTCCAATTTTAGAATATGAATAAAATATTATGGATTAATTGGAATTGAATTTAGTTCAATTTATTTGAAATTTCTAACCTGTTGTACTCTGGTCTAACTTCTAAATTGGGTGTCCCCCCCATTTTGTCTTTTTAAAATGTGCCAAACTAAAAACAATGTATTAGAAATTCTTTTTTGAAACTATATAAAATGCTTTTTCTGCTTTCATGGCCAGAGCATTTATCATGGATTTGACAAAGAAATCTAGATTTTGAAATTTGGACTATTGCCTTAAAAATCTTCAAGAATAAAATTTTTTGAGGAATCCACACATGGTTTATTACAAAATGTTTTACATATATAAATAAAGAACAAGTATTCTATTTATCAAAAAAAATTGATGTGATTTTGATTATTTCTCCTGATTATAGGCAGAGAAAAAAATTTTGGAGTTATGTTTGTCTTGTATCTTACATCTAGCAGTACTACATGGCGTTGCTCGTGGCATAGCATCCAAGAAAAAAATTAGCTTTAAACCTGTCTAGCCTCCACCCGATATGACATGGGCATGTTATGCAACATCAAACATAAAAATGTATTTAGAAATGATCAAAAATAGCTACAAAACAATTTTTACAGCTCACAGTTGGAAATATTTAGAATGTTAAAAAGGTAAAACTATGATATGTCTCTAAACAAAACACAGGCAATCATTTCACTCTTCAAGAGATTCATTCTGTCTCGTAATTCAGTTGAAGCATAATTTCAAGAAAGACGATTATTTTGCTCATCAAAAGACTCTTCTTCCCTAAATGTAGACATTATTTGTCTGATATTCGCTAATCAGTATTAACAAGGGATTAGTTCCTTACATATTTAAGCATACAACTGACTTTTATTGAGGTATTGCTATTTTTTCATAAACAAAACGTCACTTTTTACTAGGATAATCTAAATGCATGAAGTAAAACTTTAAACCTTTCTTTATCAAGTGATTCTTTGCATATGTCTCAATCCATTCTTGTTCAATACAAATAAATATTTTAAACCTCCTCCACCTTTTGAACAACCCTATTTTTATAACCTTCATTGTTAGCAATGAACATTTACGAAATTGAATAGAATTTTCTCTTGAAAAATAATCTTTTTAATTAATGCAGCTTCTGCTTTTTTTTATAATGAATTTGTAAAATCTGCACAGTTATTTTAATTTGATCTGCATAGAGATGTGATGTAAAATCTGGTTTTTAATCATACATTAATTTAAAATAATGAGTTATCAATTTGTAACTCAGATTATTTATTATCAGCATCATTATATTAGTCAAATGGATAATGAATCCAACTTATAGTTTCCTTTTGCATACATGTTTCCTGACATAGCTAAACTAACTTTAACTAGTCTTTTGCATAATCAGTAGTAACTTATGCATAGGCATGTAAAACTACATATTTTCTTTCTGTTCAAAATTTTATGACTACTTATTAAATTTTATTTGCAATGTCTAAATCCATCAACAATCACATTCTATTTCTTTTAAAACTTAGTATCTCACAAGAAGAAAAAAATTACCTATCTTTATCAAGAGGTACAGAACCTTATATACTATTTAATATTATTGCTTGTAGCTAGTATTTTTTCCTCTTCTCAATTTGTACCTATCGGAAAGATACATTAGAAATGAAGATATAAATAGTTTTTATTATTATTATTATTATCTTACAAGCCAGAAATTTCAAAATAAATCATGGTATAAAAAATTTAATTAAAAATATTATACTGGATTTTTTTTTAAATAAATACAAAAATAGCATTTTAGCCTTATATTTATTTTAAAATTGTTTTCTTGATTTTTTTTTCTATTGTAGCTGCAATTATGAAAGTGCTTATAAACAAAACCCAGTAATAGTTGACATCCATCCTTATTGTCTAATAATTAACTGCAATCAAAATTAATGTGCACAATATGGTATAAACTGTAATATTTTTGTTGCTGAAATATATAAACAATTATTGTTGGATTATTTTATCCATGGCTTTATTATCGCTTTTGAAAATTTCCTTACTGTCAGCTAAGGCAGTTTAATTCTCAGAAAAACCACTTGTTTGAAAAATAAGAAAAGCAGTAGAGATAAATCTGATTAAATAAAGTGGAATTGCAATAATGAATCTTCTTATGTGTTTTGTGTGTAATATAATGAAAAAATTGAGTATGCATTTTTTGTGCTTTCCTTTAAAAAAAAATTAAAATAAAAATGTAATGTTTATCTACAGTTTGAGTTTCATGGCTAAACTTAAATTAGATAACAAATTTCTTAAGTCTTATTCATTGCTTTTTGAACTATCTTTCACATGAATGCAAATACTGAAGGACAGACAGACAGCTTGTTGACTGGCTTGATTTAAAATTTCAAGTGTATTTAAAACAGCTTACCAAATCTTCTCAATATAGCTTTTTCCTTTTCATAATTGTGTTCATATACACAGGCAGGATTCTTATTGATTTATTTTGCCTAAACTTTGATAGAAATCCATACATTTTCTTAAAACTATTTAAATAATCCAGCTTGTTTTTTGTTGTTGCTGTGTTTTTTTTATGCATTTAAAAAATAGGCATTTAAAATTTGTTTTTCAGATTTGGAGGTATGATTTTCCAAATGCTTTACAAAATCTAAAGGCCAAAGCCTTTAAAGACTGCAATGCTTTCTCCTTTATTATATATATATAATAAGGCACCATTATTTTTGTTGAACAGTAATTTTTCTCTTTATTTTTCCATGCATATATGCTTGTATTTAATTTGTTTACTCTTTATTTTTATTTCTCACAAATTCTATATCAAATGTATGTTTTCCCCACAGAATTGTTGGCAAGAAATAGATGTCTATAAAGTTGCTCTACCACCACTTTGGATCCTTTTGAAAGAAGGTGGTAAAGGCAATGCTCGTGTTCTCTTTCCTTGTTTATTGCCATTTCTAAGTAAACTTCCTAAAGAAATTTTAGAAACAGAAGATTTTCTTGGGCAGTTTTTTACATGTTTCAGACAGAGGTAACTCTTTGGATTTTTATATTTATTATTGTTTTAAATAAAATAACAGTTTAACATTTTCTCCTCTCATCCTCTTTTCATCAATAAATAAATTAAATATTTTCTTTTGAAAAAAAAAAGATTTCAAGTTCCTCAAAATTGGAAAATGAAATAAGAAATTGATATAAGTAATAGATGCATATCTTTTATCCCAAGGATGCACAACCTATGACCCACGGGCCAATTTTGGCCTGCACAGCCTTTGAAGTTCGCCCGCAAATGTTGTTAATAAAATACCATTAATTTAAAATAAAATGAAACTTCTTCAGATAAAAAGGGGATAAAATCTGATACAAAAATGATTCTACTTCTGAATAAATAATTTACAGCTGTTCATCAAGTTTATTTACTTTTTATTAAGCGGCTTTTCGATTTGTCCCCTTCATGGCTAACTGCGAGTACCAGTTTTCATATAGAAGTTCGCTGACATGGAAAATCTTCACACATGAAAATGCAGTATGAAGATCAAATTTAAATCTTGCATAATGCATTTGATTATCGATTTTCAGATTTTGAAAAGTGCCAAACAAAAATTTTTGTATTTTCTTCTCCATTTTCTGTTGATGTAAATCTAGTGAATGAGAGTATGCAGTTAGCCTTAATCGATTTACAAAATTCTGATTTTTTTTTTTAAATCAAATCAAAGAAAAATTGGTATTAGAATTTTATAAAGACTTAGCCAAGGAATTTTCAAGCTTAAAACACAATGCAGCTGCACATACATTTGTAAGCAAACTTTCTAATGAATTTAAATAAATCAAAAATAAGAAATAGAATAGCAGATGAGAACCTTCTTCTATTCTAATCATTGCCACAACCAATCTTAAGCTCAACATTGAATCAATAATTTCAAGTATTCAGTCCTAGTCATCTCATTTTTTTAATAATTTTGATTAATAATTTTTTTCTCAAAATTTGAACAAAGTTTTCTGCTGTTATTCTATTTCAAGTTTGCCGCCACCTTTTTAGCAATAATCTCCTTTTTTTTTTTTTTCTTCTTTTTTTGAAGTAGATAATTTTAATCATGTCTATAATATCTGTGTTTTATTCATTTATTTATTGTATAATGTGTGCATGAGTAAAATAAGTAAAGTAATAATTGTAATTCATGTGTATTTTCACATAAATCATCCAAAAAACACATTGTTTCCCCATTTATAACACGTTTTAACATTCACGTACTGCTTTGGTCCTCGACAAGATTCTTTTTCATATTTTGACCCCTCATCCTGAACAGGTTGTGCATCCCTGTTTTAACCTGTATATTATTTCTGTTGTTAATAGACTGCATTAAAGAATAAGAGGTCAGCAGACAGAAATTTTTACATATTTCTGATATAACATAATTGCATTATAATTTTTGAAAAATGGAAACACGGATATTTTGAAATCTTAGATATACAGTCATCTGCTATCTTCTCGCCCCCCCACACACACATGCAAATGTACATAAAATTCAACCATGTAAATCAACATTATAATTTCGGCCAACTTAATCCTAAATGATTAAATTATAAATCATAAATAATTTTGGGTGAATTTGCTGATTTTGAATGTGTAAAAGTTTCATACTGGTTTAATAAATTCCATTTTAATGTTTTTGATTATAATGTCTTTCTTAAGCTTTTTTGCAGTGCTTTTCCATTAACAAAGCTCTAATCATCTCCATGTTTGAATGGTGGCAATATTCTTTCAGCACCAACATTCATCTCCAAATGTAGTGATTAAAATAACCATTGAAGTTTGGTGACTAGTTCTAAGATTTCATTAAGGCTCTGCTAAAAGAATCACACCATTTTCCCTTATGAATGATAAGGACGTGGGGAAGTGATATGAACTATTGCATGATTGTAATATTTTTCTGTGTCGTGTTTTATTGAACTCGTGGGTCTTAGCTGTAGACTATTTTCTTTAAGAATTAATGAACTGACTCATGTATTTAGGGATTTTTGAAAGATATTCTAAATCAAGCTTTATACCATTCATTTTTTAAAATATATGGCTAATATTGTATATTATTTTTTAAAAAATGAATTACGAATATTATGAATTCATGCATTGGTGATTTAACTAATAATATTTCTCTTTCATAAAATTTTTAGCATCTTGTAAATAATTATTTTTTGCACTTGTTATTGGCGATTTGTAAACCTTATATCGCACTGTCAAGTGGTTATAAAGATGTAAATTAGGTTCATTAAAAGATTTTCTTTACTTTTTCATTAGTAGTGTCTCCAGTATTTCTAATGAAAACGCTTGCTGCTAAAATTTACTCTATGAATTGTTTTAAAATTCCAATTATGTTTGTTTTTCATTGATTTATTATTTTTTTTATTAGTTTTACTGGTTGAACAAGATTTCCTCATTTGAGAACAAATTAGTAATGTTCCAAAATTCTGGATTCAACAAAATTTAAATTTATGTTAAAGTAAAATTTGTGTCTTAATAATTCACTTACTCAAATAAGCCCTACTGTTATCTTTCAGTCTGACTCTTCAATCAGTGAAATCCTCTGCTATAGAATGTGATGCTATTTTAATGGCTTTCTTTGAATGCCTTCAATATATATGCTGTTCACGTTTAGGTAATGAAAGCATAGGTCCAAAGTTACTCAAAAGTGTTCTTATAAATGAGGTATGAATTATAATTTGATATATTACTTATTTCAGATTAATTTGTTTGGAAGTTGAATTACAACTCTTGTTTTATTTTACCGGAATAAGTTTCATGTATCAAATTTAGAATCTAAACCTATTAAATCCTGTATGAAATGCTTTTTGTACCATGTTTATTGTATTACATTTTAATAATAACTCTTTGTGAAACAGTAAACAATAATTGTCCACTTTATTCATTTTTGTTCTCAGATTTGTAAAAAAAAAAAAAAAAATGTATAACTAGGTTATAGTTATTGTTTGTATGTAAACGGATATTTAAATCAATATTGTAATACCGTATTAAAAAGGATCATCATCATTAACCCTTGTCTCCAAGTATTGGCACTCTCATACAAAGTTATCTTAATTGTAATTCAGAAATTATTATAATTCACAAAACCTAGCCATATTTATTTTGAGTATTCTACACGAAAACTGATCAGAAAATAAATAAGAATGTTGTGTTGTTATATTAACAGATCTCAATGCAGAAAAGTGTCATATATGTAATGATTAGAAATGTTCCAATTAGAAGTTATGAAATACCTAATTGTTTTTATCTTTTCTCAAAATATTTTTTCCATATTCTGTTAGAATAAAGAATGCAATTTTCTGACCTAAATGTATTTATTGACAAGAAATTTTCCCACATTTAAGTATAATCTAAAGAGTTAAATTATTTATTGAAATAAACTCTTTTGTATCTTAATAAGTTTTTTAAAGCTTAATAATAATAATTAAATATCACAATGGCCTAAGAGAGAGTCTACCCAACTTAATATTAGTTCCCTTTGAAATTAATTATTCAGATTTAAATTTGAAAATAATAATTAATAAATTTGGGAAAATGAAGTTGAATGATTTTTTCCCATATTATTATATTTTAGATTAAGTATTAGCATTTAGATTAAATTAAAGGATATACATAATCATTTCTTTTTGGATTACAAATTAAAGATTTGTTTGTTTATATACTAGAAGCCTCACTCCACAATTGTGCCCAAGTCATCAAATTTTACTGGTTGGAGCTAATGTTTATCACTTTATATGCATCATATGGAAGATAAAAATTATCTTTTTATATAATTGGAGGCTAAAAAAAAGCTAAAATATTATATTCATTGTAACTAAAATGCTTCATATTTATTAAAAAGCTATTTTTGTAAAAAAGATATATGTAGTAATTTTTCTATTTATTTGATGCATAAAATACATTTGTTTGCTCATTTTGAAATTACTAAAGAATTATATAGCATTTATAGAAAAATTTCTTTTTTAGGTTTTGCCGATGCTAAAATCATCTTTTTATGATGAAAATAACTGCCATCTTGCTACATCCAAGTTATACATTTTTTTAGGAACTTTAATAAGAAAATTAGAATGCCTCAGTTGTAATGAAAATGAAAAATTGTCTGAAGATTTCAAAAATATTCTGAATGAGTTTTGGGAAGAAGTGCTTCCAATCACCCATATATTATTCAGTATCGAAGAAAAAAAGAAAATTTCATCTTTGCTTTACTTAACCTTCTTTTTTAATTGTATTCTTCAACCTACTGAATGTTCTGTGAAGCGAAAAAAAGGAGCTGTTCGATTTAAAGAAGAGGGTTGTGATGATGATAAACAAGATGAAAATGCCACTGAAGAATGTTCCCTTGATGTGAAAATATCAAGTAGTGAGTCAATGTTTATGATTTCAGATAAAAAATCTCAATCATTTAATCATATCTTAAAATTTTGTAAACTTTTATGTGATAAACTCAATGAAACTTGTCAACATAGTTATTTGCGATTACTTGAAGAGCTTTTATCATCTGCTGCTAGTACAGACTTTTTGATGGAGCTTATAAAGATTGTTTCAGAATCACACACATTTGAAAAATCTGCCCTTAATTTTGTGCAACAAGTTGTATTGCAATGGATAAAGAAAATTAAATCTGATGTAGAATGTTTAATGTGTGCATTCAACATTATTTTCATCATTTGTTCTTTTGTACCTGAAGATGAAGCCATAGACATTCTCGACTGCTGCTCCAAAGTAAATAATTTTTCTTTTAAATTGAGGAAGACTTCTTGCTTCCTTTTTTTAAAAAAAAAAAATACTGTGTCTATCAAAAAATATCCCAAGTTTTTTTTTTTTTAATTTAAAGTAATTTCATTTGAAATTATTTATATTCTTAAGCAGATAATGCTTTTTTGTATATGCAGTTTCTTAAAATTCTAAGGTTTCTTTATTTGGCTGTAAGATTGTATATTGTCTCATTTATCCATTAAATTTTTTATTATATATATCATATTTTAAATAAAAAAGAATACAGATATTTTGTTCTTAAATTAAATTGAGAATTCTTATATTTTGTTATATATTATTGAACCCCTTCAGAACCATTGAAAAGAGAAAGAGATATTCTTCCAGGCCCATGCAATACAAAAGTATACACATCCACAGGCCCAGGCAATTTTTCTCACTAAGATTAATTTTAAATAAAAATTTATATAAAATCATTACTGTAAATAAGTATGCTGAAATTTACAGTTTATTTATTGATAGCATCTGAATATACTGTAATAAAATTCTTGCAATATTTTAGAAAAAAACTAAAAAAGATTTAATAAAATGAAATAAAATAAACATTTTTATTAGAGTAACATTTTAATAAAGTTATTTATAATATTTACTTTCAGAAAATGACATAGATTACCTTACTAATATTTAAAACTTAAAAAATATTAGAAAACTTAATATAAAAAATTAGTTAATTATATCTAAAATGTTTGAAGTGTATGATACATTTCAAAATATTTTTCAGGACAAAGCCCTATGTTTAAAGTTTTGCATTTACAATAAGATAACTTCTCCTTTTATTCTTTTAAAGAACTATCCAATTCATTCTTGACTTTTGAATGCACATTCTCACTTAATATTTTGCCTTAGTGACTGATATAAAACTGACTCAAATGTACAAGAAAAAAACCTATTTAGCAAATTCTAAATGCAAACAATAAATCTGCCCCTACAGAAACCAATAAGTAATCTTTTATCAGTCTTAGTCAAAATCTAGTGCCATTTAAAAATTCAGATAAAATGTTCCAAATTAAAGTCATGTTTATTTGATTATGGCCCCCTGGATTGGGAAAGGCTGGTCATATATACAAGATCATGGGCCCTGAAGGAAAGCATTCTTGTTTTGAGTTAAATTAATTGCCATTTGAAATGCTGTTTGGAAAGGAATGGGAGAAATTAAAATTTAATAGTTTTCGTAGGTGTCTGTTCTGCACTATATACACTTTTTCATAATTTCTTAAATGAAAAAAATTGTCTTTCATTTCAAGCATTAAAGTAAAAAATTGAAAAAAATGTTTCTTATTTTTTTATTTATTGTAAATTAATTATTTTCATAATCAAACTTATTTATTCATTATAATGCGATTTAAACCTTATCAATCCCTCTTCCAAACAAATTAAAAATACTTTAAAAAACACATTATCAAATGGTGTCATAAACTTGGAAAGATTTAATAAAAAATTAACTTTTTACTTAATGATATTAAGATTATTTCAATATTTACTGAATCACATGTTTTAAAAATCCATCAATAGTAAATTCAGATTGTTTGCAGTTCTCATAATTATGAATATTTCTTAATTCTATTGCTGTAAATAATATAGAAAAAAATTGTTACCTCTAAATTATTCTAATTTTAGCTTCTTTTGTTGAGAATTTTACAATAAATTTTGCATATTTCTAGCTTATATGGTTGAAAAATATGTGAAAAAATTTAACATACCTTTTTTTTTTGTTTGTTTGTTTCCATACTTTAACTTTTTTTTTTTTTCTGTCATTGTGTTTTTCAGATTTGTGATTTGGATGAGTATTATTTGTATAGACTTGAAATTTCAAATTTATTACTTTCTCAAATCTAAATTTCTGGATAGGTAATCATTTTAAAGTTTTGGTTTAATAATTATCAAACCATTTTCATGAATTAATTGTATAGTAATATCATACCAGAATGTATGAATAAAAATTAAATGAAACCCTTATAAAATATTTATTTTCACTAAAAAAAAACTTATCAAGCTTTTCAATCAAAATATCTTGCAGAAAAATTAAATGAGAAGGGTTTAAATTGCAGCAAATATATATGCAAGAGATTGTTTATTGCTGGCTGAATAGTTTAATAATATTTTTAATTTTTAATATAATACATCCTTACAGCACCCTTTTAATGTTTCCATCCCTAATTTATGTTAATTTTATGTTTCAGTTTCACGTAATATCTGAAATTTTATATGAAAAGCCATTGTCTTATTAAAATTGATCATACTGAACTTAAGTTTATAAATATAAATCACAGCAAAAGAACATGCTTTATTTTTTTAATGCTGAAACATGAAAAAGTAAACAATTAATATTAAATAAGTTAGTATTAATAAGTATTAAATAAGTATTAGTATTAAATAAGTTATTTTTAAGATTATATTTTGCTTTTATGAAATTGGCAAAATTAGTGTACGCATGTATAAGAAATTTGTATCCTGAATTAAGTGAAATTTTGTTGGGCTTTTAAATATGATAATTTTTCTGATTTTATAAATAGGGTTGCAATTACTATTGTGCTCCCAAATATTTTCTTTTTTAAATTTGGTCAAACCATTATTCTAAAGCTGACAATTATCCAATTTAGACTTTCATGTTAATTGAGTAAAGATAAAATCTTTTTATCATATTATAACATTGTAATGACTATTTCCCTTTTCCGTGAAGTTGTATATTCTTGTGATTAGCCATGGAACACACTCAGTTTCTTTTCTAAATTTTATCTTTATTGTGTTTGGAACACTGATAAAGAATGTGCTCCAAAGTTTCTCTATTTTTATTGCCTATAAAGTAATGAAGGTGTAAGGTGAAAATTAAATAGATGAATGAATGAATTTGATGAATGCTCTTATTTTTAATTGGCTTTTCTTTCTCATGCAAAAACTTAAAAATAAAAAATCTGTTAAATCATCCAAAAATACCCTTGAAATTTTGGAAAACCTTCATGTTTTAGCCCCCACAGAGTTTGAAAAAAAAGTTCAACTTTTAGTTAAGTTTATATATATATATATGTAGCTTTTAGAATTGTGTGCAGTAAAACTCAATAATTCAAAAAAAAAAGTGTTATATAAGTGGAATCTTATATATTTGTTTTTAACACCAAACTGTTACATTTTGGTCTAGTTTTTAAAAAGTTATCTCCAAAATGTCTTTTCATTCTTATGCTTGTTAATACAATAACTAAAAAACTAAATTTAATAGAGTGGTGAAATTTTATTAACAATTTTATTACCAGAATTGAAATTAAAATTTGAACTTATTCCATTGTTAGGATGACTGTCTGTTTGAAATGTGATAAATAAATAAAGTTTTTTAAAAAAACTTTAATTTTAGAAATTATTTTTGCATTGAAATTATATCAAATTTTAGACCAAATCAGTCAGCTAGAACTTAATTAACTTAATTCTAAAGTACAAATTTGATATGCTTCACTTTTCATTGAAGTTGAACCTGAAAGAGATTACTTCTGAAAACATATGATAAAGTCAAGGAGAAAACACTTTCACTGGTTTTAAGTGAAGGCTTTTCAGATGAATTCTATCTAATGACATCAGTTTGGCATTATGAAACTCACTAACTTGTACTTGTCTGCACAAAATGTCTGGAAAACTTGTTCTTTTACCCGCTGTGGCAATGCTGTAGTTTTATTTTAATAAGTTTTATTCATTTTATGATTTCTTTTTTTATCAGTTTTTATTTTTAAAAAGTGTTAATTTTACATGTTGTTGAATGTTAAAGATTTAAGTTAATTTTAATTGCATGTGGCATATAAAGTTAAAAAAAATTTTTTTTCTTGTAGTTGTCTGTTTTAGAAGTGGAATGCATGATTAAAACAGCCACTGGTAGATACAGAGAAGCACTGTTTTTCAAAAATTGGCTGAAAACTTCCTCTTGGTCTGTTGATGTTGTTTCTGGCCTGCAACAGTTAGTTGAATCAAATCGATTTTATGATGATAATTCTGCAATATTAGAGATACAAATGTATCAAAGACTATTAAAAATCTGCCAAGAAGATGCTCTTGCAGGTATTACTATTTTTCAAACAAATCAACTTGATTCTTTTACTCAATATCGAAAAATTAATGCATCAGATCTCTTTTCTATTTTTTTTGTGGTTGTTGTTTATTTATCTATTATTTGTACTGTTTAAAAATAATATATTATTATCAAAATGTTACTGTATTATAGTGATCCCTAAAGTGAACAGCATGTAAGAAATAGTAATTAACTGCATTGCCAGTAAATTATTTAACCAACATTTTTTGCAAAAGTTTTGAATTTAGGGCAGATTTAATTTTATATGCTTGTGAAAGAAATAGATATAATACAAGATTTTATTTATTTCATGTTATTTCTGGTATATATATTCCTTCAGTATTTAAATAATTTAAGAAAATAATTATTGCATTGAATTAAAATTAATAAGTTCATATAAATGCATGATGTTCTAATACATTGAATGTACCCAAAGGTTTAAGGCTTGATATAAATATGACTTAAGGCAATTAATATTACAATAAATTAAAGCAAATAAATCCATAGAAGTGTGTGACATTCTGATGCATCAAATATACCCAAAAGGTTAGTTTTAAGATTTAAAAACTAGGTTTCTACCTAAATAAAGATTATTTTATCTTTTATATCATCATTTCAGTGCATGGAATTATTGATGTTATATTTGCCTTCAAATTTCAATTTTGTATCCTTTGTTAAAAATCATTAATAACATAGAAAAATTACTTTACCTATAAATTTCTCTTTTCAATTCTTTAAGTTGGTCTAGAACTATGGCACTAAGATCATATACTCAATTTCATCTCTAATTACCATGAATTTTCATTATCATATATATATATATATATATATATATATATATATATATATATATATACACTGAAGTGACAAAAGTCTTGGGATAGCAATATGTAAATATTCAGATGGCAGTAGTATCGCAGCGAAAAAGTATAAATGTGCAGTTCATTTCCCAGAGCTTTCATTTGTGTTCAAGTTATTCATGTGAACAGGTTTTTTTGTGATTTATGGCGGCACGACGAGAATTAACAGACTTTGAACGTGGAATGTTAGTTGGAGCTAGACGCATGGGTCATTCCATTTCGAATATCGTTAGTGCAACATTCCGAGATCCACAGTATCAAGAGTGTGCCAAGAGTATGAAATTTCAGGCATCACATCCCATCATGGACAGCGCAGTGGGCTACCACCTGCACTTAATGACCGAGACCGCCGATGTCTGTGTAGAATTGTCAATGTTAATAGACACGCAACACTTCGTCAAATAACTGCAGGAATCAATGTGGGACATACGAGGGACATGTCTGATAGGACTGTGCAGCGAAATTTGTCTTCCTTGGGCTATGACAGCAGAAGACCAACTCGAGTGCCTTTACTGACAGCACGACATCGCCTGCAGCGACTCTCCTGGGCCCGTGAGCGTATCGACTGGTCCCTAGACCAGTGGAAAACCGTGGCGTGGTCAGATGAGTCATGATTTCAGTTGTTATGAACTGATGGTAGAGTTCGAGTGTGGCGCAGACCCCACGAAGCCAGAGACCCAAACTGTCAGCAAGGCACTGTTCAAGCTGGTGGTGGCTGCATAATGGTGTGGGGTGTTTTTACATGGCATGGACTCGGTCCTCTGGTGCAATTGAACCGATCATTGACTGGAAATGGTTATGTTCAGCTGCTTGCAGATCACTTGCAGCCATTCATGGACTTCACGTACCCACACAACGATGGGATTTTTATGGATGACAATGTGCCATGTCACCGGGCCAGAACTGTTCTGGGTTGGTTTGAAGAACATTCCGGACAATTCCAGCGCATGATCCGGCCACCTAGATCGCCTGATATGAATCCCATCGAGCATTTATGGGAAATCATCGAAAGGTCCGTTCGTGCCCAAACTCCTGCTCCATCCACAATTTCACAATTATGGACGTCTATACAGACAGCATGGCTCAATATTCCTGCAGAGGACTTCCAACGATTTGTGGACTCCATGACACGCCAAGTTGTTGCACTTTGCCAGGCAAAAGGAGGACTGACACAATATTAACAGTCATCCCATGAATTTTGTCACTTCAGTGTATATATATATATATATATATATATATATATATATATATATATATATATATATATATAAAATCAA
>JAOUZG010048940.1:330747-359682 GCA_026289955.1 Argiope argentata | reverse complement strand
ATATGAATTTAATTTTTATGAAATTTATTTCTAATTTGTTGTGAATCAGTTCCTAATTTGTAATGTTTTAAACTTATTCTTTGAATAGTATATAATTATCTGTAGTAGCATTAACCTATCTGATATTTTATATTATACATATTTTGAAACTAGTTCTTCCTTTAAATGTCTTTTGTTTATTTTAGATTTGCTGGAAGCTAGAATCAGTAGAAAATTTTGTTTATCAGCTTTTCTGTGCAAGTTTGCATGATACTGTTGATTTAAAGAATCAGGGTAATTTGATTTTCTATTTCTTTGTCATTTCTTACTACTTCAAAATACCTAAATTTCTATTTATTTATTTTAATATTTTTTTTAGATGAAGTATCCCAAATTTTATTTGAGATTATGGATGTCTTCATTAACTCTTATTTGCAAGGAAAAGACCAAATCATGAATGAAGAGAGTATGATTTTTAAAATAGGGAAAGAATTAAATTCTTCCATTCTTTCTCTTAAATCTCAAGAACAGTAAGTTTCCTTTAGATGTGATTAGAAAAAAAAATTCTGTTTTTCACTTGTGCAATATCATTAGAAAAAATATTTTTTTCCCCATAAAACCAATAAAAGTTTCTTCCCCTTCAACTTTCTTATTCATTCCTATAAAATGATACATTCTTTCCTAGTTTCCTCATATAAAAAAGAGGAATAAATATACATTTTGAATCTATTCCCATTGATTGATTGCATGTAAAATTTGATGCAATTTTGGTATCAAGACCACTTATTGAATTTCATCTGTCAAGGACATTAAAATTAATGAATTATGTTCACATACACAAAAAACAATCACATTGGTTGATGGTATGTCTTTTCATATATTTAATTACAGATTTACAACTTTCGTGCTAAGGCCACTTTTCAATTCTCATTCTTGTGGTTTGTTACATTCTTGAATCCCTTAACGTCTCTGAACTATCTAATGTGAGTATTTCAGAATCTCAAAACTCATGATAATTGTTCATCCATGAAAACAGAATGGAATCAATTATTTCCTTTCGAGAAATAACATAAAGGGAGATACTTGCTGTATAATAATTGAAAAGCCGAACCAGTTTTCCTCTCTAATAGGACAACCTATTTTTGTTATCTACAGTTTGAAGGAAGGATTTGTTTGTTTTTAATTTCTAAATTTACACTCAATTAATATTTCAAACATTTTCAATACTTTTTTTTAAGGAATTCATTTTTATATATATGAATGCATTTTCTTACTCATATAATTAAGGAGCAAATTTTAAAAATAAAATCAGAATAGACAAAAACATTGTCATCTGCGATATATAAAACTTTAGGTTTGGATATCCTTTTTAAAAAAAAATCTCAACCAAATGTGTGTGTTTTAATTATGTATATAACCTAGTATTGATATTTTAAATTCACTCTAACTGATAACATTTTTTTAACTCTTTTTAATACTGGTTATATAAAATTTTATTGAGATATAAATACTTTTAAATGTATATGTAAATTAAATATTGACATAAAATGCAAAACAATATATATTTTTTTATATTTATTCTTAATAATGTTGTTCACAATATGGTTATAATGAAACTGCTGTATTTACCAATATTTTTTATTAGAATATTGATATTGATCTCATTTTTCACATGGAATTCATATTTGAGCCATTTTTAGTTTTGATTTTATATATTTTTCCCCCCACAAAGAAGATTTTTTTTATTACAGACAAATTATAAAGTTGAAATGTGAATAGTAGTTTGCCAATTTTCTTCAAAGAGTTTTCTGCATTTAAGAAGAATTTAATGTATGAAATTAATCATTTATATTTAATTTGTTGACTTTGCACTTCCTATTCAGCAAAATAAAATGGTATTTTCCCCTTTTACATTTTCTGAAATGCAATTTTAATAATTCTGAAATGTATGGAAGTTTTATTTTTAAAAATGCCCACAATATTTAGACAAAGACATATTTGGAATAAAGGACAAACTTCTAAATTTAGATTCTAAACTGTATAATATATGCATTTCATTTAAAAGAAAGAATTTTTATTTGTAGAATTGCATAGTAGCATCAGTTATCTTATAAACTATGCATAAATTTGTTTTTTAATTGTTGGATGTGATCACCCTTTTAAAGAAATAACTCAGCAGAGTTGCAGTAAAAACAAATAAACTTTATTTCATAACATCTAATCAGCTAGCCAGCATCTTTTCTGTGAATAAAAACAGATATACATATATAGTCATTACTTATGAACACAGTTTATGACGTCATTGGTAATTTGCATTTCGGATCATCTTCTTCCAACATTAATTAAAATTAAATACATAATATTTTACTTAATTTAAAAATTATATTCATATTTAATTTCAACTGTTTTCAATAGACACTGTATTTCTCTAAAATATTATGATAATAAAATGCGCAAATTAATTAGAAAAAAACATTAATTGACAAAAAATATATAATATTATAATTTCTAACTAATTTTGTTTGATAAAAAGATAAACTGAGCAATCTAAATCAAATAAATTATTAGCACATCATTTGGCTTAAACATATATATACACTTAAGATCGGAATTTTCTATATTTCATTCATAAACATATTTAAAAAGTGTGACTAATGGCAATTGTAATAAAATGTATAAGAAAATTGCAATCTTTCATGTACTAATAAATTTTTTCAGTTATGTAGTTACTGTCTTCCTTCCTCTCTGTTCTTTAGTTCAATGTTTTAAAAAAATTGTTCATCAATCTAGGTTAGAGACATCCCATAGAGAACATTGACATGGAGGGTCTTGAATTCTGTTTACTCCTATGTTTGCACCATTTTTCCAAAAATGTCTCAGTCAGTGCTTTGTTGAAAAGGGTGTGTACAGGCTCATAGGAATAAAAATTTGAAAACTTTAAAAAGTATTTAGGATTGAAACTATAAACTATGTTAGGAATTTTCATTTATAATGATATACAATTAATAAGATGAATAAATTGTGTGATGATATATTTTGGAAAAATTTCTATATGGGCAAAAATATTTAATAGCTTCAAAAGTTAATAATTCCAGAATGTTTCAGTCTTTATTGTGTTTAATATAAAACAGCAATCTTAAAACTGTTTTACTAAAAGAATGCTCCTAATAATTTTAAGATTCTGGGCACAAATTTGAAATAGAGTTGCTATTAAATAGATTCTTTTGTTATTTGATTTCTAAATGTTAAAGAAAAATCAAATTTTCAGTGTTTGAAGAATCTTTTTGTCAGACTAAATTATTTATTAAATGTAAAGATAAGTGAGTACAATTCTATTCACTATCAGAATTTCTTAATATTTTTTTAAAAAAAATCTCTTTTTAATAACTTGTGTTGCAATAACCATGCATTAATTTTTTAACTTAAATTGACAATGATAGTTAGTTATTGTTCTGTCTTAGTTCTTAAGTTCATTTTGTGTATGTAAGTGTGAGAATACAAGAAATAAATTTGTCTAGATTTCTTCATTATGTATCAGTTTCTTTTTTCTTTTTTTTCTCTCTCTCTCTCTCTGTCTTTTTTACTATTTGGGGGCAATTGTGACGTTCATCACATGAGAATCATCAAAAATTTAGTCTTCAAAAGCTGGATCTGTATTAAATTTTGATTACTTGTTCCTATTACAATGGTTTTGATTTAGATTTTTTTAAAAATTGAGTTGCTTAGAGTATAAATATCTTTTTAAGAGATTGTGTAATGGTGAAGAAATATTATTTAGCTAATTGGGAAGAAAATGTGGTGGAAAGTTGTTAAATTCATTATCTTTGGATTTTTTAAATGAGGATTTTGTTAAAAAAACATTGTAATTAAAAATTGTTCAATTACAGTTGGTCATTTTACAGAATTTTAGAATTCAAATTTGTTTTCCCACCAATTTTTTCATGAATATGGAGGGAAATTGAAAGATAACATTATTCTTTGAATAATGAAATATATTTAAAAAGCTTGTGTTGTTAATTTCTGAGCACTTTAATATCAAATGTATTTTTTAACTTTGTTTCTCTTTTTAGGGCTTTATGTGTTGAAAAGCATTGTTTGTTTTTCCTCATGTCTGTAGAAAAGTATCTATCCATCCACAAGCCGCACCTTCATTCTACACTCTTTATATATTATAAACTTATGGATGTACTTTTGCCATCAACTGACTCATGGAATTCTTTGAAATCCAAATTGATAATTGTAAGAAACCATTATACAAAATGTTCCAAAAAAGCAGAAAAAATATTTATTTCATTAAATATTGTAGCTAGACATATTTTCAGTTACAAATTTTCATTAAATAGAAGAGATAGAGGACATTAATTGTAGAGACATTTTTTAAAAAAATAGTTTCCTTTAAAGTCCTCATAACGCAAAAAAGTCATGCAAGTATTTTTCATGATTTCTTCTATGCCCATATAACATTTTACTATTCTATCTATAAAGATATCAGTTTGCATAGGTATTAGAAATCAAATTTTTTGGCTTAGACCACTTTTGCACTTTTATGATTGGTGTTTAAATGTGTCTTTCATTGTTGTTTCAATAAAAATATAACATTTGATTGTTAAAAAGGCAGTGTAAAAAAAGAATACTGTATTTATTAACTCGTATTAATTTGAGAGATAAAAAAATGAATTAATTGAAATATTAAGGACAGTTGCAGTAAATGAACATTTTTGATACCTAAGCAAAGTTGCAAATCTCTAATAGTACTTACATCACAGATATCTGATTTACAATAATATGCAGCATAAATAATCAAAATTTCATATCGTATCTTTTTATTGAAATGCATTATTTTTAAGAAAACTTAATATCAAAAGCATGATTGTGAGCAAATAATATTTTCATCTTATTCAGTATTACTCTATTTCTTCTTCGTGTTTTAACATCTGTAATATTCCTTCCCTTCTTTTTTTTTAATCAATATTGTCATGACTGGCCATTGGAAATAAGTTAACTGTATGCATAAGATCTAAATTTCTTTCAAGTATTGATGATGATTGATTGTCAAATATTGCTTGTGACAATTCTAATGGGTGTAATAAATTGTCATTTCTAAAATAATATATCTGTCTAAGTATATTACAAGCTGTTCTGAATTTAGAAATAAACATGTCTTTGAAATTAGATAGAAGCTTGAGATTTTGTATGTGCAAAAATGAAATGCATGAGAAACATTTAAATTAAATACACTTTAAGAATATTTTTTTTATTGTAAAACTCCACAAATGCAAAAATATTATAACATAATTGCCTTCTTCATTCATTTAATAAAAGTTTGAAATGAAATAGAAATATATATCTAGTTGCAATATTTAGGGAAATAAATTCACTTTTTGGGGAACTTTGTATACTTTTGTATTATTAAGTATTTATTATGTTGGGTGCATGAGTTTTATTGATTGAATTTTAAATGATAATTGTTACATGTCTATTAATATGAATATTTATTTTTATGATTGGTTATTCCTTTGTTGAATATATATTGATGTTTTATTGTTCATTTTTTCATGTGCTTTAAAAAAAATTTCACTTCTGCTGATCATTGCTTTTCTTTATTGTAGATAAATGATTTTTTTATTAATTTGAAGGTGCTCGTTATTAATAATTTATACGATAACAAATTATTAAAAGTTAGCTATAAAATAGTCAACTGATCTAATTAGATAATAATAAATATTGAACAAATAAAATGTTAATTTTTAATAAAAAATATTTAAAATTTTTCATACGGCTCTCAAATAATAGTTATTTTATTAAATCTTGCAAAGTAAAGTTGCAAATGATATTTAAAATTAATATAAAATATTTAAATAAATTAGTGTATAACAAAAGATAGATCATATATATATGTTGGCAATAATTTCAAATTAACTTCACTCTTATAATTCTTTAATTACCAAATGCCAGTTTTGAGTTCCTTTAATTTTTCCTAGGAATCAAAATGCTGAAGTCTGCAGATTCCTTCTAAAACTCTGTATTGAAATAATTCCTCTTGCTCCCTCTTTTATCTTTTCTACTTGTTTTATGTCCTGGGCAAAGAAATCTTTGCTATATCCATAAAATTATAAAGACTTAAAATCATTTAAAAAAGTTTGACAACTTCAATTAATGCTATATAATATGTAATATGCTTATATATTAAAATATGTTATGAATAACATAATATTATTATATATTAATTAACTTATATACATTTTTGCAGTGTTATAAACATTTGTATCTAGTCTTGAAGGATCGTGTAGTGTTTTGGCATACATGTAATTAGAACAAGTATGATATTGTATGTGAAAGCTGTATATTTCTATGCTCATTTCAGAACATAGCACCTTTGTATTTGAAGAAAAAGATATTTTATCCTTTGGTGACAGAAGAAAAAATGTTTTACCCAGAAGACATTGTTCTGAAATTTAATCTCGCAGCTAATGTTGTTTCTACTGTTTTATGTGATGAAAGTATCATGTCTAAAGATGGTGAAGCGAATTCAAACTTTTTTATGCATTATATCAATGAGCATTTTGCACATCTCTTATGGTGTTTAACGTTTAATGATGGAATAAAAACAACAATGGTAAGTGTCCTGACTCTAAATTTTTTTTCAATATGAATTTTTATGTAATTAATTTAAAATGAAAAAGATAATGAATTTATCTTATTCCATCTAGATCACGCATACATTTTTGTAGCATCTGCATACACATTTAATTATTTTCAGTATTTGTTTTTCCTGAGCTAAGTATTGATTTTTGTCTTTAGTTACTGATGCATTCACATTCATAACTTGATTGTTGAAACTTAGATTTTTCATGCGAGCAATGTAATTGTATCATTGTATACTGAATTTAATGTTTTTGTGTTAAAATAGAGATAGTAAAAGAAATGTATTTTATATATATATTATCTCAATTTGCAGTGTGCTCAGTAATTTTTAAATAGTTGTGACTTTATATGTGGAAATTATAAAGAAAAGGAACATGTTCTTTTTTACTATTCTTGCTGGGTTACCACTTCATTGAGAAAAGACAGGGCATTTAGAAATCATCTAAAAATTGGAAAATTTCCATAAAAACTGAGAAATACAGGGAAATTTGAGTATCTTAGTTTCCTTTTTCATCTAAAAATAATTATCTAAATATTTAAAAAAATAAAAGATCATAACTAGTAGCTTTAAAAATGAAATAATGCCATTTACTACTGTATAATCACAGAAAATTGCCCCATTTTACCCTCTTCCCTATATTTTTCTATAAATCAGTTTAATTCAATTGTTTAAATCTACATTTATTGAAAAACAATTCTTTATTGGGTGAAAAACAAATGTTTAATTTGATACAACTTCTTTATTCCAAATCACAAATTTTCTCAGCATTTTCAGAATGTGTAAAGATCAAATTTGAAATTTTTCAAAGAAAAAAATTGACTGAATTCAAAGAACAGTTTGGTTTAATAAATGAAAAAAAAATATTTAGATGATTTATATTCTAATATTTTGAAATCAAAAGAATTACCTGATGTTTGGGAAGTTGTCAAGATAACTCTTGTATTGCCACATGGCATTGTGGCTGTAAAAAAATTGACTTAGTATCACTAGGGTATGCTTGTTGAAAATCCGAGAGAAAAGTTAAAAGCTTGGTGAAAATCTGAGTACTTTAGTCTGAAAACTTCATATGATGTCATAAACTTTTATGAAACTGTTTTAAATTTGAAACAATTTAATTCAATATGTTAAATTAGCCTGGATAAGGTATTGTGTAGCTTTAGAAAAGCAGAAAAAGGTGCAGGGGGGAAAAGCATCTAACTAATAAAATTTCTCTGCCCCACACTTAATATAGAATTTTTGTCTTCTTAAATATTTGAGTTGTCAAAAATAGCATTCTTGCTTGTTAATTTTTTTTTCTTAGTAATCATTCAACTGTTTGTATCATGAGACCAAATATGTTTTTTTTTTTTTTTTTCTATTTTATTTCTCTAACAATTAGTATACATTCGGGATAATTAAAATCTGCCCCACACTTAATATAGAATTTTTGTCTTTTTAAATTCTAGGCTGGAAATAAAGTAAAAAGGTTTTATTTTATTTTATTTATGCTAAGTATAAATATTCTGTTGAATGTACTATTATTTTAAGAAATGTCAAATTGTTGCTTCCTTTAATTGCTTTTTCTACTCACTAAAGCTATGGAATATTGCTATTTCATTAGAACTAATACATTCATGCATTTCCTTTCATTTTAATATACATCAGGAGTACACAACCTATGACCTATAGGCCAAAATTAGCCTGCGTAGCCTTTGAACGTTGTTAAGATGTTGCCCACGAATGTTGTTAATAAAATAAGATTAATTTAAAATGAAACTAAACTTTTTCAGATAAATAAGGGGGGATCTTATTTGAAAACGATTCTACATCAGAATAAATAATTTATAGTAGTTCATTAAGTTTATTTACTTTTTATTACATGGCTATTCAGTTTGTCCGCTTCATGACTACCTGCGATTACCAGTTTTCGTATATGAGAAGTTTGCAAACAGATAAAATTCAAATTTTGCATAATGCATTTGATGATAGGTTTTCAGATTTTGAAAAGTGCCAAACAAAAATTGATGTGTTTTCTTCTCCATTTTCTGTTGATGTAAATCTAGTGGATGAGAGTATGCAGTTAGCCTTAATTGATTTACAGAATTCTGATTTCTTCAAAAATTAGTTCAAAGGAAAATCGATATTAGAATTTTATAAAGAGTTAGCTGAGGAATTTTCGTGCTTCAAACAAAATACAGCTGTACGTGCAACTTTCTTTTCAGAACTTACTTTTGTGAGCAAACTTTCTCACTAATGAATTTAAACAAATCAAAATTAAGAAATAGAATAGCAGACGAGAACCTTCTTCTATTCTACACATTGCCACAACCAATCTTAAGCTCAACATAAAATCAATGATTTCAAATATTTGGTCCCAGACATCTCATTAACATTTACTAATTTTGCTTTTTAATTTTTGCCCTCAAAATTTAAATTATGTTCTCTGTATAATTGCCAAAAATTTTTCCTCTTTTATTCTACTTCAAGTTTGCCACCTTTTTAGCAATAATCTTTTTTTTTTTTTGTAAAGTATTTTAATCATATCTATAATGTTTGTATTTTATTCATTTATTTATTGCATAATGTGTGCATGAGTAAAATAAGTAAAGTGATAATTGTAATTCATGCATATTGCCACAAAAAAACACAGTTTCCACGTCTATAACATGTTTTAACATTCATGTGCTGCTTTGGCCCTCAACATGATCCTTTTTCATATTTTGGCCCCTCATCCTGAAAAGGTTGTGCATCCCTGATATATATGCAGAAAAAATGTATGTTATTTTTATTCATATTTGAGAGACAAATCTTTTAATTTGAAATATATTTTCAATCATTACTTATAAAAAATATATGATTCTATAGTTAATTAGAAAACATTTTCAAGTGTACACATAACATTTAGAGATTGTGCTTCTTTGCATCTCTCTCCCCTTCTACTTACATGGGATTGTTTGATTGCAGGTCCCCCCCCCATGGCAGCAGTTGATTTTTGTCTTATTGGGTTAAATTTCTAAACAAGGAAATGATAAAGGAATATACATTTTAATATTATTATGTCTCATATTTCAGCATCAAACTTTCTAATTTTAATATATATATATATATATATATATATATATATATATATTCTTCTTAGCTCTATAAGTGATGTCTATTCAAAACATAACAATAATGAGCACTTCATTTATAAATAACTTTAAAAATATTTAGGTATTATATTTTTTTAGCTCATAATTTGCTGGAGTAAAATGAAATTTAGTGATATTAGTCATTGCTAAATATTAAAAAGCCACAAATATCTGTATGTTTCATTTTTCTTCTAGATTGATGATAATTCTCTTTTGGAACAGTTGCATGAGAAGTGTTTGAAAATACTTCAAGCTTTATCTAATTGTGCCATTGAACAGTTGAAACAAAAGTTATTTGATATGTAAGTAAATTATTAATGGCAAGTTTGTTTTGCTTTTTTAAGTTTTAAAAACATTTGATATTGATTTTCTATTTGTTAGATCTCTTTTAGATGAAAATTGGGCTCTTTGTTTAATGACCTTGTCTGAAATATTTCCTTCATGCAATCTCAAAAATATTGCTGATAAGAAGTTTAATATGGTCTTAAAAGAGTAAGCTAATGTTTAATGTAATCATTTCATAATAATAAAAGTTTTATCATGTGTTCACAGTCTTATTTATATATTCTGTTGTCAACATTCTTTCTTCTTAACTAATATGACACCTACAACAATAAATTAGGTAACATTGAGAAATATTTTTTAAACCAATTTTTGAAAGCATCCTCAATTTTCATAGAAATACATTTTTTTAATTAAAAAATTGAAATGAAAATTAAAGATCATCAACAGTACAAATTAATTGCTAATATGTCAATAAATGAGCTTTGGGATATGAGCACCATATCATGTTTATTCTGTCTATTTATAATCTTTTAAAATTAAATATATTAATGATTGAAACCACTTTTTTCTGTGGAAATGTCATTTCAATAACCAAAATAATAAAATTAAAAATTCAGCAATACAACAACAGCAAAAAAAAAAAAAAATCATTTTGGAGGGCAGGTTCAGTTTGTAAAAGTTTCTGACGGATTTGCTGGTAACAATTTTTGTAGATGGTATATAGGAGTCTATGAACAATCAAATTTTATGCAACTTGCAGATTTTCATATCTTAAAGTTGAGAAGAACAGTATTTTTTAATGAATTTGCATTGCTTTAACTTTAAATATGTCATTAACTCTGAAATCTAATGAAATCATTAATAGGACTATTTAACTGAACATAAGACTATGCCTCATAACTCTTGCCTTTCATAAAAACTGGAGTTGTCTCTGAATATTGTAAGAAAGATAGGATTTAACGTTTTTTAATCCTTTTCTTTATATCTTTGGCTTTTAATATGTGTTCATGATTGTTTCTAAATAAAAAGAGATTCCTTTAATTAAAATTATACTTTAAATGCTAAATTGTTGATTTTAATTTCATTGAATGATGAATAAAATTTAATTTATGAAAGGTCTCTTTTTATTAGTAATTAATGCTAAATCTGAGCAAAATGTTTTTCTTTTAGATTTTTTTCAATGGTTTTTATAGATGTAACTATGGAACATTGTTCTTTTAAAAAAATATTTAATAACTATAATTCTCATTATACCATTGTATATTTTTAAAAGGAAAACAAAGAAAAATTTATAGAATAAATTTTTTGCCCCTTAATTTCACCAGATATTTCTGATAGTAATTCCTCATAATATATGAAAGAAAAAGGTATTATGTACTTGCTCTTCAATATTGATTTATAATACCTATAAATTACAACCATGATAAGTTATAAATTTAAACAAGCGAAATGTCCTAATTAGAATAAAATTAAAGTTATACTTTTTTTTGATAAGTTATAAGTTTAAACAAGCAAAATGTCTTAATTAGAATAAAATTAAAGTTATACTTTTTTATTAATTAAAATTTTATGCTTCATTTCTCCATCAGTGTATGTATCAGCATATTTATGTACTGTTGATTACCAATTAAATTGTAATAAACTTGATTAAGATATTTTTATTATCCTTTATTGAATTTTTTATTAATATTTCCAATTTTTTGATATCATTTTCTTTGTGTGGTATAAAATTTGAATCTTATTTAGGTGGCCTGGTTTGCCTAAATATATTGTTCGTCAAGTATTGATTCATCATTTATCAATGGAAGAAAAAAAATCTCATCTAAAAGAACTGGTAACTAACTTAATGAAAATGGAGGATCTAACAGATTTTAGTAAGAATGGCATGTTTTGGCTCTTAATGTAATATAGAATTAATATTATAATAATTATTTTCCATTAGTGAAATTCAATGTCCAAACTTGAAAATGGATATAATTCCATAAATGTCAACATCCAACCGCCAGATTTATCAAATTTAAATCTTGAGTCTCACTAATTGAAGAGAATGATATGTATTGAAATCTTTTTATTTAATGTGCGGTTTTTACATTAATAAAATTTATTGAAGAAATTTCAATTAAATATATAATGCTGTGGAGTTAATTCAAATAAATATTATCATAGAAAAAAATGGAACAGTCTAATATTGAATGAAGCATTGTGTGTGTGTGTGCGTGCGTGCATGTGTGCGTGTGAACAATAAATTAAACATCCTTGAATGACTTACAAAATAATTCAGGTTGCAGTGCAAAATTTGTTATGTTAAGTAGAAAGTACAGAATGGAACTAGAAGCATATAGCAATTAATGAAAGGAAAGGCTGCTAAAATTAGCAAGATATTAAATGAAGATGCAAATATAATGATCCTGAAATAGGTGAAACTCCGTTTTTTAACAGTACTTAATACATAATCATTGTATACACATATCCAGTTTCAAAATTTTATTTAAAAATAATTTGCATTACAGCAGCAGTTTTCATCCAATAAATTATGCACCTAATTGATCTTCAAATGCCGAGTACCATAATCTAACTATAATATAGTAAAACAAGAACCACTAGCATTATCTAGTTATGTTTTCTTATGTAATTTTGGTTTGTTCTGATGTTTTCTATATCCTTTAACAATTTGTTTATAGAGTTTCTATTCACTCTTTATAATGAAGAGACACAATGGAAACCATGAAGCACATCATTTCATTTAGATAAGTTCTCTTGGAGTATGGTCTTAATGTAATAGGAAAATAAAAATTTCAACATCAAACTGTAATTATTTTATATACTAAAACATTATATTTGTTCAACAAAAATATATAGTAATCCTAAGGCTTATACATAACTTGAGTTAACTTAAAATGAATGTGTAATCTAAAATCAAATTCTTAGAATCTCATTTTGGAATGATTTTTGATCTTCCATCTTCCAGTGTGTAATTTTTTAAAGAATCTATAATGCAATTAAAACTGGTTGCTCTGTCAGGGTAATAAATATTGAATTTGAACAGTATGCTGAACCAAAAAGTGTCTAGTATTTATACAAAATTATCATAAGGCAATTAAATATAAATAGTAATTTTATGTGATTAAGTGAATTAAATGAATATATGAATTTACTTTATTCAAAAAAAAATTTCCTTGAAATGAAAATTTTTGAATAATTAAAAATGGGAAAATTGATAAATTTATTAAATTGTAATTTATTTAAATTTTTAAAGGGATATAAATAAATTCCAAGTTTTAATACGTAAAATTAAACATTTTTAATGAATAGTTTTTTTAATAAACAATTTTGATTCAGTTAAAATATTTATTTGAATGGTTACTAAATATAAAACAGTTATTGGAGAGTAAGGCACTTCATAAAAACAATTAACAATAATAAAAATTAAATAAAACTTCCCTAAATAAATTATTTCATTACATTTTTCATTATGTCTGTTCAGATTTCAGCATTACTAAAAATATTGAAAAGGTACATCCAATAGAAATCTTCCATAGCAACAAGTTTAGAAACTCCTAAACTTTGGATTTCATATCTGTATTGTAGAGCATCCATATGAGGATTTAAAATAATATTGAACCAAAATTTATATTTGGTAGTGGGGACAATTATTGCAAATTTCTAAATGGACTTATTTTATTTTATTATTTGCTGTATTTTTTGCTATGTACCTTTCAATGTTTTTAGATGTACCTGGCAAGATGGGAGAACTGTGCTGCTATTTACAAGACAAAAACATGATGGTGTTTCTTGATGTTCAAAACTGCCTTAAAACACTCTTTGAAAGGATCATACAGTAATATATTTTTATATTTTACTTTAATTACTTATGCATTTATTTTTCTTAAGTTTCTAAATTTTATATTAGAAATTCTTGATTTTGTTATGTGTTTGAAAAAGATTAATTGTATCAGTATTTTGGAAAATAATTTTTTTGTATCGAATTGCAAAGAAATTAATTTTAAATCCATTAAAAAACGATTTTCCTTCAAAAAGTGTAAATATTATTCAACTCTGATTAAGAATTGATTTCCAACTTAATCTTCTTTTCAACCTAATTTTAAAAAAGGGAAAAAATCATTTTTATTGATTTTTGGCTAGCAGTGGGAAAAGAATATTGTTACGGATTCCACTATTACTACTAAGTCCGTAAAATGGAACAGTTTGGTTGTAGTGGGTGTATGGTTTATAAACAATCAGCAGGCCTCAGTAGTAAGCAACAATGTTTATTTAACATGAAGACACTAATACAAATATGTGTAGCTGAGACAAACACAGCAACACACTACAACAGACAGTAGCTCACAAGTAGAAATTGGACACAGCACCCAAAGAGGCATGAGAGAGACTCTTGGAGCTTCACTCCATGGTCTCTCCAAACGACTGAAATTCCCCACTGTTTTCTTGCCTTGGCTGTATTCAAATGCTGATTTGCTACCACATGACTAGCTACACCGCTCACAACTTGATGCTGCTTCCACAATAACCAACAAGATTCATCACCCAGCTCAGCTCGGCAGTAGCTTGGACCTAACACAACGCTAGCATTCCACTGTTACTTCGCTATTTTCTCGAAGACTTGTTACTTGTCTACAACTTTAACTATGATTCACTGCAACTTGAGACTGCTGTTCCTTTTCATTTCCTGGGAGGCTTGCCTAGAACCTTCTTTTCCAAGACAGACAGATTCTTGAAGTTTGCAGCATTATCTATTTTGTAGCCAAACTGAGATCACTGACTTGGCACCACAGGTGATCATAAAATGGTCTTTCAAGTATTTCGACTAACTGTGCTGAGAAGCAACTGTACAGGCTTGTAACAATATTGAATATTTAGTATTAAATAAAGGAATATTATAGGAAATATGGCATAGTACTAGACATGAAATACCATTTGCTTTCATTTTTACAAAATGCTGACCAGTTACCTTAATTTTTTTAGAATTTTTTTTTCTATTTAATTAAGTAATAGCTATTTTCATCTTAAATTAATGTGAATTTATTTTAACTATCTTTCTCTTTGTTATGATATTGAACTAATGTTATTATAAAAACTACATTAAATGTGAAATATATTACAAAGACTACAAATATTATTACTTTGAAATGCTTGAATGTTAATTCTATAATATCCAGCATTCTGTTTTGAAAATTGTTAAATTTTACTTCTGTGGCTGAAATGATCTCATTCCATTTTCTTTATATAATAAAGTGGTGTATTCTTAAATATGTTTCAAACCCAAGCTTGTTTTGTTTTGAAATGTTTTTTTTTTTTTTTCCTTTAGACATATTTTCGAAATAATGTCAAATCAAAAGTAATACTTTAAATTTATATATTAAAGATATTGTGATGCACATCTGTAAAAATAGGAGGAGGTAGGATTTTTCTACAATTTATCATTTTTTTATAAGCAATGAAATGTTTACTTAATAGTTGTCTTAGTTTTGGTGCTTTTAAAAGAAATTTATGGAGTGTTTATGCTTTAATTATTGTTAAGATAACCTAAACTTTAATGTTTTATTCCCAATTGGAGTAATGTTTGATGAGACATGATATGAAAGTGACAAAACTGTTAAGTTAGGTTGCTTTAGATTGAAAAAAAAACTAATTTTAGGAATACGAAAAAAGAAAAGGGGATTGGAAACTGTTGTATATGTTTGTTTTTATCATATTATCTGTAGATGAAAATGTATTTGGGGTAAAAGCAATAAATTTCAGTAATTTTTTTAAAGTGTAATTAAACTGTAATATATTTTTCCTATGCATTTTGCCTTTTTTATTGAAATAAATTTGTGAGTTAAAATTCAAGATTAAATATGAACTATTTTCCAGCATAATTATGTTTCCTAGAGATTTTATCTTGATTGAAAACAGTGCAAGCTTATTTCAAAAATTAATAGTTTAATGCAATTTGTTAGTTAACTGTTGATAAATATTTTCGAATTAAAATTTTGAATCCTTTATGATATCTTAATGGATCTAAAATAATTTTCTTAGATATGATTTCACTGACTGTGATCGTCTGGAGTATACATATCGGTTACAGATGATACATGTTCTCTCCTGTGAAATACAGTATGGATTCTGCATTATAAGTCCAACCATTTGGGATTATTTCATTGAATTACTTAAGAGTACACTTCAGGTTTGTCATAATCTTGTGTATTTTAATTGAAGTTTCCTATTTCAGTTTATTTTCATATTTACTATTCCTTCTGTTTAAATTTAAAGAAATTTACATTCAATCATTGAACACACAATTTTATAATATGTGTATCTTCAATCAAAACTTTTTTAATAGGAAGCAGCTTGAAATATTGTCATATTCTATTTTTTATAAACTAGTTTATGTAAGGGTACAAAAATTTTTTTGTGTGTATAGTGTGTGAAAAATGTATGAAGAAGTGAGATTTGATAATATGAGGAAAATAATCATTAACTTTTTTTCATGTGTAAAATTTTAATGGAACAATGACAGGGTCTCTATAGGAATGTTTTAGGATTTTGATTTGAATTCAAAAACAATTTGAGGATTATTAAATAACTATGTGCTGCAAGTCCAGTGAGTTTGTAAGTTTGAAACCAATTGAATATAAATAAAGAATTCCTCAATTTTTTTAATGTCAAGCTACTAAAGAATGACAGAGAGGATATAAAATACAAAATATAACTTTCTGGTCATTGAGGTTTCTTTTCAGAAAAATCCTCAAAGATCAACCCTGATTGATAAAAGAACCTGGCATTTGACAGCTATATTTCGTTTTATCTACCTAAAAAAAAATTACTCGTAAAAATTTACTATATAAATTGGCTATGAATTAAGAAATATATCTAAAAACTGAAAGTTAACCAAATTAATAACTTTTCTTGGATAAATAGGAATTATTCAAAATTCTTTTTTTGAATGTTGTGTAAAATTTAGACTTTTAATGAGATCAATACATTAATTGTGATGTATGACTTATTCTACATTAAAAATTTAGTTCCAGTTACACTTTTTCATTGAAACTTTTGTTTTCATTGCATAGTTTCAGCTTCTATTTTTATTTACTATACTTATTATAAAATGCATATTGTGTATTTATTAATTATTGACCTATCAGTCAGATTGTAATCAAATAGGCACAATGTTCAACTCAGATTCCTACATTGATACTAGTACTTTATAGTACTAATTAATTCAAAAAGCAAATAGGTCAATCACACTATCTCTTCATTTTAAATATTCATTTGACCTTGTTATCCAACTTGAACTACTGCTTCAGTTTTGGTGTTAAAGCAATTATCAAAAACTTTTATAGATTTAAACCATTGTTGTTGTTTTCTATTAGAGATGATATTAGTAAAATGCTTCTTTTGAAGTATCCGATTTTGATCTGCTGTTGTAATAATGATTTTTTTTTTTTTTTTAATTTTACCAGAATGTAGTGTGAAAGATACCTTTTTCGTAACAACATATATTTTTTTTATCATTGTTGTTCCTGCATACTGCATTATGTTTTATTGTAGTAGTAATTACTTTATCATTATTACTAATCCAAGTTTTGGAATTTCTTAAATTTATCAAAGACAATTTATCATTGTGGTTGTTGAATCAAAAACCTGGATAATTTCACTTAAAAATCAATTAATTTTGGAATTTTGAAAATTTAATAAGATTTTGGAGCTGCTGATTTCAAAATCATTATTTCTTTTATTGTATTGATTCTAATTTTTGAAATACTGTTTAACCTCTGAATATCAGTGGACTTGTAAAAACTCCATAGAATGTTTACAACTATAGAAAAAGGACTAAATTTCTGCACATATATTTTAGTGATTTAATATTTTCAGAATGGAATTATCAGTTCAAATCAGTCAATTGATTGATTAAATTAAGTTTTGGTGGCATGTGCATGAGAACACTGAATAGAGAATTTCATAGGTACACTTTTTCAAAATTTCATAATATTTATTAATTGAAAATTACAAATTAATTACTAAAAATTCGAAAATAATTAAGATAAAAAAGTATTTTTAAAACAATAATAAAGTGAATTTTTAAAGAAATTAATTTTTTAAATTTGTTTTATTAAATTTATTTTATTGTTAAACAGATTTTTAAACTTATTTGTTTGATACATGTATATCTCTTGCCACTATTTTAGAAGTGCCATGCCAAGACCAATTATGATAAACCAAAGAGTGTATTGTTGCTGTATCAAGTGATAATCATTTTCATATCATTGTCGGAGTTACTGAAAATGATTCAAGTTAATCAGCCTGACATTGATCCTAATTGGAATCCGGAACCTATATCTGATAAGACATATACAAGTGTGCTTAATTTATTTGGTGCTGTTTCAGGTATGTTTTGTAAAGAATTTTTCTTGCTACCTAAAGAATTTTTCTTGTACTATGAAGTTTGTGTCAAATTTTTAAAAGCTTTAAGAATTTTTCAAGTGCAAAAATCTGTATCTTATTATTATTTTTTTATAAATAAGCAGGTTTTGTCATGAAATGTGAGCAATAGAATTTCCTAATTTAAAAAGAGATTGTTTTAAATAATTAAATATATTTTTATAGGACTTATCTGCTTATATTTGAGATGCTTACTATTGAAATAGCAGCATGGGGAATTTGTTATTTATGTTAATGAAAAACATTATATAAAACAATTAAATAAAATTGCATATAATTAATATATTAAATTGTTCGATATATATATCAGAATTTCAGTGGTCTTTAATATTGGGAGGGGACTGCTTGCGAATTTTCTTTATTGTATAATCTGGCCCAATTATAATAGCAGGAAAATATTAAAAACCTACTGCTCCACATTCAAAATAGTATTGTAATATGTTTGTAAATAATTAATGTGTTGAATAGATTTACATTTTTTTGAATTACTAAAATCATAAGTTAAGCTATAAAATATTTAAAAAAGAAAAGAATTCAATTGCATATAAATAAAATCAAAACTGAACCTTTTTTTAAATTTTATTTAATGTTCTAACAGTACAAACACATTGAAGAAAAGTTCCTCTGTTTTTATGTGTTCCATGAATTACTTTTATATAATAAAATCTTTATTGTAATCATTCCTATTTGGGCGGAGGGGGGGTTAAATAAAAAGATTTTTAATAAACTTTTTATACCTTTTCATTGTTTTCATTACACTACTTTAAAACAAATGGAAATGCTGATGCGGAATATATTATTGCAAAAACCATCTTAATTTCAGCATAGTATTACCTTACATTTTATTCATATTTTGTATTGGAAATAAATACAGTATTGACAATATCTTTAACAAAGTCAATTATGAATCAGATCTATAATAAAAACAAAAATATAATTGTTAAAGTGTTTTTACATATTTTTTCTCGTGTCTGGTTATAAATTGGTTGCTTTTGTGGAATTAAGATTTTTTTTTTTTAATTTAAGGTATTGTTTTAAATAAATTTTTTTTCCCTCCTCATGCAGAACATTTCAATTTTGTCAAATCTTTACCGGAAGTTACAGAAATGGTGATGTCTAAATTTTTGGAAGCTTTAGAGTTTATTCCTGTGGACAACCTCCTAATCAAATGTCAGGATATGAAAACACAATATGTTTTGAACTTTTATCCACAGAATTTTATTCCTCATTCATTGATGTTAATGAAATCTCCTGTGCGACAAGTACAGTTTGGAGTTCATATCTTATTTCTGAAGTAAGTTTTTTTTTCAATCTTAATTTTATTTTCTAGAAATATTTCATTTTAAAATAAATGTTGATTTATATCAGGGATGCGCAAACTATGGCCTGCGGGCAAAAATTGGCTTGCATAGCCTTCGAAGTTGGTCCGTGAATGTTGTTAATAAAATAAGACTAATTTAAAATGAAATGAGACATTTTCAAATAAACAGGATACTAAAATCGTATACGAAAAAGATTCTAAATCAGAATAAATAATTTAAGTTGTTCATCAAGTTTATTTACTTTTTATTACGCAGCTTTTCAGTTAGTTGCCTTCATGGCTACCTGTGAGTACAATTTTCGTATAGAAGCTCGTGGACGTGAAAATTTTCCACACATGAAAATGCAGTTTGAGGATTAAATATGAATCTTTCGTAAAGCATTTGATTATCGGTTTTCGGGTTTTGAAAAGTGCCAAACAAAAGTTGATGTATTTTCTTTTCCATTTTCTGTTTATGTAAATCTAGTGAATGAGAGTATGCAGTTAGCCTTAATTGATTTACAGTATTCTGATTTTTTCAAAAATCAATATTAAAATTTTATAAGATTTACCCGAGGAATTTTTATGCTTAAAGCAAAATGCAGCTGCATGTGCAACTTTCTTTAGCAGCACTTACATTTGGGAACAAACTTTCTCACTAATGAATTTAAACAAATCGAAAATAAGAATGAGATGAAAACCATTCTGCTGCTCTACATATTGTTGCAACCAATCAAGCCCAACATAAATTCAATAACTTCAAATATTCAGTCTCAACCATCTTATTAATTTTTTTTTCAAAATTTAAATTGTGTTCTCTGTATAATTACCAAAAAGCTTTCCTTTGTTATTCAATTTCAAGTCTGCCATCTTTTCTGCCAGAATCTTTTTTTTGTTGGTGGTGAAATATTTTTTAAATCAATTATACTTGTGTTTCATTCATTATTTATTGCATAATGTGTGCATGAGTAAAATAAGTAAAGTAATAATTGTAATTCATGCGTATTGCCACAGAAAACCCCCAGTGTTTTCACGTTTTCAGTATGTTTTAACATTCATGCTCTGTTTTGGCCCTTGTCATGGCCCCTTTTCATATTTTGGCCCCTCATCCTGAAAAGGTTCTGCACCCCTGGTTTATATGTGAATGATTTTATTAATAAAAGAACTATTTTATTAACTAACCTTCCAGAGTATATTTATATTGCTCTATTAAATTAATTACAATATTTTGAAACACATTTTATATGATTTAACTATTTGTAAATATTATTTTTTCATGTACATAAAAAATGTTGGGATATAATTGAACCATCTATCTGCATTGAAATTCTTCTGAAAACAAGTCATTTCAAGTTTTTACTTTCTCATATCCATGATAATCCATAACTGATATGTATTTGTCTACTCAGAAGTGACCAATCAGTCAAATAAAACAATGGCTTTTACATCTATCAATACTCATAGTTTTCAATAATCTTAAAAGATAGAAAACAAATTTGAATACAACAAAAGAAAGAAAATATGACATCTAAGATTACATCCTTTACATACGTAAGTACATCTGTTTACATCTAAGATTGTAACAGAATTAGAATTAATTTAATGGAATCAATTTAAAATGGTTAAGTAGTTTGTGTAAGAAAGAGAAGTAAGCTTAAAATTGTAACTAATACATAAATTTAGTTGAACATTCCAGTTGATTCATACATTGAGTTTTGCTCTGTGGGTTAAATGAGTTCTCTCTGTAAATCTAAAATAATTTATAATAATTTCTGTAAAATGAAAAAAAGATATCCTACATCACAGTAACTTTAATCTGAACAAAATATATTTGAAACATCTCAAATAATAAAGTTTTAAAATAAAGTCAGGATAATATTAATTGTTATAATAATATTAATCATATCAATAGTATAAAAAATATGAAATAAATAAAACAGTTAAGTAAATAATAAAAATATAAAGAAATTTAAAACAGTATTAATTACATTTAATCATGGTTTAAGATGTAACATATGTAATAATATCTAACATAATTTAAAGTATCACATTCTTTTATAAATAAATATTAATTAATGTTACATTAGAGTTTTAGTATATTTTTATACTGATCCCTAATTTTCCACTTTTATGCTCTATCAATTACAATATTTTAATAATTAGAGAATGTTTTGAAAAAAAATTGTGCTTGGAAGATCCATATATGCATTCTTACATATAATAAAGCTCAGTGTGTGTATGTTGGCACTTTACAAAACAGACCGTTCGCCCTACAGCTACCCGATCTGACACAAGCATATAATGGGGGGAAATTAACTTTTATCAGCGTGTTGCTTCCTATTGACATGAGCTCAAATTATAAAATAAATTAACTTTCATTTCAACTTAAGTATACAAAAATGTAATTTTCATCATGTGTCTGTATGAAATTAATTAAATATAAAGTGGGATGTCTTTTGAAAAGTAAATGAAAGGGAATTCTTTCTATGATCTTTCACAATACCTATATTACTAATTTAATGAAACAGTTTTATTTAAGCCGAATATGGTTTAATCTGTATAAGATACTGACTCTAATCGGAGCCTAACAACTTATTTATAAACCTTTAGTAACATACATACATCTGCTAACAAATGAATAATAATTATATTTTGTATAATTTGTCAATAAGTGCTGATTAACTATTAATTAAAAAATTTCACATTTCTTCTTTGCCCAGGGAATCATATTTAACAAGATATCCTTAAGATATTAATGTTTTAAATACAAAGTGTTGCACTCCAATCAACTAAATCAATTGCTATAGTTGATCGACTTATGAGAATTTCAACATGACTATTTTACTTAAATTGATGATTATAGATCGGTTCATCGACCTTCTCAAAAAAGCAAATCATTTCCCATGAGTTTCTCAAGATCATTTGACCTGGTTTCTGAAAACGCCTATTGTTCTAACATTGTAGTATTCAAAACTAATAAATTGGTTATAGTTAATTGAATGCAGAAAATGGAAATGTTTATTTATTTATTTAAAAGTTGGAGAAATAATTTTTCGAACTATCATTCCTTAGGATCAAAACGCTGTTTAGAATGTAAACTTCATAACTTTTTGAAATATATTTTTAACCCCCCCCCAAAAAAAAATTATTATTGTTGGCAGCATTTATATCCTTCTTAAAATAAAACTAAAAACTGAATTTTTCATTGAGTCCAGGAAATTTTTGTTGAATAATTCTTTGAGATATAAATTATTCGGTAGAGCACATATGACTAAAATGCTGAGCAATTCTGATTTTAGTTCCCAATTTTTTTAAGACCTGCAGGAATTCACTAAAATACATCTTAATATTTTATTTCTATTCTAATTTTAATTTAATTTTACAAACCTTGTAGAAAATTAAAGACACTTAATACAAGGAAAGAATGTCTTGAAGCCTACATATTAATATAAATAAATAATAGGACTATCAAAATTTGCTTAAAAAATCCTATTATGAGAACAAGTTATATAGATTATTAGTTGAAGATTTTAGTGAGCATTAATATTGGCTAACCAGCTGGTTGCCAAAGGCGACTAGTGTCTGATATTCGTTTTATAAGATGTGTAATAAAGAGCTGGCAGATGAAAACGATTCATTTACATGTATGTACTTAATCAGTTTCATATAATTTTTTAACTTAATCCAAATCTCTCTCTCTCTCTCTCTCTCTTTGGTTAGTTTAACTCTGTATTCATTGCTCATTTTACAAATAGGTGGTTTTTATTCTAATAATTTTATATAATCAACTTCACTTTTTAATTTAAATAAAAGTCAATCTTCAAAATACTAATAAAGCTTTTGTATCTTTTCATAGGTATTCACAATATTTTGTGTACACTCTAATATTTTAAAGTCTCTACTAAGTTTTATATAAATTTATTCATTATATTATTTAATTTATATTTATTTTTCTTCTCAGATGTTTGTTTGACAAAATTCAATATTTTATGAAGTTCAGCTTTTGTTTCAAACATATGTTATGTTTGTGCAACATTACAAAGAAAGCAAATATTGTTAATTTTCTACTGAATTTGTTTAAACAGGACAAGATCGTGAGTAAATTGCATTTGTTCTTGAAACAGAACTTATTAGAGAAAACTTAATGATACATGAATTAAAAAAAATAAGAATAATTGTGTTACAATTTGAAGGAATTTCCTACAATAATAATCTGTTATGGGATAATTTCATTCATAGGTTAATACTCCAAAAATAAGTCCATAAGACTCAAAAATTCAAAATGTATTTTATGTTCCAGAATGATGCCTGTAATTCCTAAAATTGCAAGTGAGAGAGATATTTCTAAGGAAAGACGTGAGGATGAGACAGAGGAGGAAGAAGAAGAAATAACAATACCTCAGATGTAAGTGTAATTATTCAACTAACTTAATGATTTATTGGTTAATATTACTAAGATATTTGAATGGATACTGTCTTTAATAACATTCATAATTTTTTACTTTGCATAGTTGTTTATGTATTGTTATTTAATGTTGCACAATATTATTCAGGTGCAGTTTCAAAACATATCATTACCATTTTTGTACTTTCTAGAATATGCATTTGTAAAAACAGATTCATTTTTAAAATGTTGACTTAGAATTATGACATTGTAGCTGTTATTTCATCTCAAAATCAGTGGAGCTCCAAAACTTTGTTTGCCAGCCAGAAAAATTGAAAATGAAAGTTTAAAACACTATATATTTGTATATACCTGTATATATATTATAGAGGGATAGAGAAGTCTTATAGTTGTTTCAAACCATTTAAACTAATTAATAACTTAAATTAAGACAAACAATGAATGTTCGGACATGATAACTTAAAATTTTCAATAATAAATTTCACTTTTTTTTAGTATTTTAACTCTAGAAAATTGTATATACTTCTGTAAAATCATAAAAAACAATCTTTAATATATATATTTAAGGAAAATGAATATCATAAAGGACAAATCAATCGAATTTAGGATTGGGCTAGTAATAAAGAAGAATAGAGAAATAACAAAAAATTATAATGAAAGCAGAGATTACATCTGAAAAAAAAAACATTTTCCATTTACTGACTGTAGGACAGAAGCTGAAAGTATAAAAAGAATAGAATAACTTCATTAAATTTACTACAACAGAAGTTGAGAATGTAATAATCGGTATAAAGAAAAAATCAGCACCAGGTTATGATAGTTGAGGGTGGAAATCATGCAGGAGATATTGTTTGCAAACTAAATTTAATTCACAAAGTTGTTTATTGTTTGTCTATTATAAGGGCTTTTTCCCAGCTAATTGAAAAATCGCAGAGGTGATTTTAATTCCAAAAGAGGTGGAAAATGTGAATGACTTTAAGTCTTATAGACCAATTTGCCTCCTTCTTGTATTAGGAAAAATTGTAGATAAATTACTTACAAAGAGGCTCTCTTATTATTTAGAAAAAGAGAAGCTACTGCACAAAAATCAATTTAGTTTTAGAAAAAACAAAACAACATTATTGGAACAAAAGATGCATTAAAAATATTATAAATTACATCTGTGAAGCAAAATATATATATATAAATAAGTAAATAAAAAAAATATAAAAAAACCATGATAACATGCATAGTATTTCTGGATCTTACAAATGCATTTAATTTGGTGAGATGACCAAATTTAAAACTTCTCTTTAATAAATATAATATTCCACCCTCTTGAAATATCTATTGGAGGATTTTCTAAGTGAAAGAATGGTATTGCTAACTGATGGAGATAAGTTGTAAGATATACAAGTCTTGCAAGGTTCCAGCTTTGGAACCAGTACTATGACTTTTGAAGATTAATAAATTATTGAACAAATTTTACAGTGATACAGTAACTATGGTATAAGCTTATGTATATTATAATTCTTATGAAGGCAACAGCATCATACCATTTTACAAATTAAAGTATAACTATTAACCAGAAGATTAGAAGAATGGACAAACAAATACAACCTAATTTTAATAGGAGCAAATCAGTATATACTATCATCAAAAATAGAAAAGATATTACACATTTTCCAGGGATTAAACTATACAATCAAAGATTAAACTACTCACAAAACATATCTAGACATTATACTGGATCCTAATCCCTCACTTCTTCCACACATAAATCTCGTCCAGGACAAAGTTATTAAATTATTAGAAAAACTATGTAGGATTGCCAAACCAACTTGGGACTAAAACATAAAGTTATCAAACACATTTACCCTGACGTCATCGAAAAAATAATTTGCTATAGAAGTGAAATATGGTATAAAAATTTAGTCAAAATTAGCAATAACAAACTTCTGAGTATCCAAAGGCATTCATTGTTAGCAATCATAAAATCCTACAGTACATTGTCTAATGAAATTTTACAGCTTTTAAGTAGGTGCCAACCTATAGATATAAAAATATAGTTAACAAATCCAATGCAGAGTATTATCCAAATGCAGAGCAAGAAATCTTGATTACATAGAAATGGAAGCACTATGGAAAGAATTAAGAATAGAATAGAATGGAAATATTTTAATGAAATCTTTACTGGTATTCAGATCTACCCTTACGGGTCAAAAATGGAGGGACAAGTGGATTGTACCATAGTAATTTTTGATAATGGAATAGAAGTAGAACATGTAATGATTAGACTAAAGTACCAAATTACTGTATATAATGCTAAATTATTGGTCATAAATTAAAGCTCCAATTACATTATTCATAATAAGCTAAAAAATGTAAATATTTTCTCTGATTTAAGATCAGTACTCTACAAGCTACTAATGAAGACAAGAAATCAATAAGAGAAATAAAAAATAAGTTGGCAAAATCAAATAATAACATTAAAATTATGTGGGTGAAAGCCCACAAAGGTATAATTGGTAACAAGAGGACAGACTACTGGATTAAGGAAGCTGTAATAGATTACTACTTTGGAGCCTCTGTTATTCAACTCAAAACTGTATTGAAAAATAATATGATAGAATTGTGGCAGAAAAATTGGCAAGATACAAATAAGAGAGAATTGATGTAAAAGTTTATTCAGAAAGTAAATATGAATAAATTATGTGGTGTCTTTTACATTAATCAAATAATTATAAACCTTGGGACATTCAGATCATACCAAGCTAGATTGTTTGGTAAATCAGCACAATGTATCTGTGGAAAAGATATGGAGTCTGTAGTACATGTTATAAAGGAACATGATCATTGGGAGCATATTTTCTCTTCTTGGCCAAAAGAATGGGAAGGGATGGAACTTAAAGATCTGGTTAAAATTCCAACTTTTTGGGTTAAAGTGACTCAAATTCTGGTTAGGCTGCAACTGGAATGGACACTTTGGACTGATTTTGTATATATGTAAATAGTTCATTTTTTTATTTAAAAAAAGGGGGTACTAGTTTGTTTTTCCTCAATCTACTTAATTATTAACAACAAATTTGATTCAAATATGTTAAATAGATTTGTTATTTTAAAATGTTACATTTGTGTATTTTAAATGTATGTACATAGCATAGTTGAGTATTGGGATAGTTGGTCCCAGATAAATTGAACAATACAAAATTAAAAGAATTGAATGATAAGTTTCTCCATATGATATGAATGTTAGAAAGAAATGTTAGAATATTAGAGATAACTGCATTGAAGATAACCTACACTCGTCTGTGAAGACTTTCCACCAGTTTTTGATAGGTGGCTATAGAAATTGACTTCTAGGCATCCATCAGAGCTGAACTGAGTGCTTCCATTGAGGATGATTGATTAGGCTGGCTATGTAATCTTCACTCTAATTCATACCAAATGTGTTCTATGGGATTAAGATCAGGACTCTGAGAAACCCAGTTCAGTTTTTGAATACCCATTTTGTCAAACCACGTCTGTTTTATGGAGCAGTCATCCTTCTTGGAGAGAAATGGGCCTTCCCTATAAAGTTGGGAATGCAGCATGTCCATATACATCTTACAAGAAATATCCCAACATCATTATGCTTTCCCCACCAAACTTAATAGTTGTCACAATGCAGTCACTGAAAAAACATTCGCCAGATCTAGATGAGTTTATCCGACAGCCAAATTATAAAGCAAGATTCATCACTCCTAAAAGCATTTTTTTGCATGTCCACAGTCCAATGCCAGTGAGCTATGCATCATTGCAATCAGTGCTTTATTATTCCGTGGAGTGATGTTCAGCTTTTGCGTGTCTGCATTACCATGGATTCCCGTTTTTTAACTCTTGAAGAACAGCCACTTCTAACACTATTACCTGATGAACTTTGGAACTCCTGAGTAATGCCCACCTACATGGACTTGTAATTTTATTTCACTACCCTTTTCAGAGTTCTGCGGTTGCATTCATCAAGTTTTTTTGTCCTACTGATTCTGTTATCTGCAGTTTTACTGTCCCGACTTTTCCAATTCCCAATTACAACATTCACAGCGGATTTAGGCTCCTGTAGAATATTCACCATCTCAACAACTGATTTCATTCAATGGTGGCATCCCACTATAATGTCACAATCAAACTCACTAAGCTCCTTTGATTTGCTCATTGCCTCACAAACACATAAATACAGCATTACAAACCATTACTAATGCTTTTATAGCTTTTAATTATGCATCTAATTGTATTGCCCAACAGAACCATTTTTTAAGGGGTGTCCAGATTCTTTTGGTCAGATAGTGTATAAGATAAATAGATCAATTTCTTATTTGCACACTGGAAATATTTACCAGACTCTTGTAACTTGATAATACTTCACATCTGTTAATAAGGAAGTCAAAATAAGCTGACCCACATAAATTTATGACTGAGGGAATTTCAGTTGTAAAATCTGTCAATCCCCTCGGCTCTGATTGGCTAAATATTTCAAGCTGTTACTAAAGGTTCAAAACAAAGTGGTTCCTTTCATTCGAAGCAATTACATGACTGAGTTAAAAATACTATTAACTTGTATAGAACTAAACCTGCATTGTATGAGGTGAATAAAAATCTATTTATTATTTTACTTTAATCTTGTATTAATTATTCGTATTAATGTATTCAAACATAATACCTTTTAAATATATCTAAAAGGTTCTGCAAAGGTTCTTATTAAAATAGAATAGAGCATTTGTTGTATTTAAATATCTTTAAAATAATTGGA
>JAOUZG010048940.1:307516-325747 GCA_026289955.1 Argiope argentata | reverse complement strand
CTGATATTTTCTCTTATTTCCTGATCCAAATTCCACTCAATTCCACACCCCATGAATAAAGGGATAAATCTCTGGTGCCTGTTCTTGTGTGTCTACATACTAACATTCCCTTTCCAGCATCAATTAAACAGTGGTGGAATAATTTAGACCAAAAGTCAGCAGACATTGTTAACTTGTACCATGTAACTGCCAAAATTATACAATATATATATATATATATATATATATATATTCTTTGTTTGGAGATCAATTTGCAACTAAGTTAAATGTCATTAAATTTTTTTAAAAAAATTTTTAGACAAATTTATTCAAGTGTTATTAATTTTTTTTTTCAACCTTCAATTTACTTTTCAGGTAAATATTTTTTCCAGCTTTTATCACTTAAATTTTTTTACCCACATTTCAGATTCGATTGGGCTATGCAACACATTTAGAAGAATTGGGACTACTTTCTCCCATGTTTTCAAATGTATTTCGTTTCATGCCAGAAAATCCCATCCTTTGTTTGAAAAAAGGATTGAAATTGGAATCTCCCAAGAAAGAAGATTTGAAACTTTTATTCATCAAACCACCTCAACTAAATTCAGGTTGGAAAGAAAAATCCTTATTATTTTTTATTAAAATTTAAAAAATTAATATTTTTATTTTTCTAAAGGTATTTTTTTTAAAACTCACATCTTTATAAAATTTTCTCCATCTGTTCTAAAACTAAATGTTGAGTGGCATGGCGCAGATGATTTGTTGTGATGCAATTATTTAATACCATGTATGTTATACTTTAAACTTTGTGATTTGAACAAGTAAGAAATATTTTTGGTGAAATGAAAGCTTTTAATAAACTGCAAACTTTTAATTTTTATGAAGTTTTAAATTGTAAAATAGTATCAATTTATTAAAAAATTAAAAGAATCTTATCAAATAAAAATATAATTGAATAATCAATTATTTTCTTTTTCATATTTAATAATATGTCTTCAAGATAAAAATGTTTTGTAATTAGTCATACAGGTAAGTTTAATTTTTTAAGGTTTCAATCATAAACTCATACTAGAGCACTGTAGTGTCTGATTGCTCTTTATCTCTTGTCAATTACATTCTTGTGTTTCAGATTTTAACTACTTTGCAAAAGTGTGAAATAAACTGAAAAAATTCCATATAATGTGTTTTAGTTGTTTTTTAATTACAATGGATTTTTTGTGCTAAAGTTGATTTAGTTTCCGATTTTATAAATGATCCTTTGTATGATGTAAATAATATATATGCATGCAAGTTTTAGTGTTACTATTAAATAAGGCCAAAACCTGTTTTTACTATGTAAGACTTTTTTAAAAGTTTAATTTTTTTCATGTAACAAAACAAATCATGGTTTAGTTTTTAAAAAATAGCATTAATTGTAATACTGAACAAATATTTGAAAATAAGTGATAAACCTAAAATTGCTCAGGAAATAATATTCATTAAAAGATATATTTCTGTGTCTGTATTTTTAAATTTTCAATCAAAGTTAAAAAATGATCGTTGCATATTTTTATATTTCTTTAATTCAGTAATTATAAATTTTAATTTTGAAATATTGCCTAGTCTAATAAAGCATTAAAAAAATTTATTGAGCAATATATTGAGCAGTTACTTTTAAACTGTGCATCAGAAAGTGCATGTAGCAATAATACTGAAGTTATGTTGAGAACTAACATGATTGTGGGAATTTCCAAATACTGTATTTTTAAATAATAATAGTTTTAAAAAATGTACCCACATTTTAGCTAATTCAAGAAAATATTTTCCACAGCAAATAGGATTAAGAGTAAAACACTTTTTAAACAATATACTTTAATCATTCAAATAAGATGTCAAATATTTGGTTTATTTTCCTATGATAGAAAAACTTATGAGATTTTTTCAACTATCTCTCCATCTGGAAATCTATCTGTAAAAAATACTAGAAAATATTAATATATATTTAACAAAATATGTTTGCTGAATTTGGGTGTTTATAGAAATCAAACCCGATTCCTTAAAAATGCCTTTTTTAGGAACAATGTTTTCACCCTTTTAGTTCCTCCATCATCTGAAGAAATTCAAAGTATAGCATGCTATGTTTTTGCAACTGCTTTACGAACTGTTCCAGCATCAATTAGACAGTGGTGGAATAATTTAGACCGAAAGTCAGCAGACATTGTTAACGCGTAAGCATTTTTTTTTTTATATTTATGTATCTCAACTTTCTTTCTCTTGATTCTTTCACCTCTTTGATTCATTTGTTTTATTGAAACTGCATTTATATATTCATTCTCTTAACCTATGCAATCTAACAACAGCATGTTGGTGTCCTATGGAGGTTATCTGATCTGATGCTGCCTAAAATTATCAGAAACCATTCCTATTAGCACCAAACAAAAGAATCCTAATTAGTGAAGCTTACACCATAGTGTTAACTGCCTCCTCTCCATAACAAATGAATTATGAAAATTGTTACTTTTTTATTGCAGTATTGCAGTATTTGAAATTTTAATCTAATCAGCATGCATGTAATTTTTTGTTCTGTGTGATATAATTTATGATCAAGACATACCAAAGAAAACTCCTCTCTAAAAGTCACAATTTTAGCTGGACACCATTTTAAATGCTATCAACATTTCTTTATATGGCAAATTGAAATAAATACGTTCTCAAAAAATTATCATTCCCTTATCTATTACTATATGCTCCATCTGACTTATTCCATATAATTAGATGAAATGTTCATAATATATGAATGCCACATTATCAAACAAAATGGGAAACATGTGGCAAATTCATTAAAAAAATGGCCTAGTCTTATGGTTAAAATATCATTACATTGCATTGGTCACTAAAATATAACGAAATACAATCTTACTTTTTTTGTCATTTAATGAAGTAATTTACCAAAAAAAAAAGAATGTGAGCAAATCGAGCCAATATTAGAATTAGCCTAAACTGAGATAAAGCCATGAAATGGTCAAAGAAAGCAGCTTAGTGAAAATTCTATTTCTAATATATTCTAGATTCTTTCATCGCCTTATTTTGCAGGATTTGTTAAAATTCTTTTTGTTTGACTGCTTCATTTTTGAGTGTTTGAAAATTTGTAAAAAATATTTTACAAGATTAATATGAAATTCTTTTATTCTACATGAAAATAAGGAAGTTAAAGTTTGTTTATAAATATTAAAATTCTTATCAAGGTTATAATCATAATTATGTTGCAATGTTTCGTCTTTTCTTTTATTTAGCTTTACTTCCAAATATGTGAGTGGTCTGCTTTGCACTGCAGAAATCCAGGCAGTGCATGAAAATGAAAAACAGTTTGAAAACCTGATGGTATGTATTATGCATAGTTCATGCATTTTATTTCTGGAATATTTTTAGTCTAATAAAAATATCATAAGAATTGTTTTTTATTTCATTAAAAAAATCACAAGATAAAGATCATAAGAAATGTATGTGTGTGTGTGTATATATATAATATGTAACGTAAGCCTTACTAATTTTTAAATAGAAATCAGTTTACAGAATCATGGAGAAAAAACATATGTATTTTTTAATTTCCTTGTATTCCAGCAGCGCAGCATTTGAGGGCAAATAGGCATGAAAAAGGGTCTAAATAAGTATCTTTGTCTTATATACTAGGATATTCTCATAAATCACACACATGTAGATTTCTTATAGGAATTCTTATACATTTGGCCTTAACAAAAAAAAAAAAAAAAAAAAAAAAAAAAAAAACAGGAATCTTCTAAAGGAATCTGTTTAAATCAGTGATTTATTAAGTATCCACTTGACATGTGGAGTAATCAATTATCTTAATAAATACTTCCTTTGGTTTATTAAATAGGAAAAATGGAATGGATCAGGAAATAATAGAACATTTTAGAATTAAGTTATTCTGGGCTAAATTAAAACAAAACCTTGGAAATTAATTACAATTAAAATTTGAGTTTAAAATATCATTATACACACACACATGCTATAAAATATTGTCTACTTTTGACATTTATAAAATATATAAATAATCCAGAACAGATGCTCAAGATAAGTTTTTAAATTGATTATGTTGGCATCTTATCCCTTGTTGCTCTGGCATATTTTCCGTTTTGCAATATTTGCTGATGCTGAGAGTTGATAGTGGATTTTTAACTTAATTTTAAAGTGAATTGCACTTTATACCTTTAATTTGAATGTAAAAATTTATTGTATTTTTTGGCAGATAATAAATTTGATAATAAAAAATTGTAGATTTGATAGTAAATGGAAATGAGCAATATGTTTTTTTTTTTTTAATTCCAAATCCTCAAATCTTTCTCACAAATTGCTTTGTCACCTCTCAGTTCCTTGTCACATTTTATATTTTACAAATCATTCCTGTTTACATGATCATGGTGACCTGGTCTTGACACATAGACTAGAAGGTCCCATCTTTTATTTCTGATAGCATCAAAGAATCATAAAGTAATTGAGTCAGATGCTCAAGCTAAATATTGTTTTAAAAAAATGGAGAGTGGGTGATGCCAGCTTAAAGCTTAATTGTGATCCTCGCTATCTAACAGTGGTTCAAAATTTCAATTTACTAGGGTTGTTTTAAAATTGGACAGTAATATATATAAACTAAGCAAACCAAACATCCCTGATTATGTAAGAAAAGATCTTTCTTTTTCTCCTCCTAAACTATTTACTATGGTTTTGTGTGTGTGTGTGTGTTTTTTAATCTTTTTATTTTAATATTCTACAAAAAGAGCATTTTGGTGTAGTATATGATATGAAATAAAAAAGAAACTATTACTTAACTATTTACTTAATATCTGAACTTGAAAAACAGACATACCTAGGAATACTCTTCTATAATATCCCTCTAGCTTAAATAATAAATGAGGCTAATATTGCATATGCATTTATGAAATAGTCTTGTAATGTTATTTAATGTGTGCTTATGAAAAATATGAAACTCCAATCCAAAATAGTTCAATTAGTGGCAGTGAAGCTATAATTTTATTTGGCACATAAATCAAAAAATAAATAACATAATATGAAATTAAAAATTTTCAAGTAAAAGAAAGATTATCCAACATAATTTGCTTTTTTTAAACTAATTTATGCGAGACTCAAATTTAAATGAGATTTTCGATACATTTTTTTAAATAAAAATATATATAATAATTTGGTTTTTATTATATTAATTTATTATATGTGGAGTATTTTTCTTCAATGAGAATAAACTATTGATAAAATTATATTATGTATTAAATATGAGAATCAAGAAAGAAGTTCTTCTAAAAAAAATTTATAAAACCAAATTTGTTCAGTTTTGTACTAAAATTTATTACCTTACAAAGTTTTTTTATTAAAAAAAAGATATTATAATTTAAAAATATCCAAACGAAATTTTTTAAATAAAAATTAGTATTTACTCGTTTTTATTATCCAACTAATTATAAAATTTAAAGTTCTTAAAATCTTCCTTTTAAAAGTCAGTTAAAGTTGCACATACATTTCAAATGCAATACAGATGGATGTGTAGTAAATTTTATAAAATATAATACAGCAAATGAGATGTTATTTTTATTGGATAAAAAAATATTCAACGACCATGCCAAAATAAAGCTTTTGATTGATGTATATACACTTCAAATACATTTAATTTTACCAACTATAGCCGTTAAATTCCATTTTACTAATTATTTCATCAAATCAAATTCTTTCATCATTTAATCTCATATAATTTTTTCAGGTTCAAGCTCGCCCTGGTTCAAGAGAAGTCATTGCCACTTACACTATTGATGATTGTGCAATTGAACTGTGTGTTCAGCTACCTACTAATTACCCACTGGGCCCTATATCTGCAGAAAGGAGAGGAAAAGTGGTCATTGGTCAGCAGGAATGGAGACACTGGTTAATGCAATTAACTACTGTCTTAACTTATCAGGTATGGGTTCATATATATGAAGATTTTACTATTAATTCAGTTTTTAAACTTTTTTTTTCTTTATAGGAAATTAGCAGAAGATTTTTTATCTCAAAATTTTTATGAATTTCAAGCCTTGAATTCAAAGAAACCCATCTATGGATTATAGCTATTGTCATCAAAATATGCCATTGGAATTAGATGCTAATCTTTTCACTAAATTTTCAGATTTGCACTAAAATTGTTGACAAAATTTATGTAAAAGTCTTTCACACTTGCTTGTCCATGTCAATACATTAACTGAGAAATTGAGCTAAACTATTGAAATTAAGCATATAAATCTTAGAAATCTAGATCTGTATGAAATGTTGAATTCAATCCATTAAACAATTGACTATCTCTCAATCTATATATTTCGGAATGTTATTATTAAGAAAGCAATGATTTAAACAAATGAAACTTATTTTGTGATCTCATCTTTAATGTTTAAGTCTGTGTTTAAACTTTTAATTCTATTGATGGAAAGCAGAATCCCTAAATCCATATTAATTTTTTTTCACTTTACTAATAATATGTAAGAAAGTTGAAAAGGTTATGATTTCAGTAAGTCATAAATATCATCTTGTTCACGTAATTTTTGGTGAGCATTCTGAATTTAGTTGATGAATGTATCTTCATTTAATAGATTTAAGTAAGTATTTGAATTTTTGTTTGATATACTTTGTCTCTGCACTCACTCATCTTCAGTATGTAACCAAAAATGTACATTTTTATATTAATTTCATTCTTTACTAAGACTAATCTCAAATTCAGTATTGATATGCTGTATTATTTGAGTTGAAGATTAATTTTGCTGCAATCGTATTCAGACAAGAAGAAAAATTGTTAATTTCATTTCATTTCTTAAATATTTATAGACCTTGTTCAAACTTCATTAACTATGATTAGGAACATTAGGTAGAAAACTCTTTTTAAATGAAAATTTATTTCCTATTCATTTTTTAAAAAATTGTTGTTTATGTCTGAATGATTGCCAAATTATTATTTTTTTAATAAGAAAATCGTAAGTCACATGAAATTGTTGCTGTTTAGAAATTTATAAAAATGGCCTTTCTTTACATTTTAAATTGTATGAAGCATTAAAATTTATGTGAAAATGAAAAGCAAAGTTTAATATTAACTTATTAAATATAATATTTTAAATAAGAAATGTATTGGCTGTAATTCATTAAAACTGGCAATCAAATTCAAGGAAAAGGCCAGTCTCAAAGAAAACTACAAAAAAGAATATTTTTCAAAACTATCAAATTATAGAAAAATATTCATCTTTCAAAAACTGAGGTCCTAGGTCTCAGAAATATCTTTCATATCTGAATCTTGTACACAGAATAAAATTGCCTGCTGTTCCAACCTGATTGATAATCAAAAGCAAACTATAAAATGCCTATTGATTCACGTTTTTTTTTTGTTTTTTTTTTTAAGCCAGTAATATGTTCAAGATATACTGCAAGGGTTTATTGAAGTAATGTTTAATAAAATATGCTATCAAAGTATGCTTACAATATTGTACTGGCTTTCCCTCAAATTTCTTGAATTAAATGCAGTTAAATTTATTTTGGACACTAAAAAAATATGTCTTTGAAAAAGTTATGCTATTGATTTCTTATAAATATTTTGATAAACATAAAAGCCAGTTGTGCTGTAATTTTAATATTTTTTTCTGTACATTGACTATTTAATACATAATTTTTGCATCTCTTTCCTTTGTGCATTATTTGATATCGCTTTTTGGATTTTCTCTTAGTTTTTTGCTTAATCATATCACTATTATAAAACAGCCAAATTTGATTCATAAATATGATTCTAAAAAGGAAATAATGAGCATTTACTTTCACAAGTTTATAATAGGAAATTGTTCTGAAATTTATTTATAATGACATTAAAAATGGCAGCTATGACTATATTGTTAGAATATCTGTAGTGCAAAGAAAAGATAAATTCTTTCATTTGAGCTTTTTAACTATAGCTGAATTTTACAAGTTAGAGCAATAAAGATTGGATATCATTCAAGAGGAAAGTTGATGGTCACATATTGCAGTCAAATAGATAGGGATGACTCTAAGCAACCTTCTAGATTTGCATAGCAGAGGTGGGGGGGGGGAAGAGACTTAGTGCAATAAATATAAAAAAGGATTATAGTTCAAAGGGATCAGACTATAGTTATGAATTTTAACTTTCTCTATTTTCATACAAAAAAAAACATTTAAATTCTTGAGCCATCAATTTACACCAATATTTATTTTTAAAAAAATAAGTTAATTATACACTCTCAACATTGCCATGTTATTTTCTTTTCTTAGCATAATGAGCTTAGTCAGGAATAAGTATTGTTATAAACTATAAGTATCATAAAATCATAGGAGGAACATTTTCTTAGAGAATCTATTGCAAGTATTTTATCAAAAAATTCTTTGGAACTTTATTTCGATTTTTGAATATCTATAACATATTTGTTTAAATGTCTAGATAACAATAAGGCAGCAATATTAACAGCTTTATATTAACAACTTACTCTTTAATATAGTATGTTATTGCATACAATATGTTAGCAACAAAAATGATTAAATCTTTATATTTTTATTATTTTGTAACTCTGTGGAACAGAAATGTCTATGAACTGTATTCATAATGTATTTTATTGTGTTAGTCTGATGAGCGATCATTATAATTAGCGATCACATTGCAGTTTCTGCATAAATTCAATTAATTCATCTATAATCCAATATCATAATAAACATATTGACATTAAAATTTAAATTTATCAAATATTTGTCTATTTTGTGTCTATTAAGGCTTGTAATTTTATTCATGCTACCCACCAACATTCTGTCTTGTTTATTGAGATTTTTATTTGATTTTTCGACTGTATACTAATAAGTGAATATTTATCCTTCCTTATTAAAAAGGACAAAATATCATATTTGAAATACTGTCTATGTACTCTATTGTAACTCTTATGTTCTGCTCACCTGTGGAAACCAGTCAAGATTTTTTTTTTTTTTTTTTTTACAAACAGTATCAGATACAATTAATTAATATAATTTATCTGCAACATTTCTGAGAAATATTTTTGAAAATTAAGATAAATAATCAATGCAGATATATTTAATCATTACAGTATTGAAATTAGAAAATGTTGTTTAGAATTACACTTAGCAGTTTTCATGTTATTGTTGGAGTGCTATGAATTATTATTGGAGTGCTATGAAATTAATATCACATTTATTAGCTGTCTATTGCAATGAATAGTGAGTCATCACTTCTACTGCCTCCAAAAATATTTCTTATGGAAATGCATCTTATTTCTGTTATAATTTCTCATATCAACTTTAAAAAGAAAGCATATACTATAAAATTAAAATTTATTCAGAGCAAATTATAAGTTTCCCCTGTTATGATATTTTATATGTTGATACTTGTGAGTAATATAGTATATGTTATATACACTATATTAATAATATAGTATATGTTATATACACTATATTACTAAACTTTTAAATGCAATATCACTTATTTGAAATCCAGACTGTCTCGTGATGTTGACCTTACACTGATATTTTCAAGAATTCTGACACAAATAAAAATTTAAGAAAAGTTGCAAATAACTGCAACATTGTTTCATTGGCTTTTTGTTGTTATGATAATTAACTGCAGGCAAAATCTTAGAGGAAGTCAATAAATGGCAACTGCCAACTAGAAAGAGAAAAATTAGTTTCAACTGGCATTTCATTTAAAATTCAAATATAACAACTTGATCTTGTTTCTCTTGTATATTTTCTTCCTTTTGTAAGGATTGATGATCTTAAAGCAGTAGAAAAGGAAATATTCAAAGAAACATTTAAGAATAAAATGGACATAAATTTGATTACTAAAAGATTAATTTGATCTGTTTCACAATCAGTTTAGCATATTTATATACTGATATTATTTTTTTACTATATAAGTATCATGGAAAGAAAATTTTATTGCGTCTTATTTTTCAGAATGGCTCTATTTTGGATGGTTTAACAATCTGGAAAAGAAATCTGGATAAGAAATTTGAAGGAGTGGAGGAATGCATGATTTGTTACTATATCTTACACAGCTCAACTCTGAAATTGCCCAAGTTGTCCTGTCATGTGTGCCGAAAGAAATTCCATTCTGCCTGTTTGGTAAGTTCATGTTACTTTGACCTTCCTTGTTTTATTTGTGTTGTGATTTCCTTTAATATTTTTAATACTTTGCTCAGTGGTAGTAGAGAAATGAATAAGGAAAGAAATTTAATTTTTCTTTCAATAAATACTGTGCCAAATGACGACTGAAACTAAAATTAAAGAAAACAAATCCTTTTTTATATATAAAACTTGTAAAAATATTAATTCTATTTATTGCAATTTTAGTGTATATTCTTTTGAAATTAGCAATCCTTTTTAAATTCAATTTTCTATGCACTTTTCACTATTCATGCTACCCCTGTAGCCTTGCATTTAGAGTTTTATTAAGAAAAAAAAAAGATCAAGAATTAAATTTTATTTAAACATAAGGACAAGAAAAGTACTCTCAAGTAACATTCCTGCCAGGTGAAGATAAAAGTATCAAAACAATAGATTGATGGTTCTAAACATATCATGTAAAGCCAAATATAAAAGTGATTTGGTTTATACACTGATAGAATTTGGTGTAATATTTAAGTTTGGAAGCGGGAAAAAAAACGCCTCATATTTTATTCCTTTCTTAATTCCAAATGGGACATTACATTAAAAGTTAGTGAATGCCAGTGAATAATACCAAGATTTTATTCCAGAAAGTAAGGAAATTGTTAACTTTATTTGATTTATTACAAAATATTAAAACCAAGATGCCTAAATGCAAAACATATCTTCCCCTTTCTTTAAGTAGAAGGTTGTAAATGTTGGATCTAGTTGGTAAAAGATAAAAAATTTCCTAGTTAACTTATTAAATTGCTTGTCTTGAAGTAAACTATCATGAACTTTGCTTCAAATTTACTTACTGGTATAAATTTTTCCATTACAATTACCTTATTTATTAGAGTCCCGAAAATTGTATTTTAATATATTGAAATACTATTTTTAATGTTTCGAAAATGTTGTCTTTCATATTTGAAAATCAAAATACATTTGTATGATGACTAAAACCTGATGTCATAATCTGCATTATGGAACTGATGAATCATGATCGTAAAAATTACAAGAATAATCAAATATTTCTCTGTGTTGCAAATTTAGTTGGATAATTTTGGTGTCATTGATGCTGTTAATATCAAACTTTTGATTGAGTGTTTGCTATGATTTTTTTTAGTTTAGTAGCTAGACTTAATTTTTCCCCTTATTGCTTTTGAGTAATGATTCTGCAATTTCATGGTTTGTTCTCGCAATAAAATATATTCATATATGAAAATAATTTTTGTTCTTTTTCTTTTTGCAGTACAAATGGTTCCGTACAAGCAACAATTTCAAATGTCCACTGTGTAGAAATGAATTTGCTATGTAATAATTTATCAACTTGATTATTAATGTGTAAAAAGAAATGTAAATAAAAATTTTATGGATGATTTAAAAAATTATTTACTTTCTACTCATATGATACTGAACAAATTATGATGTTTATTAAATAAGAAAAGAACTGCTAATGATAAGTAATGTTAGCAGGTTAACAAATTGCAAGGAAAAGTATTCAGAAGCAGAACTTAAATCTTTAAATGTAAATTTCTAGTTAGAAGTGTGTCAGAATTTGGTAATATAGTTTCAGGTGTTTATCAAAATAATGGAAATACCTTAGATGTATAAAGAATTCTTTATTAGTTGGATGTAGGACCACTTTTGGCATGTATTACAGCTTGGATTCGTTTAGAAATCGATTCATACAAGTGCTGAATAATGTTTGAAGGAATAATAGAGGTGTTATGAAAATTCTGGAAGAGGTCTCTGTGTAGGATATCAATTCTGTATTGAATGCTCTAAAATAGACGATAACAGTTCAACTATATTGAGGTTGGATAACTGTGCAGGTCAAATTAGATGTTTAAATCATCCTTGTGTTCATCAAATCATTAATTTACAAGTATCGTTGCATGGGTAGGTGCATTATCATTCCAGAATATTCCGTCTCTTGCAGGAAACAAAGTTTGCATCATAGGATGGACCTGGTTGGCTAAAATTTCTTAATACTTCTCTCTAGTGATCCTTTCTTTCAGGGTTATGATTAGTCCAACCTAAAACCAGGACTAGGCTTCCTGTATCATGACAGGCAGCCTAGTTGAAAGGAGACAATCACGATCATATGTTAGTGCAGATATCCTCCAAACATGCACCCATCCTGTTGTAGCAAAAAGTGTGGAACCTGATTCGTCATACCATATTACTTTCTTCCACTTATTAATCCACCAAGCTTTGTGTGACACCACTGTAGACAATGTTTAACATTAAAATCTGTGACAAGTGTCTTAGGAATCACTGCTCTGTTGCAAATGTTCTGCTTATAATGGTACCTTTTAACTGCAGTTACTGTCAGTGGAGAATCCAGATGGGTATTGAACTCTACAACTTCTTTTACTGCAGTTGCTTGCTTTTTAGACATTGCAATGCCCACTGCTCTTTAACTGAGTTTATCTTTCTGCTTCTATTCTTCTTTGTCGAGCTTACCTTGTTTCACTATGTACATGCTGTCATGACTTTAGACACCATACCTCCACAAATGCCTAAAAGCTGGAATGTTTCAGTCCCACTTTCTCCAACTAGATGGGCCCTTACAAGTTGGCCTCTTTGAACATCTGAGAGGTCTGATATTTTATGCTTTTGAAAAAGAAAAAAAAAATCAAGAATTACAGAATTTCAATAAAGCTAATACATACTACCAGAATATACACATTGTTGTTTATAAGACTGTTGGCTTTTATTATATTTTAATGCTTATGATGCACATTCAAAATATCACTTTTATTCACAGGTGTTTCCATTATGTTATGATAACCACCTATATATCTAGCCCAAAATTTTTTGCTAATTGGACTAATTTCTTCCAATTAGGCCTCACTCCTAAGAAGCCTTGAGTTCAGTCATATAATAAGAATTAAGTAGGCGGAATCTATGTCCTCAGCACCATTCTGAGAGATCATTTTAATGCATCATGTATATATTTTGTTTGGGGAGTGAAAAAATGAATTTAGGATTAGCAATTGCAATTAGATGAGGTGAGATGTTATATAATGTGGTTTGACACCATGTCATATGCACAATAAATCAAATTAATGCAAGGCATATTAAAACTATCTTAAATGCTTCCGTATTTGAAGTTTAAAAATACCTAGTTAAAGATGTACCAAGTCATTATGGATAACAAATTCAAATGAAACAAAACTCTGTCAATATTGTAGGAAAACTAGCCGGTCATTAAAGATGGTGCATATCTAATTTTTATGCATACCATATAAATCAGGGTTAGAATTGGAAGTACAGAGCCAATTTGGAACCAATATTCAGTTGACCTCGTTTCCCGAAAATTTCCATTGCCAAGTTTGTCCCATTATCTCTAATTTGAATTTATTTGAAATTATCATACTTTTTAATTATTATTTGTATAAATATTTAGTACAAATCAATTTTTAATTTGTATAACAAACAAGAATTTTTTTAGCTGAAAAAAAAAAGACAGGCTGATATTTTTACACTGAATATTTCCTAATAAACTTCATATCTTAGAAGGCTTCTATTAAAAATCCCATAAAAAATGAGATGAAATAAAAATGTATTAGAACTTGGGGGACAGAATCCTAATTTCGTTTTTAAAATGAAAGTGAAGTATCTCGGGTCCCTAGGACATCCAAGATATTGAGGAAATTTTCATTATGTCTAGTTGGTTTTAAATCATTTAGATTTCAGTTTGTTGGAATCTACTGAAACTGCATTTAATTTAATGATAACTGCTTAGCTCAGGATTTCACAACAGCAACCTACTCGAAGCATTTCATTGTTCATATTTTACTTCACCAACTGCCAACCTGCAAATCGCATTGGACTGTTCTGCATGGATTATTCACACAATGAATTGTTTGCGACCACAGGTACTTGGTAAGGATTTGACCCCCTTTTCATAAACTGTGTTAAGTGAAATTGGGTCAAAATGTAAACATTTTATTTGATCCATAATTCTTCTGTTCTGTGAACAGCAGTTTATACTGTGTCTCTTGTACTTAAAGTAATTGGTCAATACCTTTCCCTAAAATAATGACTAGTAGATGGTCAACAGTCACACTACCTATGATATCTTCTAAATTTTTCCCATTGCAGCATAAAGTCAAATAAATAGAGAACTCGTTTTCTAAATTTATTATGAATTCTGCATCCCCTGCTTTTCTTTCTCAGATTTGGCCCATCACTTCGTACACTTTAAAGAATCGTTGTGTCATAACAGTATTTTTTTCTATTGTTTTTCTTTATTGAATTGAGTCATCTGATGTTATATTATTATCCTACTTCTTAACTTGGAAGGTGGATTTCATTGTGAAACATCTGCTATTCATTTGAACAAACACTTACCACTTTAAGACGAACTGTTTTCTCTTTATATTCATACAAAGCAATTGGCGTCTTTTTATTTATTTATTTTTTTCCAGTAGGGTTTGACAGTTTGTTAGTATGTTCTTTAGAAGCTTATAAACGCGATATCTCAAAAACGAAATGTCTTCGATATATGAAATTTAGTATGTGATTTTATGATCGCAATTGTAGTCCTGTGTCAAATTTAGGTTTCGGTATGAAGGAAGAAAATAACGTGTAAAATACAAGTGCACTTTTATTAGAGAAATTAGGGACGACCGCTCCCTGTCATATTGAAAACAGCCTGCTCGCTTTAACTCCTTTCTATAAATATATATATATATATAATCTCTCACAGTCCCTCTTTTTTTCTTTCGTTTTTTTTTTGTGTGTCTTTGAAAAAATGAAAAATCTTTATTTCCTTATGTTTTGATCATATTAAGGTCATTAGCGTAAGAAATATCTAATCGATCTTGCAGAGACATTCTTCTATCTTTTTCAAGCCTTCTGCGCAGAGAGAGCAGGAAACCTTCCCCCAATTTCCGTTCAACTGCAGAGTCTTACACAGCACTCAGGGGAGGCCTTAAAGCCTTCTGAGCAGTTGAGTTTATTATCCTTGTTCCTTTGAAGCTTTTGTCAAATCTTTAAAGAAACTCTACAATTTTATGATCTAAACATAACCACATCTTTTTCTGGAAGAAGGAACACAGCATTTCCTCAGCAAAGAGATGCATCTTGAATATTGTTATGTAATGCGCTTTTAAAATGGGAAAGAAAATACTGAAAACTTATTTCCGATGGCAGTTTTGTTTGGCAAAGTAATGTGGACATTTGACCGGCAAATGAAACATCTTGAATTGTCTTTTCTTGTCAAAATAGACGGTTTGCTATTAACATGTCAGAACATGATATTGTTTTGGGAATGAGGTTTTCTGACATCAACAAAAATCCGTAGCCGAAAAATAAAAATTTTATTATCTGCATGGGCATCCAAAAAAATCAGCTTTTAATAACGCAAAGCCATCCCATTTATAAAAACTCTAATTTGAAAAAATAAATTAATGACTGCAGCAAATAAAACCTAGAAAAATGTCATTTTAAGCGCGTGATTATATGAAATGAAATAAACAGGAAATGGGATATTTAAAAAAAACAAAAAAAAAACCCGATAAATGTGAGACACAATTTTTTTGGATCGTTTGCAATGCTAAAGTGACTCATTCGATGAAACAATTAGAATGAATAAAAATATAATTTAACTTGGTACGAGCACGTGGCGCTTGGCCGTTTGAAAAATTGTATTCTGATATGATACATTGAAACATGCGTAGCAGATTTCATTTTCATCTTTTTCTAGATGTCAAGATTCGAGCACACCAATAAAACTGTATAGCAACAGATTACGAAATATTACCCTGGCACAGTCTATTGCACAATATTATGTGATATTTTGAGATATTATATAATTAGTCAATATTGCGAATTCTGATCAATTTCATATAATGTTGCACAGTATTTGTGGGCTGCTAGAGTATAGCTGAGTCATATTAGGGCTGGGAATGTGACAATGACAGTGTTCGGATACGAATATTCTTGTCTCAACATGAATTTGCTTGTCGCTTGGATGTGGAAGGGAAACGAAGAAATGATGAAAAGTCTTTTGCTATTATTCCTTCGAATGCATTTTTGTATTCATAATTATTTAAGTATTTGCCGATTTATTAAAAACCTTCAGAAACTTAGGAATATAATTCAATTAACATCAAAAATTCAAATTTTTTAAATAAATTATAAAATAATTCAATTCCCGAAATAAATTCTGTTTTTAAAGTTTTAAAACTGAGTAGCGATTAATAAAACTATCTATCTATCTATCTATCTATCTATATATATATATATATATATATATATATATTCCTGATCCATTCCACTGGGTCCAGTTAACTAATTCAACAGAAGCTTTATAAAAATGCTGAATTAGCTGAACGTAGTCTATTTCTCACGCTCCAAATGTAGGGACGGAAATTGTCCAGCTTAGCACATTTCATTAAATGATCCTTATGATTCTCTTGCATGAGCTGTACATATGATTGTCATGCATCAAACATCCCTTTCAAAATCTTACGGTATTTACGATCAAGGATAATGATTTCCCTCCCTTTACGCTTCTGCTTTTCTGCCGCTCTGTGGGCGGACGCGCCTTGTACGTCAGTTAGTCATAATGCCTGCTTCCTTTGGTGGAATGAAACGAACTTAAAAATTTAACCTTCCTTCTGCTTGATTTCGGCAATGACTCTGATATCTGCTTTCAACAAATAATAATTAAATTTTTTATATATATAAAATCCGAAAGTGTTATGAAAATTTTTAAGCTTAGGAATTAATTAGAACCCATATTACCAAAATAACTACATTTATTTGGAGTTAAAAACATCTGTACTGAAACATTCTATGTATTATTATTTCGATGATTTCATTTTATTCTTAGTAAATAACAGGGAAAGGAGTTTGGAACTATGCATTTTATAGTTTATTGTTATTATTTTATTTTAAGTGCTAATAGTTAGTTTGGCTTTGGGTCCATTTTATGCAGTTTTACATTTGACAGGCTGACAAACAACGTATAAAAGAAAATTTTAATTAAAACCAATAAGATAATTAAAACACTAGTGACATATCCCATTAGAGAGATATTATTTTCGACCTTAACCGTAAAAATGAGAAATCATCTGCTAGGAAAACAATGCTTTCGGATCTAGAACGACGAAATGGAGCAAATAAATAATTCATGAGTAACAGACAGTCGCAAAGAAAAAATTTCGCAAAATTTTGATTAATTTTTAATCAAAAATTAACTTGAAGGTTAATAATTTTTCTCAGTAATTTGGAAAGATTTTATTTAAAAAAATTATACCTCTAATTGTATTATTTGTTTATTATTTCAAATTTATAATTGCCGGAGTGGCATTACTAAGTTACTCTCATATATTCCCTTATAAAGGTTTTGTACCAAAGAATGCGTTGTATGACATATGCGTTCAATAGTTGCGCCCTCGGAAAGTGATATCACATCATAGAAACGTAGAACAGCACATATTTCTTACGTTTCGAACGCAACGAAAACAATCAAAGCAGACAAATCAAGTCTAAAACCTTATCAAACTGCGAAGCTTCAGTCTAAAGATTGGAATTAATAAATTTATTGTAAAAAAATTCCGTCACAAATAATAAAACTATCAAGTTTTGTCCATATCCTCGGTAGCTGTAGGTTTTCTGTGCCTTATTTGTTCTTCGTATTATCCATCAAATCAGTTGCAAAGAATCGCAAGAATTTCTCTGAGCTGATGCGAAATTTGAAATAAAATTTCCAACCAAATTACAAATTCTGGAATTATAAGGGAGTCTTCGAAGTGACATGGTTGTTTCGTTGTGTTTTGTTTGTATGTAATTCTGTAAGGTTTTCTTTTGTAGGTGTTTCACCATTCATAAATATTATCCGCAACTTTAGCAAAATTTAATGGACTTTGCAGCCTTTTCAGGACGTACCAGTCTGGAATAGGGGCGTCTGTGCATGATAAGTAAAAGCATAAGTATTAAAAGCCAGGTTGGCGGAAGCCCTGACGCATCTTATTAACAGTATGAATTCTGGTTGCCTTTTGCAGGCGCTTTTCAATATAAAGTATCGGTTTTCCGTTTGAGGATTTCGATCATAAAACACAA
>JAOUZG010048940.1:254804-277516 GCA_026289955.1 Argiope argentata | reverse complement strand
TTGTGTTTTATGATCGAAATCCTCAAACGGAAAACCGATACTTTATAGGGAAAAGCGCCTGCAAAAGGCAACCAGAATTCATACAGTTAATAAGATGCGTCAGGGCTTCCGCCAACCTGGCTTTTAATACTTATGCTTTTACTTATCATGCACAGACGCCCCTATTCCAGACTGGTACGTCCTGAAAAGGCTGCAAAGTCCATTAAATTTTGCTAAAGTTGCGGATAATATTTATGAATGGTGAAACACCTACAAAAGAAAACCTTACAGAATTACATACAAACAAAACACAACGAAACAACCATGTCACTTCGAAGACTCCCATATAATTCCAGAATTTGTAATTTGGTAGCACCTTTTTTTTAAAAAAAATTGCATCATCTGAGGAAAATTCTTGGGACTCTTTGTAACTGATTTATTGGATAAGAAAATCAAATTAGGCAAATCCAGCAAAGCAAATATAGAGAACCACAGTGGAATTTGACATCTTTTGACAATTTGATTATTTTTCAGATACTTTTTTTATAATTAATTCATTAGATTTGAATGTTTAGTCTTAAAGTGTAGAACTTAATAATTTTTTAGACTTGATTCGTCAGTCTTAGTTATTTTCGTTGCATTCAAAACGTAAGACATATGTGCTGTTCAGTGTCTTTAGGTCATCAAATGGCATAACTATTGTATGCGAAGGTCATGCTTACTGGCATTCTCTGGCATAAGACCTTTATTAAAAAAATATTTTAGTGAGCCCACACAAGAAGGTGTAAATATGGAATAAAAGTAATTTTTTGGCAGGAAACTCTGTCGAAATTATTAAGGAAAATCCTTTTTTATTAAAAGAATTATTAAAATTTTGCAAAATCGTTTCTTTTCCAGTGCCAAATTAAGGAAGAATAATTACTATAATAAAAGGAAGGATTAATTATTTCCATATTTCGTTGTTCTAGCTCCAACAACATTGTTTGCCCAGAAAAGCATTTCAAGCTATTCTTTTTCAATTCCTACTATTAGCTCACACTCTCCCTGTGTGTGTGGGGGGGGTGTCTTGTTAATAAAATACATTTTATTCATCAAATCAAGTTCAAGTAAATTTTTAAAAACTTGCAGGAGATGACATTTGAAATTAATAGTTTTTTCAAATTTTCAAATATTAATTAATTTATTTTTTATTTATTCATTAAAAATAAATTTTCTAGCCTTTATAGCAGTTATTTATAGTTATTGTAATTGTTAGGACGGGATAACCTGATTGGTAGGGCGTTGGATTCGCATCTCTTGTGCTGCGAGTTATTCGGGTGCTCAAGGATCCATACCCTCAGAAGCTACTGCGTCCTCTCCATCCGTAGAAAAGCGGAACACAAGAACAGCAATTGTAATTATTTAATAAAAAGTAACCAAAATAAAATTTTCTCAACTTCCTACATTTTTTCTAATATTCAAAATAGGAATTGATTTTTTAAAAAAATTGTTTTTTATGTTACTTGTCACGGTTTAGGTCGAAAACAATATAACATCAAATTCGAAAGGGACAAAATTGTTTGTATCACAAAAGAATCAAAAATTTAATTAAAAATATAAAATTTTGATGACAGATTCAAAATAAGAAAATTAAATAAAGGAATTATTCTTTTTTTTCTCTCTGGAAAATAAATAAAATGAAAGCATAAATCCAATGAAATATACAGCGTGGGTTTAAATTTAAACAAGTGGAAGTGGATTTCCCACAGACTGTATCGCAAGCAGCCCCAAGAAAGTTATTCGTAGTAATAATTAAAGATCTCGGGCGTAGTCAGGAACGGGCGAATGCCCAGTCTAGATTGGTTGAAGGGTTAAAGAAGAGGAAGGTTGCAGGTTGACTGAAAAAAAGTTATAATCCTGATTGCAAAATAAAGAAAATGATAATGAACAAAATAGCAAATTTAATAATTATAAAAAATAGCAAAAAAATAGCAAATTTAATAATTATAAAATAATGAGACGTCTTCGTAACTGTTTTGTCAATTATAAATGGCCAGGTTCCTGTATAATAAAGCACTTTTTTTTTATTTACTCTCCATGAGTACAAAACGAATTTTTAAATAATACTGTATACAAACGTGGCCATATTGTCATGAATCATTCTCTCCATGCCTCAAGTTAGAATAAACAACAATTTGTGTGTGTTGACGCTCCACAAACCATATAACTTCACCCAGAGCTATGAAATTTGGCCCAGAGCTTTTGCATTTTTAAAATAGAATTTGTATTTAATCAGACCAATCTACAGTTACAAGATTTCGCCCATCTATACCTCGGAGGGGGGGATTGCGTAGCTCGTAGCGATTTTCTCTGATATTTTAATTAAGATTTTAACTATATATTAAGGTGAATTTAAGTGCTTTTCCGCAATAACTTCCCAAAAGACACAAGTAAATTTTGCCTTATTTGCAAATTTTTTTTAAAAAAAATTATCCTTTCAATGATCGCTCAAAATTTCAACGTTCGTTGAATTTTGAAACATTTTTTTAAACATTTTTTTTTGTTCGGATTTCAATTATAGATTAAATTGTTCCCTGGAATTCAAATCATTTTCATATTTTCGTTAAATTTTTAATTGGATGATTTTCTTCCATTCTTGAAGGCTAAATTAGAGGAACTCTGTTTAACGTCGGTATAGATTATAATACAAATTTAAAATTGTAATATCGGAAAATGTTAAAGTAGAATGAATCGGATATTAACGTTTTAATAGAGCTGAGACACCGTGAAACTGTTATCACCCCGCCCTGTTCGCATGGCCTTGTAAACTCGGCCTCGCAACTCGGTGAATCTGGCATCGTATCTGTAGGGGGCCATTCCCCCGCCTGCCAACTTTACAGTCGAGAGATTCTAGCAAACTGTTTAAAAATGAACAGACATTAAAAAGGTTCAGTTTGGGTGCGCATTCGTTCCTAAAGCCTGCATCATCCAGAATTGCTGATTCAGTTTTCCTATCGTAATGATGAAGAAATCTGAAATTTTCTAAAATTTTATTATGGCATAGAATAAAGAGATAATTATAGAATGCGTTGATGCACCAATCATATGGAATCCACATTACTAATGACGTGAAGACAAGATGTGGATATTTCAAGACGAATTCAAAGCAGCTTAAATACTGAGAGCTCTTTTTGTTGTTGTTGTCACTTATGGCACTTGCCATAGATAAGCCTTCTGCTGAACAGCAGCAGATTTAAGCCGAAAGGAGCATCTCTTGTTTTTGAAGTAGGGCCAACTTAGATACACACCCATCACATTTGCTTGTACACCCCTTTTTTTACAGGAGGGCAGAGTCACACATCTCACAAAAAGCACACAGAAGAACAACCATTCTCAAACCGGGACTCCCAGAGCACGAGGAAGACACGCTACCTCTGTGCCAAAAAGCCGCACTGGGTGCTCTTTGAAAGTATTAAAGAAAAATAAAGAAAATCTGCTGCTTGCTCTGAAGAAGTTGGCAATGGGGGTCAGAAACAGTGAAAGAACTTAGGTAAGCATTAATAAAGTATACAAAAAAAATAAAATCCGACGTCCTGGCATTGGGGTAACGCGTCTCCTCTGTGATCTAGTCGTCCTGTGTTCGAGTTGCGGTTCGAGCATAGTGGTTCTTCATCTGCTCTATGTATCTGTGAGACATGTTAATGTCATCACCCTCTGTAAAAAGGGGCTGTGCAAGTGCATTTATGTATCTTTACGTTGTAGCTAAGACGTACTCTTGGCCCTTGTTGTCGCTTCTAAAAACAAGAGACGCCCTCTCGGCTTAAAACCACTGGCTGATTCAGCGAGCCTGTCCATGGCAAGTGCCAACAACAAGCAAAAATGGTTTGTGCGCAAGAAAGGACATCTTTTTTGCATTCTATTTACATATCGAAAGAAACTAAAGCATTTGCAACCATTTGAACATGTGCCCCTTTCTTATTAGCCTATCACAGTTTTTAAAGATATTTGAAGTTACTCTTATTTAATAATATATAAAGATTCTTAACTTAAAGGAATGTCATAGGTTGGGCGCATAAATTGCACGAGGGTTCAGAGCCATTATTCCAGATTCTACTCCTCTATATTTTAACTTTCATGCTGCTACCGTTGTCGTGTGCCTATCCTCTACAATTCATAATATCTAAATTAAACTCGCTTAATATTTCCAATGGAGCTTTCGCTGGCCCTCCTCCGGCCGCATCAGTTACTTCAATAAACCCTGTTAATGGCTCGTTTATATTTAATCTTTTCTCTTCAGAATTTGCATGCCTAATAAAAGCTGAAGTTATCTTAAGAAATATCAGAGGAAGAATTTATTTTCTCGGGTTCGAGTCCCGGTTTGGACATGGTTATTCTTCTGTATGCTATCTGTGAGAAGTGTGACTGTTCCCCCCTGTAAAAAGGGGCTGTGCAAGCAAATGTGATGAGTGTGTAGCTAAGTCGTACTCTTGGCCCTAGTTGGCGCTACTTCAAAAACAAGAGACGCTCCTTTCGGCTTAAATGTGCTGCTGTATCAGCGGGGGGGGGCTTGCTCATGGCAAGTGCCATCAGTAACAACAGAATTTATTTGGATACTGTAATACGCGGCTACTTTTGTATCGTCTTTAATTTTTCTATCTTCATTTCTAAAGTAGGTTAACTACATTAGAAATAATTGGTTTTTCTGTGTATCTACTAAATTATATATAATCCTATTTTTAGAACTTTTTTTAATTCTATATATATGATACATAAGAAAAAAATAGTATTTACTTAATTCATTAAATTTAAAAATATCCCGTTATTAGACTTTCCTATTATTGCATGGTTTTCTCGAAGTGGCATGTTATTAGATGCTAAAAATAGAATAGCATCTGCGAATCTTTGAAATAATAATTCAAGTCCTTCCATTTCCTTATTTATATTAACTTAATTTATTTTATCAAGAATCGAACATAAATCTACTCGTTTCAGTAACTCTTTCCAAGCAATGAATAATTAAGTGATAGATAGAATGCTCACGATCTAGAATTATGCCTGATATTCTCCAGTTATAATAAGCACATATAAATCATGTAGATTTTGCTTTTCTCTGGAAAGTAATATACAACCTAAAAGAAAATACCGAGTCGCGTTTTTGAATAAATCAGTCAACACCTAAATTGCTTTTCAATGGTGAGCACTTTTTTTTTAAAGTAGTAATGGTTGAAAGCAAAGAACGCCTCAGCATTCTTAGCAAAAACTCCTTTGTATTGACAGGTTTATTTTTAGTATAAAACATTTTAAACTTATGCTTGGTCATAAATCTGAATCACCTGTTTATATAGTACTTGATCACGTTCGTTATTAGCATACATTTCCGATTCAATAATATTTGTATGAAAATATGGTTCCTCAAAGATTTTTACAGTTTCGACGCTTTCACTGCAAAATAGTGCAATTTGTGCAGAAGTTTGTAACTTGACTTTTAACTTTTGAAGTGGAAGCAATTTCAATTCCAGAATTACTTCTTTGAGAAGAAAACAGATCTATTCACAATTTTTTTTTTAATTATAGCTTTTCTTCTTTTACCTTTTCTGCTAATTTTCTTTTTTGAGATCGAGTCCTGATACCCAAAGGAATATTTTCTTGACATGGTAAAAGATTACATTAAGCAATATTAAACACTATGAATTATCAAAGTAATGTATGCAATTTAATTTAATAAGTGAAGTAACTGACCGTACTTCATGCTTATAATATGATGCACTAAACTGTAATATATTTGTAAGCTTAGTATTTTCAAAACCCATCAATGTTTCCAGACAAAATTTCGTGCTCATTCCATCGCGCTGTTACCCTTCAGAACATTATTTCATCTCTTGATCGGGTTGGGGCCCCTCGACCCCAGGCCCTCGGTGCTTAGCATCCGCGCGCACCTCCCAGATGGCTGGTCCCGATACCAATCCTTTAGCTACCCCCTTCCTCAATAAGCACCCACTTTTGAAACGTGTGCTTTCAGGGGGGAAGGTAGGAGAACTGCCTTTGAATATCTGAGTTTTTTTCCCTCGCCTGTTGTGGAGGCCGATGATCGCTCCACAAATGAGGATGAGAACACATTGAGAATTGAACTCTTAATTGCGGTGTATCCAATCGATGATAAACTAAGGGATCATTGTACTCTTAATTGCGGTGTAGCTAATTGATGATGAACTAAGGAATTGCGAAACTTCTATAAATGCGGTTTATTTTCCATAGAAGGGGCTTGAAGTAACCCGCTACCAACTGTATGCCTCGCGTTCCTCGTTCCAAGTGAGCGGGCTATGACCCACGGAATCACAAAAGAGAGCAACCCTAGAGAAGAGGCTCACCAACTTGGCGCGTTGGTTGCAAATTACTGAACATCACCTTCCTCCTCATCTATCTTGTTGTTTTGAGAAGAGTAAGCCCCCCACTTTCAGGAAATCACCTCAAAATTTTCTATGTTCGTGCAAATTTACGTCCCACAACGAAAAAAAGGTAGACACTGTGAACTTTATTTTTTTAAATAGTAGGCCAAACTAGGGTCGGTCATCTGGGGGGTGATATGAACCAGGACTCCGTGACTGAAAGGGTTCCCAGCTTGATTAAGAAAATAGCGTTCTGGACAATAATAGCACTTACACGTGCTGAAAGTATACAAGTTTGTTTCCAGGTGGCTGGCTGAGCATCGACTAACGCCGGTATTAGGAATTATTGCAGTGATGCCTATGAAAAAAAAGAGGGGGATAACTTATGAATGAATAAATCCCCTTGAAATTTGTTAAGACAAAGGGCGCAACTTCTGGACGCAAGCGGCGGCCGGAATTAGAGCTCTGGCTGAGTTCAAATCTTCAATTATTTACTCTTTTCCTTCATCTAATGTGACATTTTTTATGTGAGAATCTGTGTGTGCTTGTTTATATTAACCCTTTGCACTCGATGGTGCCTCTTGGGCACCATTCAAGACGGTGCATCATTTCGACGTTTTATTTATTTATTTTTCAATTTTGATTATTGAAAATACTCAATAATCAAAAAAGACGGAGAAATTCAAATTTAAACACACACACACATTTGGTGCAATAAACAAGCCCTTGTATATTGAATAATTATACATCGAATTATTTTTCCGAGTGCAAAGGGTTAAATTACTGAAACAAAAAGTAAAACGACAATAAATTAAACGATCAACTCCCAGCAATGCGCATTGCATTACTGCTTCATCGGCCATGACTGAAATGAAAAGAACTAAGGAAGAAGTTTAATTGGAGCAGTCGATGAATTTGAAAACGTTCGAAGTTCATATTATAGTTTTCTGCAAGTGTGCAAAATGTAGTTAATCTAAGGTAAGTAGATTTACAATTCACTTACCTCATCCACTAGGCTTATAGTATAGCGTATAATAATTTGTCGATTCATTTGATATACTGTTTAATACTGATATATCATCCTATCCACTCCAAATAAATATCCCTCTGAATGTCAAAAAAGAAAATTACCAGAAAAGAAGAAATAAGAAAAGTTAAACTTCAAGAAGTCGCATGTAGATCTGTTTTCTTGGCTACAGAGTCCTTCTGGCAAAGTAATTGCTCGACTTCAGAATTTTCAACTCAAACGTCCATTGTGGAAAGAATTTCCGCGCAGTGTACACAACCTAGCGATGAAAATATTGAAAAAGTGAAATTTATTGGAGAATCGTGTGTTTATGAAAACGTTATTAAATCAAAAGAAAATGACAGTAGCAAATATAATCAAGAGAGTATAAATGATACTGGTTTATGGCCAAGTATTATTAACTGACAAATTTAGAAAGTTTTGTATTAAAATATTACATGTACAGCTCCAAGGAGGTTTTGCTAAAAAACCTGAAGGTAGCTCATTTTCCACTCTATATTACTTTAAAAAAATACCAAATGAGATAACTCAACTTCACAGCCGCTTCATTTGTTCAAAAATGCAAGACTCCGTGTTTTGTTTTTGCTGTACTGTATTCCAAAAAAAAAAAATCAAATTACTAGATTTATAGGTGGCTATAATAACTGGAGAAAGCTGTCAACTGTAATCCATGATCACGAGTGCTCCAGTTGTCAATTCGTTTATTGCTTGGAAAGAACTGCTAAAAATCTCAAAATTTATGTTCGACCCCTGATGAAGCAAGTCAAATCAATGTAGGTAAGGAAACGGCATGCCTCGGATAACTATTTCAAAGAATTGCATGCTGTGGTTCAATTTTTAGCCTATAATGATTTTCCATTCTGAGGAACCCACAAAATAAAGGGAACGCGTAATAAGGGAAAATTTTAAAGTTTAACCCCTTAATTATTTAATTTTCTTTACTATCAAATAAAATGACACCTTCTATTTTGGAAATATTTTGATTTAAATAGAAATCCATCGAATACTGGACTTATCTATGTATTCGAAGAAATTTTAATATTGATTTATAATCGTTATGGATGGTTTATTTTTTTGCTTACAATTATCAAAATTTGATAAATCGATGCATGTATGGCACTCGGCCAAACCAGTTAAGCGGTTAATAGAATTGTTAAATAAATACAATCCTGTGCTAATGGATCATGTAAATAAAATCTCAAATTCAAAAAAAAAAAAAAGGAAATGTGTATCATTTAGCACATAGGTCACGAGAACAAATTATTTTTGGGTTGGGAAATGAAATCCTTAACAATACAGCGGTATCCGAAGCTAAAAGTTTATTGGATGCAATAGAAGAAATGCCTTTTATTTTATGTTTAATAGTCTAGTTTTCAATATTGTTCAAAATTAATACCATCAATAAACTATTTCAATTAAAATCAATTGTTTTGACTCGGTTATCAATTTAGTTAATAAAATTAAAATTAAAATCCAAAATTTAGTACATTTTTAGACGAAGAAAAAGTGGTAGCACATAATTAACATTTTGAAATATTTTCCTATGAAACTAATTCGAAAAGGAAAAAGATTATATTCTGAATTAAAAGACGAACAAGTTACAAAAAAAAAAAAAAATACCCGGTAGAGTTATTGAACAAAAAGAAGGTAGATTTAAAAGTGTGCCAAATAATGAAATTAATCCCTGATATAAAAACTTTAAAAATACATGGAGAGAAACGCCCCCAAAACTTTATAAAGTTTTACTTAAAAACGTAGATGAACTAATCCAGAAAATTTGTTTCTACGGGATTTGATTATGAATGAATGAGGTGTAAATAAGCGGACAAGACATATTACAATGCATACTAAATAATAATTATAATGAGTTATTTCTCAATGAATTAATTTGTCTAGAATTTTTCTTTGTTGCCAGTTACTATAGCAAATGCTAAGCGCTCTTTGGGCCAATTAAAGTTAATAAAGAATTATCTTCGGTGCAGCATTTGTTTGGAACGCTCAAATGCACTTGCTATATAAAGCATGAAAAAAGAAATTGCAAAAAATATTTATTTTTCTGAAATAATTGATGTATTAGCAGAAAAAAAATCACATATTAAATAAACATGCATTAATAACACGTTTTTGTCTTTGTATTTTTTTACACAACAAATTAGGGCCCCAACTAGCTTTTTGAACCCGGGCCTCTTCATAGAGCAGACTGGCTCTGGGCAAGACACTGTCACTTCCATGTCTGACAGTGTTTTAAGATTCCTTGGCACAATTAGGATTGCGCTTGTCATTATTTTCACTCTTGATTCCGAGACTACTACACATTCCTTTGAATTATAAACTTCCCCAATTCCTGCACAGATGAATTCATTTTCCCGCATTTTTTAAAGTCTTTGGAAGGATAAGGATAGCTGATTCTTCAAATAAAATTTCCCTTTTTGAGTTATAATGTATATAAAATGAATCTCATATGCTGTTTTTAACACAAACATCAATAATTTAACTTTCATAATTTTTTTCAAATTTTTGGTTCTTTTATCGATTTATTTTTAGTAAATAGTTATTTTTCCATAAATATATATGAATGTTTGATATTTTTATTATTTAAATATTATTGATATTTTTTCCAAGGCTTATATCAGCATTAGTAAATTTGAACTCATACGCTTAATGTAAATCAAACTCTCACTTTTATGCCATTGTGTTTATTTATTTATTTATTTATTATTATTATTGTATTTGCTTGGAATTAATTGGTTTGAGAAATTCTTCGAATTTATTTTATAAGAAGGTGAAATCGAAGATATAACTTGCTTGTAAACATTATCTTGATATTTGAAGGCCTCATAATGGGATGGCATCTTGAATAATCTGTCGAGTACAAGAAGGATTTTCTCCTGTTTCTTGTAAATGAAAGCGAAAAAAAATATTAAAACATAATCTGTTCTGCATATTTCAACATATCATGTCAGAACATCATTTCCCGAAAGGCCAAGCACAACGTGCTCGTGTGAGTTAAATTATATTTTTATTAATTTTAATTTGTTTCATCTAATGAGTCACTTTAGTATTGCAAACGATCTAAAAAGCTTTGTCTCGCATTGATTGTTAAAAAAATATCCCATTTCTTATTTATTTCATCTCATATAATCACGCGCTCAAAATGACATTTTTCTAGGTTTTCTTTGCTGTAATCATTAACTTCTTTTTTTTTAATCAGAGCTTTTGTAAATGCAATGGCAACATGTTATTAAAAGCTGATTTTGTGAGATGCTCATGCAGATAATAAAATCTTTATTTTTCGCCTACGAATTTTTGTTGACGCCAAGAAACCTAGTCCCCAAAACAACAAAATGTTCCGATTAGATTTAAAAATAATCCATAGGATTTACAGTTTTAGAAACCCGTTCCCGCATTCCAATTCCTCAAATCATCCTTTGATGCTCGAAAATGCGTTATATGAAAACGTGAGACAGATGAACAAGTAAATACAGATTTCGGAAGAAATCCGAGACGACGATTATGGTAATTTATTCATATAATTCTGATCAACACTCTTCGATCTCTTTTTTTTATGGGCGCCATAAAATCTTTCTCTCCGTCTACTCGCGAGATTTCATGCCAGAATTCGAAGCGCCACTCGGTTCCAGACGGATGTGCAAACGGAAGGTAAGTGGATGCAACATGTTTTCCCAAGTTTTCTCGCATAGAATAAATATTTAATTAGTTTTCACAAGTCAAATATTTGTGCGAAATGTGCACCTGGACTGACGTAGGATTTTTATTATCGAAATGTGGAAAAATATTTTTCATAAAATATGCAGATACATTTTTTAACCAATTGAATACATTCGACGTGTATACGCGTCAAATCAAATCTTCATTTTGATTCAGTCATTGTGTACATTTGTATCTAATACTGGTAAAATCTTATTTGCCGTATTATAATTTTTTGCAAAACTTACTAAGCAACCATTTGTTAGGCACTCGACGTGCAGATGCGTCAACGCTGGTCTTTAGCTCTTTCACTACTTAGCCGGCCCAATCGGTAGTGAAAATTCCATCCTGGCAGGCCAGTTTCTGTTTCAAACGATAACAGCAGGACTGAAAACGAGTTATCAACAAGGATATTCTGATTTTACACCTCGAACCTTTTTTTTGAAACAAATAGCAGCCATTCGGGATAAAATGTGCTCTATCGTTTGGGCCGAGTCAGTAGTAAAAAGGTTGAAAGGGGGAATTGGGAAATTTTAAATCCTGCCGTTAATAGCACAGGAATTGGTGATTGGAATGTAATTAAACTGTAACACATTTTTCTCAAAAATTCTTAATGTCATGGCATGCGAATTTATCTAACTTTGTCATTAGACGACACATTCTATTTGGGACATACAGCAAGACCCCGCTTAACGCGGGGGATACGTTCCAACAAAGTAGAGCGTAATGCGAAACAGCACTAAACGAGGCTATCTTTACAAGTAAATATTGGGGTTAGGAGAAGATGACTAGGAAATTGGTTAGGTATCAAATTTAAAAAGTATGTTTTTTTTAATAAAAATAAAACCAAACATTTATTTCTTGAAGCCCAAATTAATACCACATTATTATTTCTTGCAAAAATAAAAACAAAATATAAATAACAAAACGAATATTCTTAAAAAAAACAAATAAAATTCTAAGTCAGTCATATTTAGTTAGCCTTCCGCGTTTTCAGTGTTCTGCCTTTTTGCGACAAAAGCATCTAATGTTGTTTGCCTTTTTCTTTTGCGTTGTTCTCTTAAAAGTTCTTCATAAATGGATAGAGCATCTCTAACACCACGCCTTACTTTTGAGCTCCTGTCAAAATTCGGATAATTTTCAATGAATTGATCCATTATTTCAGTTATGGTAGACAAACTCCTTTTTATAAACGCCATCGAAAGTTCTTTTTGCTCTTCTTCTGAATCACTGCTGTCAACATTTTTGTTTTCTTCTTGTTCAGTTAATTCCTTGATCTCATCCCTCGGTTGAATTAAAAGGGAATCCCCGGGTTGAAATAAAAGAGCGTTAAACCGAAACAGCGCTAAACGAAACAGCGTTAAGCGGGGTCTTACTGTATATTCTAATTGTAATTTCTATTGGCCTGACTTAAATTCCAGAATCCGCTTGGAAAATAAAAACGAACTTTTTTTTTCTAAAAAATTTATTCACATCACACAAGACAATACAAAACATTGATATGGATGATAATAATTTTTGTTATTGAGGGTTTCGATTCAAACTTTGCACCGTGATTATCCACGTCTGCTGTTACCGAATCCTTATGGCGTCACCCTGGAGCATGTTTTGTTTACACTCGTCATCACATGACCGGTTGGGAGCGCCAATGCTCCAACACCTATAATAATATAAAAGAACATGAGTTAATAATGCGGTTTGAAGTGATTTTTTTTCTTTTTAATTGCTTGATATTTTCATTTCATTTCAGATTTGAAATTAAAAATTCAGTAAATAGAATCGCAAGACTCGCCCTTTTATGTGAAGGGGTTAAATTGAATAAAAATGGAATTATTTTATCTGAAGTTTGTTTATCAAATATTGTAACTTCAAAATAAATAAAAATGTCCAGTAAAAGCTAGAATTCAAAATTATTAAAGTTATGCCAAAATTATTTATTTAAATTTGCGTACGTTATATAATGCGAATCCTTCAAATCAGAGTTACGAATTTGAAATTTCCTGGTCTCAGTTTGAAAATTTTTTTCCCTATCCCCCCTCCCCTCCTCCAAAATTAAGAACAAGTATTGTGATTTATGTAAATATTTTCCACAAAAAATATATAATAAGAATTGCTTAAATATGTAACAAATAAGTTTTTGAAACTAGCTTGCATATGCGCATTTCAGAAAAATGGTAGTTCCTATGCAGATCTGAAACATTCTGCTTGGTGGTGTTTATACAAAGGTTCCTATATTTTTTATATACGTAAAGGATGCTTCTAAGCAATTTATAGAATTTAGTTTAGCTTAGTTATATTAACGTACCCTTATAACGCAACACTGGGAAAATTTTGGGATGGGTCTCGTAATTTTGAACTACGAACAGATGGCGAGGACGACACCTGAGCAATAACCCAACACTCCAAACCACACCGCATTAGTAGGAGGAAGGTCGGCCTTGACGAATTTAATATGCAACAGACTCCCTTATACGATGGCTCTTCTATGGAACCGGGACTCGAACTCGAGCCCTACAGCTCACGAGCCGGGACCTTACCAACAGGCCACTGCGTCCCCGAAAATTTATTGAAATTACATATTATTTATTATTATATTAGCTGTTTCTATAATTTATTAATTCTGAAATGTCGTATCTGACTCACCACAATAAAAAAAGATTTACATCCGAAGAGTTTGGCCCTCTTTCCCTTTTAAGATACGATTTATTTCTTTGGAAGGACGAAAAATGTACGAGTGGTTCTTTATCTGGACTCGACTTAATGTCCAAAGGATCCCCCTACCTGGCAGTCCGGAGCATTTACATGGCACAGCAGGCCGGGAAGGTCAATTATCAAGTGTGAGAATTAGGGAACGTTACAGCGGTCAAACAGGTGTCTCAGAGCAAGGGAGATTAATCTTTACATTATGAATAAGAACTTTCTCTTCGAAATTTTCATCAACTAAAAGTTAGCAAAACGTTGGCGTCACATTCGACAGCTTTTGGAAATATTACCATACCACTGGGAGTAATGGGTCAGAAGTGATCTTTCTCTGTTCCATATCTAAATTACGATCTGAGATGAATGAATGAATATGCATGAATGCCCTCCCCCTAAAAGGGGTTGTGACGTGTGTGTAGCTAAGTCGTACTCTTGGCCCTAAATGGCGGTACTTGTGAAAGAACAGACGTATATCTCAGGCTTAAAATTTGCGGATGCATCAGCGGGGCTTGTCCGTAGCAATTGCCATAAGTAACAACGAAACTAATTATGAATCCTTTTCAAAAAAGACCGAAAGTAATAAACTATTTACATACATACAATGTTCAGTCCAGGTTTGCCGTTTCCAATTGTTAGAGTTTTGCCAGTGTTTGAGAAACATTGACTCGGAAAGACGGGATTTTAACCAGAGGTTTTAAATCCAAATTGCTCCATTGTTTTGGCCATGATCTACGAAAATCATCCCATAGTTCACATCCTTTATAACAAGTAGAATAATCCCCGTGACCTTTCAGCAAATACAATTGTTCGATTTGCCGAAAAGTCTTGATATGATAAAAGTATGAAAAGTCCTGAAAGTTCCATGAAGAATGAAGGAAAAATTCAATTGAGAAGCTTTTCTTGTTCGAGAAAGGTGAACCTCCAACAAAGTGGATGAATTGGTTGAATCCGGTTTTACGACTTGCAACCGTTCATTTAAATTTGTTTGTGCTGCGCTTTCAAGTTTAGAACTGATAAACGATGGGAAGACAGAACTTGGAGTATTAATTGAAATTAATTCGACATAATTGTCATTTATATTTTATGTTCCTGTGCTATGCAGTTAAGAATTTTACGTTTTTCCCTTTCTATTTTATCCTTTTTCAATGGTGTAATCTATAATTAAGTAAAGTGATTTCATCAAAACTTTCACGCATAAACTCTACAAAAAGATGTTTCTGTTGTTGTTACTTATGGCATTTGACGTGGACAAGCCCCACTGATACACACTCATCACAGTCGGTTGCGCTGCCCCTTTTTACAGGGAGTCACAGTCAATCTCACAGATAGCACACAGAGCAACCATGCCCGAGCCGGGACTCCCAGAACACGAGGAAGACGCGTTATCTCTGTGCCAGAAAGCCGGCAAGCTATGAATATTAAATCTGTGCACCAAATTACATCCATCTAGTTGTCTCCACCACGTAAGTTTCGGATTAACTTGTATTCAAAGAGTCGGACAGATTTACTTAGACAGACTTGAGTTTGTTCAACGTTTGACTGAAATCTACCAATTTGGTGTTTGGACCACATAGCAAATTTCATCCGCCTATATTAAAGCGCTTTTGAATTATCTTTGTCACAGACAGGCAGATGCGCATAATGACAGGAACGTATCTTTCGATCTCGGGGAGATCGGGAACGTGGAGATTCTTCATGAATAAATGTTTTGACGAATCACACCACTTACTTAGCACTTCGTAAATGAAGAGTAATAATTACGACCTTGACTGATATACTCAGTATGCCGAATAATTCTTATTATTAGACCTTTTTTTATCATGTCAGAGCATAATGTTGTTTTGGGAATGAGGTTTTTTGGCGTCAACTAAAAACAGTTGGAGAAAAAAAAATTTAATCCGTAGGCGAAAAATAAAAATTTTATTATATGCACGAGCATCTGAAAAAAAAATCTTTTAATAACGGGTTGCCATTGCATTTACAAAAGCTCTTATTTAAAAAAATAAGTTAATGACTACAGTAAATAAAACTTAGAAAGATGTCATTTTGAGCACGTTATCATATAAAATGAAAAAAATAGGAGCGATATTTTTTTAAACAGTCAATATCGAGACAAAGTTTTTTTTTTTTTTTTTGATCGTTTGGCATTCTAAAGCGATTTATTCGATGAAACCATTAAAATGTATAAAAATATAATTTAATTTACACCAGCAGGTGGTGCTTGGAAGTTAAAGAAATGATGTTCTGACATAATGCATTGAAATATGCATAGCAGATTTCATTTTAATCTTTTATTTATTTATTTTTACAGAATATTTTAATCTAGCAAACACGCTGCTAGATATGTTCATATAATTCAAGTAAAGCGTTGGAATGATCGGAATTATTTCGCAGTCGGTAGGAAATAAGAAAATTAGCTCGAAGTACAAGTGAGACAAACAACTTACAACACGATGAGAAATGTCACGAAGATTTTTTTAAAAAAAAATTCTAGAAGAAACAGCTTATGGTTGAAAAAATGAAAAAGAAATTACACTTAAGAGTTTTGAGGGTTATTATACGCAAACATCATTCTAGATGAAAAAGCTGTCAGAAGCAGACGGACAGAGAAGAGACGAAGCAATTCCAGTTCATTTAGTAGGGCTGTCGGAGCATTATTTTAGAGACCGCGGTGAAAGGCAAGGTCTCGGTCAGAGAGATCGAAAACCATTCTCGGGAACCAGTTACCCTCCCATTGGTGTGGCGCGCAGAAGTAGGGTAACTTATATCATTTTTTATGATAGTATATGCAATCGATATACTATTTAATATTAATAATTCGTGCCGTATATTGTATTGCACGTGCTATTTGAAAAATATAATTTTCATATTTCAGAACTATTTTGCATTTATTTTTCTGCATTTAATATTTATCAGTCATTTGCAACGATTTTGTTGGTCCCTCTTCGCAATGCAGTAAAATACTCCTATTTATATTTAGGACATTGCATTCTAAGCAATTAAAGTACGGAGAGGGGAGGATCAAAGGATATTTTCAATTAACTAGAATTGGTAGATAAATTATCAGTTTTAATTTAACTCTTTGCACTCGGAAAAGTAATTTGAGTAATTAAGGAGAAGGTGTGCTGTGGCTCTCAAAAATAAATACTCATACGCATAATTGTTTTGAATTGAATTGCTCCGAAAAACTATTCTACATCAACTAAGCACCCAGAAGTTTAAAACAACAACAACAAACTCGAAATGATGTACGGTTTTTAATGGCCTCGAGAGAAGCTATCCGAGTTCAAAGTGTTAAGTGGTTAAAATAATTATGAACTATTGTAATTGCAGATTGTTAATAATAAAATTAATGTTTAAGTATCACTCGCAAACATCTGCTCTTGGACGACAGAATTTCAGATGTATTATTTTACCATTTTTCACTTTCGATACTTTTATATAATATAATCTACCTAAATGTAAGTGGCAGAAATTATCTTTTTGGAAATCTACATATGCAACTATATTTTTTATTTCTCGAAATTCCGAAAGTAATCACGCCACTTTTTCCGATTGCTAAGTGCTAAGGCATTTTTTATCGTTATTCTACATAGGCCTATAAATTTGATTCCAGGCTGAGTAAGCCCAGCCCACCATTACAGCACTGATGACTGATTCTGTGGGTTTATAAAAGTAAAGACTTTTTCTACCAATCAATTTCCAGTGCTGTCCCGCGTGTGGGCGTGGCTTAACAATTCATTTCAACCTTGGTAAGTAGGTACTTTCGTTTTCATTCTTTCTTTACCGCTGTTACCTTTCCTCCATTATTGTATCATTTTTATTGATTGAATATTTATATTTTATAGAGGAAATAAATAACAAATTCTATGCTTCATAAATTCATAAGGACGAATCAGTGGCATGGTGGTGAAAAGCGCCAAATTATATCTTTTTTTACAGCGATAAATTGCCAAATGTTTCCACCCTTTTTTAAAAATTTCCATAACATTATAATATTATTTATAATTTGGTGGCTTTTATTGGATTTGGCATGGATTTTTTCCACTTTGGTAAAAATCTGTGGCCCGATTCTCCTGCTTTACCCAAGATTGTTATACATTGATTTTTGTATTATTTAACTATTTCTCAGACTTAGAAAATAAGTTTTAAGTAAAATATTTTGTGCACTGGAAAGAGATTCTTGATCTTTTGCAAATTCATGAAAACACATTTGGCATAAATTTTTGAATAACATTAACCCTTCGCACTCCGATGGTGCCTCTAACTCACTATTCAAGATTGTACATCATTTTGACTTTTTACTTATTTAGTTTTCACATTTAATTGTTAAAAGCACCTACATAATGGTTAAGAGATGTAGATTCATTTTTCAAAGAAATTCGACTTAAAAGAATTATGTATATTTATTTTTCATAGCAATAAACAGATCTATGTATTAGATGAACAATTTTGCATCTAATTATTTTTTGGAGTGCAAAGGGTTAATTAATGCCAACAATTCATTTTAGAGAATCATTAGATGCTTGAGATGTTATTATTGACAGATTTGCACAATCGTCAAGAGAATCAAAATGGTTTTTTTTTCACTTGCTCTTGAAGTAATGAGCCTCATTTTCTATATTCTTCTATTTTTGAGCTATTTATGTTCGACAATAAGAAGTATTCTTTTAAAAATATTGAAATCGGTAGGTAATTTATTTTTATTTTAAGCTTGGTATAAGAAATGCAAGTAAACAGTGATATGATTCTGAAATAGGCATAATTTAAAAACTGTAATTATTATATGATATAATACTGTAATTATAATATATAAGATATCTTTAATTGGAAATAAATCACATTAATTTATTGATTTTAATTATATACATTTGCGTATGGGTGGCAATAAAGACCCGTTAACGCTCGGCAATCATTGTTTTCAGATCTAGTCAGCCTCTATTCCCATATACTGTTCAAAATTTAAAGGAAATTATTGGATGATGTAGATGCCGATGTAATTATTGAACAGATTTGAACAATCATTTAGGGAACTGAAATACTCGTTGATTTGTCCTTAATGAATGAGCCGTATGCAGTATATTTTGTACTTTAAACTTCTTAATCTTCTGTAATTAAATTTATTATTTTAAAATTATTGAAACTGGTAGATATTTTTTTAAATCTAAGCTTAAAATAAAAAGTTAATTAATTTTAAAATGACATTATAGTTACGAAATATCAATACGCTATGCACGAATTAAAAATAATTTATAATCAGATTGCCGGAACAAACAAATCTCATCTGACTGGATTTTCATTCGTAGCTCATTGAAAAAAAGGGGGCAGAGAATGATTTGTTTAGTTTTGCTAAAAACGTATTACTTTGTTGGTAAGAGTATTTGGCGGGAAAATGTATTGATATTTTAACCAAATTTTGATGCTTAAACAAAAGGAAAAAAGCTTATGTCTGTTTATTCCATTTGGCTCTGTATAAACCAGACCGTCTGACTTATGCTTATTAAGTTTGGGAACTATTAATGGCTAATTTTCGGACCGATTCTCTTAAATTATCTTTTTAATGATACGATTTTTTTTTACCTTTTAGCATTCCTTCTTATATTTAATAAAAAATTTTAATATTTTAAACTTATTTTGTAACAATACTTTCCTTTGTTGAAAAAAACTGAAAACTGATGGCACGAATATTTCACCCAGTCTCTCGTCTTGTTGTCACGAATAATCCACCCTTTTTCCCCTGTTGTTTTTTAAGAGGATTAAAAAATGAATGGCGCAGATCCAAATTATATTATAAAAAATGATGTGGGTGAAAGACCACAAAGGCGCAATTGGAAACGGGGGAGAAGAGTACTGCACTAAGGATGATAGGTATGTTGGTACTTTTTGGCGCAAGAACCATATTTGCCTAAACTGCACCAAGGAAGCCACTATGAAAGATGAAAGAGACTATCATTTCGAAAGGATTTTTAACCTGCCTTTTATCGTGTCAGGATATGTTAGTTTTTTTGGATGAGGTTTGTGTTATCAACAAAAATCCGTAGACTAAAAATAAAAATGTTATCTGCACGAGCATCTCACAAAATCAGCTCTTAATAACGCGTTGCCATCGCATTTACAAAAGCTCCAATTTAAAAAAAAATAAGTGAATGACTACAGCAAATAAAATCCTAGAAAATGTCATTTTGAGCAAGTGATTATATAAAAGTATATAAATAGAAATTGTGATATTTTTGTTAAACAATAAATGTGAGAAACAGTTTTTTGGATCGTTTGCTATACTAAAGTGACTCATTCGACGAAACAATCAAAATAAATAAAAATATAATTTAACTTGCACGTGGTGCTTGACCATTCAAGAAATGATGTTCTGACGTGATACTTTGAAATATGCATAGCATATTTTATTTTAATCTTTTTCTTTCTTTTTTTTTTCATTATGCGAAAGTTTTATGTTTTACTTTTTATTTCCTCCGTATGAAATTTATGAAATTGTTTACTTCTGCGAAACGTTTTTAGAATATTTTAATAACTTCTTTTTCTTTATTACTATAATTAAAAAACAACAAGGACGATTTTGTTTTGATACGCTGGATTTGCTGTTTTGTTTTAAAGTAATGTATTCTGTAATTTGTATAGCTGATTACTGTTAGAGCAAGTAAATTGCAACTGCAATTCCGGCAAGATGAATTAATGAGAGTTTGATTGGTATGATTATTCTTTGATATGATGAAGGTTTGAGAGAGCTATTAACTGATATAAATTTAAAGTGTATTAATAAGATGCGAAATTTTTTTAAGGAAAATGTAAAGGGACAGTGAAATAGTCTTATTGGTCGCCGACCCAGAGAACTCTGACGATACATTTATAATCTTACCAAGTGTAGGTCTTGAGCCTTCGCGCTGCTTCGTAGCGGCCTATCGTTTCATCCGAATGGCTTCGGCTGGGACGGTCTATAGGTATGCTTTCTCCTAGTGTTGTGACTAGAATATGAAGATTAGGTGTATTTTCCCATGGTAAGCAGGTTTTAATATTAAGCATGCTTGTAATGTTGTTGTTCTTGTTGCATGTCCCCATTGACCAGAAGTACTAGACGAGGTCCGTGACTGGATGGGGAAAGATTACAGCCTCTGATAGTCACAAGGACCAGAACACCTAGAAATAGGTAGAAGACCAACTTAGCTCTATCACACACATTCGCTTGTACAGCCCCTTTCTACAGGGTGGGGGCAGAATCACATATCTCACAGATAGCCCACAGAAGAAAAATTAAGCCCTAACCGGGACTCGAACCCAGGATTCCCAGAACACGAGGAAGACGCGCTTCCTCTGTGCCAGGAAGCTGGCATGCTTGTAATAATTGTTTTGGGTATTTTTTGTAATTACGGATGAGATTTAATTTCAGAAGGAAGCAATGTTGGCAATTTTTTGATGCTCCCACTTTAAAATGTTATTGATTCTACCTGTATAATTGAAAAAATAAAGTTTATGTGAATAAATATAGATAGAAAAATAGAAAATTGGGCAAGTGCATAGTACAATAAAGACAAAATTTAAGGCTATTTCTCAAGCATGTAAATTAAAAGTCTCTTATATACCACATGTTTCATGAACTATCTATATTGAATAAAATATCATTCTATATTAAAAGAAATACATTAAATACTGAATAATCTTAACATATAATTGCCACTGCATGTGATGCAAACTGGGTATATTTCGCTTAACTTCATTTTGAAACCCTTCAAATTGTATTTTTGTTGTTGTTTGCATTAGGAGAAAATGGGAAATATTGCTTTACTTAAATGATTTTTAATCTTAGCGATATATGAATTTCATAACAAATTAGTACTAAACAATAGTAGGAATATTTTTATACTTTAAGTATTTTGAACATTCCTTGAGAGAGACTACTTTGATAGCAATTTTAAAACATAAATGTGATCTAAAAAATAATTTAAATTATTTTTGAGATCATAGAATTAACGTTCTATTCATTATTCCTATAAATTTAATACAAAATCACCAACATTTAAAACTATCTTGAGATGAAAAAAATTACGACTGTTACAAAATGATGATGTTTAATTAATTAATAATTATGCGAAATTTTTGCGTAATCGCAAATTAAATTTTAAAACCCTCTTAAAGTAAACTATAAGTCTGCGAAAGTGTAAAGTTCAGCCCGTGTTTGTATGAAACGGATATATATATATATATATATATATATATATATATATATATATATATATATATATATATATGCAAGGAAAAGTGTGTGTTTTTTTTCTCTTTTGATGTTTCAAAATAAATATATTATTTTTCTATTTATAATTGGCATGTATTGTTTAAGATATCCAGAAAATCAATTCTAATTAGTGCCAAAAGCTTATTTTTAAAAGTTCATTAATTAGTGTATGTATCTAAAAATGGGTTGAATTTAATAAATAATTATATTTTATGCAATTTAAATCAATAAATGCTTTCGAATTATAAATTTTAAATATTTATTATAATTTTTTTAATAATATTATCTGTTCATGTTCTTTTTCTAAGCCTTGCACAATAAAAAATTCTAGAGATGTTATATTTTAGATTTGTTAAAAAAATTCTACAATTTTACGATTCACACTGATTGAGTTACTGAATTTTGAATGCCTCAATTCTGTAAAAAAATCGAGATTTTAGCCCTCCCATCGACTGCCTTGAGAAAAACACGGTAATCAGTATTTGGACTTGTTTTCTATAATAAAGAAATTGTTGACTTTCCTAAAATAACATTCAAAGCTCATTATTGATTGCAGGGGAGTAAAATGTTAGTTTTTCAAGACAATTTTACTGGATATAGTCTATAGGATAAAAAAATAGCATAATATTTGCAATTACTTTCAAAATTAAGGTATATATATATATATATATATATATATATATATATA
>JAOUZG010048940.1:227485-243748 GCA_026289955.1 Argiope argentata | reverse complement strand
GTGTGTGTGTGTGTGAGTGTGTGTGTGTGTGTGTGTGTGTGTGTGTGTGTGTGTGTGTGTGTGTAGGCATGCTAAAAATAAGACTTAATTTTGTTTCGAATCTGTAAAGTTGTTATTATTTTGATTGATTCTGCTTTCATTCGCCGACGTACTAGAATCTGGAATTTTGTGTACGTTTATTCTCCAAACAACGCACAATTTCAAAGTTTTAAGAATTTAATTATAAATTAACCGATCAAATTTAATTAAATTTCGATTTCCCACCAGAAGAGCTGTTTAGCTGTGAATCTCAGATAAAACGTTAAATAAAGCTTCATAATAATTATAATAATGAAATAAAAAAATATATATTATAGACCAAAGAGTAAAAAGTTTTATAAAACTTGCTTTTATTTTAATTTTTCATTGATGATAAGAATAATGAATAATATCAAATGAAAAAGGGGAAATTAAAATAAAATTATAAAATTTGACAAGCTGAAATAATTCTGCAAGGTAATTAAGCAAAAATGGATTTAGAAAAAAAATCGGAAATTTCAACTACTGATAAAGGTACCAAGTGTCATTCAGGTTGTTGTTGGCAGTGTGTTTATGGGGCGTGGTTGGCTTTTTACTGGTCAGATTGCCAAACTTGATTGCCTGACCTACAGCTGCCAAACTTGGAACATGTATATCTTGAAATATTTTGACACACGAAAACTTGGTTTTTTTAATTTTTAATTAGAAATTTAATTAATTAAATATTAAGTGAAATTACGGCGTTTTTTTCGCGATAATTTCTGAAAATATCATCGCATGAAAAAGATTTTACATCATATTGAAGATAAAAACAATTATCTTTTTAAAGATACTAATGTTTGAAACAACAAAATTAATTATTTTTATTTTTAATGAATTTTTTGAGAATAATTTAGCCATATTTTTCATCACTTTATTTCGTACAAAAAAACAATTAACCTACATGAACAAGTTACGTTTCAAAGGGGGGGTGTAGCTTTTATCAACGTGTTGCCCTAATATTAAGAAAAGTTTTTAAAAAATTTAAAAAGATGAGTTAACTATTATAGTATATAAAATAAAGAAAAAGCTAATTTTCAGCCCGCGTCTGCATGAAATGAAATAAATGTGAAATAGAATATTTTATAAAAATATCCTATTAAAAAGTTACATTTAACATAATTTATAAAAGTTTTCAATAAAAAGCAAATGCAAAGAAAAGATTTCTCTGATCTTTCAAACTATCTATATTATTAATTCAACTAATGATCTTTTTTTTTAAATATACATGGATTAATATATCCTTACAATTAAAGGCCAAATGCCTATTTTGAAAATATTTAATACTAAAAATATGTGTATTAAAATGGTTTAAATGAAGTAAGTAATTATATTATATGTAACTTGAGTCTATAAATACCCTAATATATGAAGGGTGTTTAGTATTTATTTAAACAAAATATTCTTAAGATGCTAATATTTTAAATGAAAAAAAAGAGTATCACTCCAATCAAATAATCAGTATCTAAAACAGACAGATTTATGAATATCTCATAATCACTATTCAATAAAAACGGTTAATTTTAGTTCACTTCTTAAACTATCTACAAGATGTTACCTCAATCAACGTCCACTGTTTCTCAAGACTGATTGACCTAAGATTACGAAAATGCCGACTGTTCTTCGCTATTCAATTCAAAACGTCCAAAATTTATCATATTTGATGACAGAAGAGAGTAACGCTAGCTTACTTATTTAAGCGGTGCAGTGTCAATAGTTTTTCACGGAATACGATTCCTTAGCACCAAAAGATGGTATAAAATTTAGACTTTATCATTTTTTTAAATATAGATTAAAATAAAATAAAAGAAAATATATTAAAATGAAATCTACTATGCATATTTCGATGTATTACGTGGGGACATTATTTCACGAACGACCAAATACCATGTGCTCGGACAAGTTAAATTACATTTCTATTCATTTTAACAATTCTTCGTTGAATGAGTCACTTTATTATTGCAAATGATCCAAAACACTTTGTCTCGCATTTATTGTTAAAAAAAATATCACATTTTCTATTTATTTCATTTTATATAATCGAGTGCTTAAAATTACATTTTTATACGTTTTATTTGCTGTAGTCATTAACTTATTTTTTAATCAGGGCTTTTATAAATACAGTGGCAACGTGTTATTAAAAGCTGATTTTTTAGATGCTCGTGCAGATAATAAGATTTTTATTTTCAGCCGACAGATTAAAATTTTTATTTTTTTTTCCCCTACGGATTTTGTTGACGCAATTTCATAGGTACATTTATTGACTGAAATAAAATAAAATATTTATTTACATTACTTAAATATTTTGAAAGAAAAACTAAACACTGAATTTTACGACGAATCAGATGATAATCAGATTTTTGTTGAATAATTCTTTAAGATATATAAATTGCCAAAATTACTAAAAAGTATTCTGCAATGCACGTACAAATTCAATGCAGAACGACTATGCTTTCAGTTTTCATACTTAAAAAAATCCATAGTAGGTTCTCGTACAAAGTGTTTTTATATTATTAGCAGTTTAACATTTTCACTCTAATTTAAAGTTGAACTTTAATGCGCCCTGGCAGTGAAATAGTGAATAGTGAAAAATAAGCCGTACAATGCACACACTTGTTTAAGACGTACATTATAGTATGACAGAATTATATCAAAAATATAACTATCAAAATCTGAAGCTTAAAAATATTCTGTAGAAAAAGCCATAAAGGAACCAAGTTACATAAGATATTTAATTAAATTTTTAATTATTATTAATATTGGCGGACCGGCTGGTTGCTACAGGCAGATAGTTATTAAAAACAAACGTTTATTAGAGAGTACTCAGTAATATTTGGGTGAAATCACTCCTTCTGTTTGTCCAAATAATTAATTTTAGTTGGAATGAGGTATTTTTAAATTGGAATTGGCACTTGAGAGAGCTGAAACAAAAACCCATATCAGATGTTAGAGATATCAAGTGCTGATTTAAAAACGCTAAACTGAGTTTGCACGATTTTGTATGAGATATAAGGATAGATGGCGAAAGGCGATATAATTAAAAAAAAAAATCGATGTGTCATATAATTAAAAAACACTTTTTTTGCTTTATTTATGTTGAAGAAATCGATGATCCAAATAGAGCAAGAAGTTTCTTTAATTGGTGCAATTTAGTATGCTTAAAACACATTATCCGTATCTATTCTTCTAATAAAGTCGAATAGTGAGTGTGTTGATGCGCCACAGACCACTTGATCTACGGCTACCAGATTTCACACACTGCGTACACCTCGGAGGACGGTAATGTGAGGGGCGACTTTTGATTTTTTTCGAATTTTTAACTATAATTTCAATTAATTAAAAGCTCATCGCAAATTGGGCATTTTTCTGCTACAACTCCATGAAATATTATCACACAGGTGGGATTTTTACATTAAATTAAAGTCAAAAAGATTATTTTTAATGATACTAATATTTAAGATTATAAATAAAATTTCTATTTTTAATGATTTTTTTAAAAAAAGAACTTTATTATTAACTTTTTTATTTTCAGCAATTTATTTGACATAAAATTAAAATAAAATTTAACTTGCACGAGAACCATTCCGCATCCATAGGAAAAAAATTAGTTTTATTCAAAGTGTTTCCATCACACTGATAAAAGCTCAAATTAAAGAATAAACTAATCGTTAATGGAAATTAAACCTAGAAATGCATTTTCATCGATTGTCTGTGTGAAATGGAATGAATATGAGACACGTGTTTTTAGAAAACTAAATACAAGAAAAAGTTTCCTCTCAATTTTTAGAATATCTCTATTTTTAGGTCAATAAAACTATTTCATTAAAAGGAAAAGGAGGTTTAATGTATGCAGGATATCCATTCTAATCCGATGTCAACAACTATTTTGTAAACCTTTAGTAGTAGACATGCATCTGCTAACAAAATTGTTTGTATGAAGTAAATAATTATGTTTTATGTAAATTCAGTCAATAAATGCTCTGATAAATTACAAATTTTAAATTTTTACATATATCCTCTGCCCTGTGAATTATATTTAATAAAATATTCTTGAGATGCTAATATTTTAAACTAGTCGCCTTTGGCGACCAGCCGGTTCACCGATCTTAAAGCCCGCTAAAAAATTTTATGTAAATATTTCATTTAACTTTTTTTCTATAGCTTCTTAATCAAAATATTTTAAACTTCAAATTTTGATATCATATAATTCATACTACTATTAAAAAGATCTTAAGTCCTAGTGCACTAAGTATCTCTCTAATTTTTTGTAGCAACCGTAAAATTTTAACTTTAAATTAAGGTGGAAATGATTAAATTGTGTGTTATAATGTTTTAATCTATGTAAAAACTTTTCTTTTTTACTGAACCCATGCATTTTTCTAAATTTGAGGATTGAAAAAGAATTGTTCAGATTTAAGTCTTACGTCACAATAAATAATTGTCATAATTTATGTAGTATCTTATTCTTCAAAACTTTCTGAAATTCATTATAAAATTCAGTTTCTAGTTTTTTTTTTAAAAAAAAGATTTAATTTATGTTAATAACAGAATTTGATTCTGTTTTGATTCATAAATATACTTTAAAAATTATGAAATTTAATCTTTTTACAGTCTTTTGGTACCAAGGAATCGTATTTTGCGAAAAACTCTAGACAAAGGACCTCTTAAATAAATAAACGAGCGTTACTCTCTTTTGCCATCAAATATGATAAATTTATGAAGTTTCGAATAGAATAATTAAGAACAAACCTCATTTTCATAATCCTACGGCAATCAAGTTTGAGGAATCCTTGGAGATAATGGTAGCATCTTGTTGATGATCTATGAAGTGGTCTAAAATTGAATCATAATATTCAAATTTTAATAAATTAGCCATTTTTTAGAGATTGATTTAATTAATTGGCACTCAACTCTTTTTTAAAATAATAGTGTCTCAAGAATGTTTTTTTAAATATGAATCATAAACAGAAATCCAAGAAAAAAATTTAATTCTTAATTAATCAGAACATTTATTGAATCAAGTTATATAAAATAAAATAATTTAGGCGCGACAGGAGAATAAATCATTCCACCTCTTGGCGCTGTTTAGCGAACTTTTCAATATTGACCAACTGTGATTTTCCTTCGAAGAAATAAAACCCTGCAAGAGTGAATTCGAAATTAAAAAAAAAGAAAAAAAGTGGCGGTCAGATTTGGCACGTCTTCGCCCTTTGGAGAAGAGAGGGGGTAATTCTACGGATCACTAATTATTTATTTCAATTAGACTATTTGGCTGTTGGCATTTCTATTATTAAATTTTTTCCGAATTACCGTTGGGCCTTGAAATAAAAAGATATATTAAACCATGTTTACCTCAAATAAAGCTGACTTATTGAATTAATCATACAGATATTGAAGATATAGATATCTTTTTTTTTCCATTTACTTTATATAAGATATCCTGTTTCATATTTATTTCATTGAGCTGAAAACTACATCTTTAAATGTTTAATTTGCAATAACATTTGGTTTATTTTTTAATCTCAGCTTTTTTCAACAAGAACGCAACAAGTTAATAATGTTTCCCCCATGCTAGCTTAACGTGCTTGTGCGAGTTAAATTTTATTTTTATTTTATACGAAATAAATTTTTAAAAAATGCGGTTAGATAATTTTTCAAAAATTTATTAAAAAGCAGAAATTTAATTTATAAGTTAAAGCATTTAGATCGTTAAAAAATAATATTTTGATCTTTAATGTGATGCAAAATTCAATTTTATGCGGTAATATTTGTGGAAGTTAAAGCAGACAAACGGCCAAATTTCATTTAATTTTTAATTAACCAAGACTTTAATAAAAAATTCTCAAAACTCCTTTCGAGGCACGCATTCCCGTTCTCCAATGTATAGATGTGACAAATTTGGTAACTGTAGCTCAAACGGTTTGGCCTGTAGAACGCCACACAGACACAAACGTGCGCTCCCGAGCTTCGATCTTTTTTATCATGTCAGAACATGAATTTGTTTTTGTGATGAGGTTTTTAGCGTCAACAAGAACCTGTAGGCGAAAAATGAAAAAAAAATCCGTAGTCCAAAACTTAAAATTTTATTATCTGCACGAACATCTCAAAAAAGCAGCTTTTAATAATGCGTTGCCATCGCATTTACAAAAGCTCCGATTAAAGAAAATAAGTTAATGCCTACAGCAAACAAAACCTAGAAAAATGTCATTTTGAGACGTGATTATGCGAAACGAAATAAATAGGAAATGCGATATTTTTGTTAAACAACAAATGTGAGACATAGTTTTTTGAGTAGTTTGCGATACTAAAGTGACTCACTCGATGAAACCATCAAAATGAATAAAAATACATTTTAACTCTGACGAGCGTATGGGGCTTGGCTGTTCAAGAAATGATGTTCTGACATGATACATTGAAATATGCATTGCAGATTTCATTTTAATCTTTGTATTATTTTTATCTAATTTTTTCTGTATTTTTATGCACAAAGTACTGAAACAATCGAGAAAAAAATTGATATATTTCTACTGATCTGCCTCCCCGATGAACTTATGAAAGATTTTGACTCGATTTGTTTCAATAGAGCTGGATATTTTTCTTACACGGTAAGCGAATGAAGATAAGAGAAAGAAGAAGAAAAAAATCGAAAACAACACTGTTTTTATCAATATTATGCAAAATTTTAGAAAAGGAATATACAAAACATAATAAAGAATCGTTTACATTAGTTTCTGTTAGGCAAAGAATGGTTTACATTAATTAGTGTTATTCAGGAATTTATTTCGTATTTTTGAACTAATTATTTAAAGATAATGGAATTAATTTCCAAAATGCGTGATTCCAGCCAAGCGCAGAAATCCTAACCAGCTTATAAAAATCCGCCAAAACTCTAGAAACAGACAAAATTTAAAAATATACTTGAAACATTTGGCAACTTATCGCTTTAAAAACGTTACAAGTTAACGCACTGTGCCGCCATATATCGATTCTTCTTAATAATTTATGATTATGCACATAATTTGTAATTTATTCCTTCTATGAATTGTGCGTACTAAATTTAACGTGGTTAGATGGCAGAAAATAGACGAAAGCTAGCAAGAAAAGAATTCAAAATAGTTTACCGATTTAGCCACGCCCACGGGAGGAGCAACACTGGAAGTTGATTGGAGGAAAAAGTATACATTCTTATAAATCCAGAGAATCTTTCTACCAGTGGGAATAGTGGTAGGTTGAGTCCACTCAGTCTTGATTTAGGTTTATAAACATAAGTAAGAAGTAACATAAGTAAGTAAACATAATAATCAGAATTTGCTTTAATACTTAGCACTTTAATACAAGCACCACGTGCTAGTGCAAATTAAATTATATTTTTAGTCATTTTAATGGTTTCATCGAATGAGTCACTTTAGTATTGCAATTATCCAAAAAACTTTGTCTCGCATTTATTGTTTAAAAATATCGCATTTCATATTTATTTCATTTCATATAATAACGCGCTCGAAATGACATTTTTCTAGGTTTTATTTGCTGTAATCATTCACTTATTTTTTAAATCAGAGCTTTTGTAAGTGCAACGGCAACAGGTTATTAAAAGCTTATTATTTTTTTAAATGCTCATGCAGACAATAAAATTTTTATTTTTCGCCAACGGATTTTTGTTGACGCCAAAAACCTCATCCCAAAGACAACATCATGTTCCGACATGATAAAAAATTAATAAAAGCAAAATAATACTGAATTTTCAAATTTACATTTATCTATTTGGTTAATCGAAATTCAATTCGAATTTACTATTCGAAATTTAATTGATGTTAAATAGCATAGAGAATATATATCTTATTAATAAACATAAAAATTTAGATTACTCTCTCTTCAAACTTCTGCACCACACTTACGGAAGCCCATGTAATTAGATTTGATGTGCATTAAGCCCACATATACAAGAGCTATTTAGTGGAATTGGATTTTGAACCAATCCTAATTATTTATTTCTGCCATTGGTGATGTTTCTAATTGCACTTGCCATGGACAAGCTCGCTGATGCAGTCAGTGATTTTAAGCCAAGAGTGCGTCTCTTGTTTTTTAAGTAACGCCGTTTAGGGCCAAGAGTACGACTTTAGCTATACACTCATAACATTCGCTTGCACAGTCCCTTTTCACATGGGGAGCAAATTCACACACCTCACAGAGAGAAAAGATGAAGAACAACCATTCCCGAACTGGGACTCGAATCCAGGATGCCCAGATCACGGAGAAAACGAGCTACCCATGTACCAGGATGTCGGCTGTTTATTTCTAAAAATATTAACCGAGTTAAAGGCTTTCTTTACTTTGCCAGATACTTTAATAAATGCTGAATGCTATTTCAGCAAATTAAAATGAATAAATTAAAAAATTGATATCTACTATGCATATTTCAATGCATCATGTCACAACATCATTTCTTGAACAACAAATCAAACGACAAATCTACTTTTTAAAAGCTTTTTATTAATATTTGAAGAAAACATTTCAACCAAAAGTGGCAGATTTTGCAAACGTATGGATTAATGAAACAATTTAAACTATTTTCTAAAAAGATTTTTACTTAAGTATGAAGAAATCTTTCATAAAGTTAGAAAAAATTGAAAAAATCATCTCAACAAAAAGTGACAAATTGGTGATTAAAAGGGTCTTTATTTAGAAATTGCAACCATTTACCAATTTTTTTTTAATCTTCTGAGGCCTATTTTTGAGAAAGTTGAAATTTAAAATTTCAATCCCTTGTCCATGCATTTTTGTTGACGTCAAAAACCTCATTCCATTGAACCCTCATTGAAGCACCACGTGCTCGTGCAAATTATATATATATATATATATATATATATATATATATATATATATATATATATATATATATATATCCTTTTAATTGTTTCGCTGAATGAATCACTTTAGTATTGCAAACGATAAAAAAAAATTTGTCTCGCATTTATTGTTTTAAAAAATATATTAGAGATAATATTTATTTCATTTCATCTAATCACGGGCTCAAAATGACATTTTTCTAGGTTTTATTTGCTGCGGTCATTAACTTTTTTTTTCAATCAGAGCTTTTGTAAATGCAATGGTAACACGGTATTAAAAGCCGATTTTTTTGAGATGCTCGAGCTGATAACATTTCAACTCATTACCCGCATATTTTTGTTGACGCCAAAAACCTCATCCCAAAGTCAACATTCTGTTCTGACATGATAAAAAAGAATTGCCTTCTATCAAGCATGTGAGTAGAACCCTTAAATGCACTTGCTTATACTAAACAACGAAAAAGAAATTTCAAAAATATTATAATTTTTCCTGAATTAATTAATAACAAGAATAAAATCACGAATTAAATAAACATATAATAGTATATGCATTCGTATTATTTTTCTTTTACTTCGCAAAAAATTTAAGGTCCCAAAAGGCTTTTTGCACCCGTACCTTTTTAGGAGAAGGCTGGTTCTGGCGAGAACTAAGATTGAGTCTCAAGGGCCATCACTGGTCGTGGCACAACCATTCTCTTAGAATGCATGCCCCAACATCGGTAGGCCACCATTTCCGTGCTTACAAGAAAAGTGAGAACCACCCACCGTTTCAGAACCTTCCAATCGCCATGCCTGTGGTGCCCCTCTCCCAAATGTGAGATCATTTAGACTATAAATAAATTCTTCTATTCAATTTTCATAAACACATTCTATAAAGTTTGCATTTTCCACCATATTTGTAATCACTAATGTGTTTGGATTAACCCTTTGCAATCCGAAAACTAATTAGATGCAAAATTATTCACTTAATACAAAGATTTGTTTATTGCTATGAAAAATAAATACACTTTATTCCTTTAAGTCGAGTGTCTTTGAAAAATGAATCTGCATCTCTTACCCATTATGCAGGCGTTTTTATCATTTAAATTTGAAAAATAAACAGATAAAACGTCAAAATATGATGCACAGTCTTGAATGTCAAGTCACACTCGACATCGGACCACAAAGGGTTAAAGAATAATTTATTCCTTTTACAATATAGTCAATACTTTGGTCTTTTGAGGTTATTTTTTTAAAAAATAATAAGCATTATAGTTTTCTTCATCCACACCAGATACAGAAGAAAAAAAAGAGAAATTTCAACGAAAACACATTTATATTGGAATTGCACTCCACAATATAATATTAAGCATAACTTCTTCGCACACAAAGACAAGTCTGATTCGCGCATCAAATTACTGAATTTTTAAATTTAAATCTGCAATTTAGTGAGCATATTAATTTATAATGCAATAAAATGAACTTATAATGCAAAAGTCACCACTTAGAAAAGTGCTTCAATATCTCACTTTCCCTTATATTCCTGTAAAAATTAAATGTTATAATAATAGATATTTCAAATTGGATGCGTCATCCCATGAAGAATTTCATTCCATTTGTAGGTTAAGGATTTAAACTAATAAAGCTTTTATTGCTGAGAATTAAAACGAAATACAAAAGAAATGTAAATGCAATGTAGTTTCTCAGCATTTCAGAATTAGTAATTACAAACTCATTAAGTTATTTTTTTAAAAAACTAATATAATTATAACTTCTAATACATAACTTTAATAAGTTGTTCATAAAAAAGGCATAGCTTTCAAAGACATCATTTATGCGCACACACACATGCACACACAAAAAAAATGTGCATATAAACATTGCAAAATAGAATGTTTTAGATCTGCATATGAACTACCTTTATTCGGGAATACGTGTGCGTAGGCTAGTTTTAAGAATTTATTTTTGAATATTTGTCCAATTCTTGATTTGTTTATCTTGTAGAAAATTATCTTAACTAATCACAGTATTTGAGCGGCAATGTTTCGGAAAAGGCGAATGCAAATACTGCTTTCGAACCGAGACCGGGCAGTTTCCCATTTGCAATTCTGATCGAAGAATTCGCATTGTCTAATGTACCAAATTTAATTAACTCGTTTCACATTAACTTTTATGCTGGAATCTTGGCACAGAAATAGCAAGTCTTCCTCGTGATCTAGCTGTCTCGGGTTCGAGTCCTGAGTAGAGCATGGCTGTTCTTTCGTGTACTATATGTGAGGTGAATGAATGTCCTCCCCCCCTTGTAAAAAAGGACTGCGCAAGCGACTGTGATGAGTGAGTAGCTAAGTCGTACTCTTGGCCTTAGTTGGCGCTACTTCGTAACAACAAACGCTCAATCGGCTTAAAATCGCTGATGGCTGTCAGCATGCTTGTCCATGGCAAGTGCCAATAATAACAGCTACATTAACTTTTATTATTTTTAATTAAAGCTTTTAAAGGAAATTTTTGTTTCATTTGAAGTTACAATATTTAACAAGCAAACACTAGATAAAATAGATTGATTTTTATCCACTTTAACCCCTTCACATGCAATGACGAGTCTGAAATGCGCATGAAATTACAGAATTTTTAATTTCAAATCATAAGTGAAAATATTAAATAGTTTAATATGCGAAAATCATTTAAAAACGCATCCTTACATCAAATATCTTTTATTATGATAGGAATTATAATAAGAAAACATATCCCAATAAGATGACTCATCTAATCAGGGAATTAAGTAAATTCCTATGATAAGATGTTAATAACTTTGAGAAAAGTAGGTTACAGCCAAATTATACGCCAATAACCAATTTTTAACCCATTAGCTGATGATATTAAAGTCTCCCAATTCCTTCTTTTCAACCGCTTAACAGTTTTGCCCGTATGCTGTACGTGCATCGATTTATTGAATTTTGATAGCTGTAAGCTAAAAAATAAACCATTCAAAATGATTATAATTCAATATTAAAGTGACTTCCAATAGGTAGATAAGTCATGCATTCAATGGATTTTCATTTGAAACAAAATAAGAAAATATTCCTAAAATAGAAGGTGTCATCTTTTTAGATAGTAAAGAAAATAAAACAGTTTAGAGGTTAAAGTCAAGCGTTGACATATACACACGTCGAGCGCAGTACAAATGGTGACATAATAAGTTTGGTTAAATTATAATAAAGCAAATAAAATTTCATTTGTATTGAAAAATATTATGCTCCAAAAAGAATTTAGCTTGACGCGTATACACGTCGAATGTATTTAATTGGTTAAAAATGTATCTGCATATTTTATGAAAAATATTTTTCCAAATTTCGATAATATAAATCCTACGTCAGACCAGGTGCACATTTCGCACAAATATTTGTCTTGTGAAAACTAATTAAATATTTATTTTATGCGAGAAAACTTGGAAAAACATGTTGCGTCCACTTACCTTCCGTTTGCACACCCGTCTGGAATCTTCTGGAACCGAGTGGCGCTTTGATTTCTGGCATGAAATCTCGCGTGTAGACGGAGAGAAAGATTTTATGGCGCCCATAAAAAAAGAGGTCGAAGAGTGTTGGTTAAAATTATGTGAATAAATTATAGTTTTGGCGCCTCAGATTTCATCAGAAATCTGCATTTGTTTACTGAGCTGTTCCATGTTTTTGTACTACGCGTTTTCGAGCACGAGTAAATGATTTGGGGGAACGTGCTTGGTAGAACTATAAACTCCACGATTTTTTTTAACCAGTCGTCTTATTACTGCGTATGCAACAAAAAAGAAATATAAAAAACAATTTATTTAAAATCAATTCCTACTTTGGATATTAAGAAAAATTTATAAAATTAGGATTCTTTTTATTAAATGATTACAGTTCTTGTTCCCCGCATTACAACGGAAAGAAGGGTGCAGAGGCTTCTGAAGGTAAGGGTCACTGAGTGCCCAAGTAACGACCACCCTTTGGCTCAGCACCCCCAGTGGTATAACTCCTGATACGGAGAACTTTGCGACTAGTTTCGAACTCGCAGCCCAAAGGGTGGGAATCCAACGTCCTACCAACCAGGCTATCCAGACTTAATAATTGCAACAACTATAAAGAACTACTCTATAAGCGAGAAAATTAGTTTTTAAACAATTAATAAAAAATGAATGAATTAATATTTGAAAAAACTGCATTAGCATCAAACGTCATTTACTACAAGTTTTTAAAAAGTCTACTTGAACTTGATTGGATGAATTTGATTAATTAAAAAATAAGCCAAATTTTGACTTTTTTTCGCTATAACTTCCGAAAATATTACACCACAAAACTGATTTTTGCATCAAGTTACAGCTCAAAAAATTAGCTTTTCCATGATACTAACGTTTTGATCTATACATTAAAACTCTTTTTTTAATGAATTTTTTAACATTTAATTTAATCGTATTTTTCAACAATTTATTTCGCATAAAAAAAATTATCTTCACGAAGATCTAAAAAAAAAAAAAATCGGCTTTTAATAATACCATCATATTTTCAGAAGTTCTCATTAAAAAAAATAATTTAATTACAACTAAAAATAAAACAAAAATATAATTTTCATCACGTGATTACATGAAATGAAATAAATAGGAAATGTGATATTTTTTAAACAATAAACGCAAGAGAAAATTTTTCTTGGTCGTTTGTAATTTCAAAGTTATTAATTCAATTATAGTATTAAAATAAATAAAAATATATTGCAAAAGTGCGACAGTTAAAATTGAAAAAGAATTTTTGTAAAAGCACCAAACGATAATCTTCTGAGAGCGAGATTAATTATTTAAAAGCAAGAAATCTTTATCGCACTTGAAAATGACGTCATTTCAAAGAAACGACGAACAAAAAGCAATTGATAATCAGTAGTAGTAAAATATTTTTGCATTCTTTTGTTTTAATTTTTAAAACAATAAGACATGTTTTGAATTGTTACTTTTACTTATGTGAAGAAGATATTTTGTGCAAATCAAAGAATTCGCCTTCGTGATTGTAATTTATCTCCGCATTTTAATGAATTATACGAAATAAAAACGCATCTTCTTTCAACGAAGTAATTTAATATTAAAGCTATACTGGTAAAAGTAGGTAAGCTATTTGAAAACGCATCTTCTTTCAAACAAGCATACGTAATAATTAACAATGCAAAATTTGTAAAAGCAGATAAAAATATTTTTACCCGCATATTTCGGAGACATCAAAACTTTCTACCAAAACAATATCATGTTCTCTCACGAGAAAAAAATAAATCAACTATCATTCCAAATTAAGCATATAAAAATGTCATTTTCGGCACGTGTCTGTATAAAATGAAACAAATATGAAACATGATATATTTGGAAAATAAATGGATGGAAACGTTTTCTATGATATTTTACTATACATATATTACTAATCCAATTAAACAATTTTATTTAAGGCAAATATGTCTAAACATCTAAAAGGCATCTTCTGTCATCGGAGCCCTACATCTAATTTGTTAATTTTTTGCGGAGAGACATAAATCTCTTAGCAATTGGTCCAAATGAAATATATAATTATAGATTTAGGAAAAAAATGCTGATGAATTAAATTTTTACATACATCATCTACTCTGTGAATCCTATTTAACAAAATATTCTTGAGACAATAATTCCTTAAATAAAAAAGTGGCATTCCAATGAACTAAATCAATCATCAAAGCTGATCGATCTATGAAAATTTCAACATAACTATTCGATATACACTGGCGATTTTAGATCACTTTATCAAGATCTCAAAGAAGCCAATCAGAGTTACTAAAGAATAATTGGTCTAGATTATGAAAATGATGATTGTTCTAAACTTGCAATATTCAGAACTGAATAAATCAGCCAGATTTGAAGAAGATAGAAATGCTTATTTATTTATTTAGAAGTTTAAATGTTAAGAATATTTTATAAATATGAATCTATAAGACCAAAGGAATTTAAACCATCATTTTTTGAAATATATGTATTATGTTTCGTATATGTATAGTTATTATATGTATTAATTATAATGTTTCAATTTCTGTATTGAACACAAATATTCAATGTCGGACTATTCTGCTTTCAGTTCTTAGTTTTATTTAAAGACATGCTTAGATTGAGTAAAGAGGTCTTTATATTAATTGAAGTTTCATCATTTTCAATTTAATTTAAAAGTGAATTTTACGTTCGCTGGTAGAAAATCAGAGAGAGATGCGGACTTCAAAGATAGGACTGCTTAAGGCCTACATAATAGTATAAGTGAATTATATGACTATCGAAATTTGAAGCTTAAAAATATTTTGCTGAAAAACTTATTATGAGACCAAGTTATATAAAAAATGATTTAACCCTTTAGTCGCCATTAATATTGGCGAACCAACTGGTCGCCAAAGGCGGCTAGTAAGACTATAAAAAAGATAATGTTTAATCCTCAAGTTAATGCTTGGAAATCTCTTCGATTCCATCTTCTCATAAAATAAATCCTAGGAATTTCTCAAAACGAATTAATTCCCAGCAAATACAATAAAACAGAAAAGTATAGGAGAGGGGGAAAGGTCAGATTTGCATTAAACGCATGAGTGCGAATGCTAACATTTCAAATTTACTAATATTAAAGCAGGATTTGGAAAGCAATAAAGATAGTATTGAAATTAAAGCAACAATAATATTTAAAAAAATCATACATTTTAAAGTATTTTTACGAAGAAATAATTATTTTATAGATAAATGAATAAAACATCAAAAAGTTTGAAAAAATTCTGACAGTTAAATTATTGGTATTCTTGTTAAAAATCGCATATAAAATATTTTTCATGCAGAATATATTCTGCATAAAAGATCTAATCATAAATTTAATTTAATACTAATTAATTTCTTAATTTTAGTTTAATCCAGCCCATATTAAAGTCCTTTTAAAATCTTTTATTTCCTGACCCAATTCCACTGTTTCAATTTAATTAAATCAAATGAAGCTTTGTAAAGATATTGTGCCATAGGTCACACGTGCCGAGTTATCGCTGATGTAAACAAATTCTTCTAAAGGATTCCTGCGTTTCTCTTGTCAAGGTCCACACGTGTGATAATTCATGTCAAAATTTGACACGTGTCAGATTCATAACAATTTCATGGTTTATAAGACTAGGAGTAAATGATTTAATCCCTTTTAATATTTTTTCGCCCTTTTTTTACTTTCTTCTGCTTTTGTGCGACATTGCTTGTACTTAATACGTGCCTCTCGAGATAAAATAGAACGAACTTAAAAATTCAGCCTATCTTCTCTTTGACTCAACCTTCTGCTTCAAAATTGTATATATATATATATATATATATATATATATATATATATATATATAT
>JAOUZG010048940.1:182708-224412 GCA_026289955.1 Argiope argentata | reverse complement strand
CACACACACACACACACACACACACACACAAGCAGTAACTACACGGGGTTGCCCGTGGCATAGCACCCAAAAAGAAATATATTGAGGCTGGATTTCTTTCTTTTCGGCATACTGAGATTTAAATCACTGTTTAAGATCAGATGTAAACAAAGAAATGTATCACCTATGCGTACCACAGCTCTTGCTACTTGCACATACGAAGTTTGCGGTTTTTGCGCATGCGCGGCTAAATTAAAATCGCAATTATAAAACTCACCTTTTTATTTTGATATGATTTTAATGCACTAAAACCTTCCCTAACAAATGTTCTACAAAATGGTATAAATACCTTCATATCTATTAACTGTTTCTCGAGTTTTTGAGGTTCAATCGTACAGATGCTTTCAGGAAACTTCATTTTATATTATGAGTAGATATATTCAATAAGGGCAATTTTATTTCAATAAATCCCCCCCCTCCCCACACACACAACCGAATTGTATCAGGACGTGAGAGTTTTCCCGTATACTTTGAAAAAAATTGGAAGAATAGGGAAATTAAATGCTTCTGTGGAGGCATTGGAACAGTATATTCTTATTTAAAGGAATGCATAGAAGTCTCGAAATTAATGAGGAATCTAAAAGCTGAAAGTATTGATTTAAGCAGAGTACTAATGGTTCTAGAAAATCTTAAAACACTGAAAGCCATAACAGCTTTTTGCCAACTTAAATGCGTGTACTTTAAGTGCTGTTAAGAGAGGTGCATTTTTTAAATCAAATTTTCTAAGAGATTGCTTGCTCCTTTTAATCCTTTGCTCTTGGAAAAGTAATTCGATGCATAATTATTCAATATACAAGGGCTTGTTTATTGCTCAAAATGTGTGTATGTTTAAAATTGAATTTCTCCGTCTTTTTACCATTCTGTAGGTATTTTCAATAATCAAAATTGAAAAATAAATAATAAAACGTCAAAATGATGCATCGTCTTGAATGGTGCCTAAGAGGCACCATCGAGTGCAAAGGGTTAAAACAAGATAATGAATATATGGGAAGATGGTTAGAATTTGACCATTTTGTGACCTCAAAGGGGAGGCCAGTTTGGAAAATTGTCCAATAATAAGAATGGATTATGATAAAGCCAGCAGTAATATAATTGCCAGAGATAATACAATTGTTTTGAAGCTCCTGCTCACCACCCTCTGCCAGTGGAATAATATCCGATTTGCACTATAAAGTACGTTTAATACTTCTCTTTACTAAGACAGATCTTGATACACGAGGTAAAGCCCTTTAAGATCTATACGAAAAACCAATAATATAGGAAATTCCCGCGCTATTGTATGCTTAATGGAATAATATTCATAAAGAAAAACATTTTGCTGAAGTTAGAGCATACACTATTAAAACATACATAACTATTTTCTTTAATATTGTCACTGATATTTGACAATTTTGCAGATATTGATTTGAATTATACAAGCTGTGTCTGTATATGTGAATGTAGTTTTCGTATCGTCCTGGTGTTTCCTCTCCCCTTCTTTTAAATTATTGGTAATTACGCATTAGACCGATAATGTGCCAACGGTCACCAACTACCTCGAGCCAATTTCCTTAGGCGGCCAGAACTCTTTAATACATTACACCGCCATTGTTTGCCCTTTTTCACGAATAAACTCATCTCATGACCATTCAAACGCTTATTTCTAAATGGAATAATTCCATAATTTTGGAGATTCGTCACTGCATCTTCTTCGTTGGCAGGCAAATCCCAAATTTTAATCATTTTAACGAGCCAAAAAATTAGAACAGAAAAAGCGATTAATGATCTTCTGCGAAACCAACAAAATGGCGGAAGACAGTTAAGGTTTGCACAATTTTTAATATAATGAAGGTTGTTTGCCATTGTTGATGGTTTAGCGATTCATTGGCGATGCCTTCAAGTTTGGCGATAAAGAACGACAGCTTAATGCGTAAGTATCATGTTATTTTTCGTATTTACTATCTCACATACGAAATTAAGAGATTTTTTTCTATAATAATAAAAAAAACCAGATTTCAAGATTTTGATAGCTTATTTTGAAATTGTTTGAGTTTAATACCATACACCGAATTCCATTTATTTAAAGTCTTTGCATTTTAAAGAAATTTGCACGTCTACAGAAGTACAGACCAACAGAAGTCAATGTTTTTAGCATATTTAATTCCAAATTTGATATTTATTTTATTTAGGCAATTAAAATTATGCTCCAAACTTTATGTTTTGAAGCAATCGTATTAATTTATATTCGGGCAGCCGTACAAACGGAACTTCTCAAAGTAAATTTCGTTCAAAATTAGATGGAGATCTGCAAATTTGGTGTGAAAACTATATACATAATTTCATCAGTCTACTTCAAAGCTAAACTAGATGCTTAAACAGATTTTAAAAGAAAAATACGAGCTCAAAGATCTAGAACTTGGAAATTCGGCTGAACATCGAAGTCGATTTTTTTAAATGGTTGCAATTTCGACAATTACTTTAGTTATACTTTATGTACAAGTAAGTAAAAACTAATAAAACAATGAAAATGGAGACCGAATTTTATTACAACAGAAGATTTATGCCGCAAGAATCTAAATAAATTTTGCACGTATGTTTTTAACAGAACCATAGCGTTAGATTTCCTTATTTTATGGAATAACTAAATCGATTAGATTTGGTGAGAAAATTTTTTTTGCCAAGCTAGATTAAAATAAAGCGATTAGCAAAATATAATACAGTTATATCCGTTTAAATGAAGATTAACAACAGGTTAACTAAATTAAATACAATAACTAAACCAAACTATGAAACCATTCAGTTATAAAATCAAAATCACGGAGTGATCCAAGTTACGAAATTTTAAACTGGCTCAAAATGGAAATAAATAGAAGCTGTTTATTGTACATAGCTGTCAAATGATACAGGAGAAGAATTAAAAGATTTTTCTTTGCATCCGATTGCACAGCAAGAGTTGTTTTTGGCTTAAATAAGCTTTAAAACTGAACAGTTAAAAGCGAAAAATAGTCAGCCATTGAAATATAAAGGAGAATGCGGTTACAACGAATACAATACCAAGTCACGTGATTTTATGTCTCCAATAAAATAGGATTGCACTCACAATCCCCGATAGACATAGCTTTCGGGGGGGGGGGGAGTGCACTCCCTCCATCAATATTTCAACTCTACGGCGAAAATGCATTTTGATTCGATGACATGCTTGCTTTACAAAAAGCGAGAATAATTTCCTAACACTTTATCGCGTTTTCGTTACAAAACCGTTTGACCCCCAGCAAAAGAATTCTAGACTTGGAGTACGGCTTATATGACATTTAGAATCAATACTTTCGAAATGGCATGAATTTAGCATTTTCATTCAGTCTATTATGTTGGCGATTAATATCAGAAAGTCGAAATTGTGTTTTAGGTGTGTTTTTTTCCAACAAATAGTAATAAAAAATGTGACTCAGAATTACAGTTGTATTATAATCATAATACCACAAATCAAATTTGATATATTTGAGTCATCACGTTTACATGCTTTCGAAGACGTTCAATTTTACGTTCGATTCGGCTCAAAATTTGGCAAGCGTTTACACTATAAATGTCAATCTGTATACTGAACTTTATTCCTCTAGTTCCCGATGTTTTGAAGTTATCGTGTTTACTTATATTTGAAAAGCCACATTTCCTCAGAGAGGATTTTGGTCAGTTTTATAAAAATCTATATATTTTGTGTGAAGTTTCATCCATCAAGATCAAAGCATTTTTAATTACTATTTATTTATCTTTGTCACAGGTGGACATTCTCCAAAATTGTGTTTTATGAACTCAAAGAGGCCTAAAAACATGAACATTCGTCACAATATCGAATTCGAATTTTTTAATGATTACGACGCTTTCTCAACTATTCGTATAGGAAAAAGTAAAGTGATAAAAGAGCATAAGATTTTCGCGATCACCACATGTCATTCTATTTAGATGCGTCCCATCCCGCACTACCCTCGGCCTTGTTAGAATACACTGAGCTCCCTCTTCTTGTCTAGAAACATCTGCTGCTCTTTTTGCATTCCACTATCACCCCACGCTATTTCTAAAATGGCAATAAATGAGTGAAACTGGGAAAGGTCAAATTTCAAATCCTCTCATCGAGGCAGTGCTAAAATGGATCAGTTTCAATATTCACCCACTTAAAATTAGTTTTGTTAAGGAGTGGAATGCTGATGAATAACCACCCAATATGTTATTCGCTCGAAGCTACCAAGACAGGTACTTGAATCATCTAAATTTTTATGCATAATAATGACACTTTATCATGCATAAGAGTAAACTTGTGGACAAATAAACAACAACAACAAAAAATACACTGATTGACCATTGATTCACTAAAAGTAAAAGAAAAATGACTTTATTACGAGTTTGCAGAGAAATGCTACAAATAAGGAATGTAAACGTAGGTTAAATTCAAGTTATGTACAAAATAATTTAAAACAGTCTTACATCTTTTTCAAAAATTACAGATTAGATTTCTCTTCATGTGAGCATATTTTCTGTCAAACACCCTTTGTTACAAATTGTTCCAAAATGCATTAGCTACAGATGAAAATAGTTGAGGCAAGCTTCCAAGTTTGGCACAATAATTCAACCAGAAGAAAATTCTACAGTACATTTTTGAGATTCAGTTTTTGTTAAATTCTTTCAAAATGAACATAACAATTAAAAGATAACAATAAATATAAACAAAATTTTTAACAAACAATTGATCATAATTGAATAAGATTTCAACGAACAAATATCAATATGACCATCAATTATAGAACATTGATCGATGCTGCAATTCAGAAAAAAATGAACACAGCAAAAACAAATTATTACTTGCATAATTTGAGAGCTAAAATAACAAGCAAACTTTTTTTCTTAAAAAAAAATTTACACAGAGAATCTTTAAATTTACAAACTTTATCAAAAATACACTTTTGTATTTTATAAAATGGCACTTCATAACATTTTAAAATTTTCTTTTTCAAAAAATTACAAATTTTAACTAGTGTGGAAAAAAAAGTGATTTTAGTTAAAAATAGGAACATTTCAAGTGCAAATATTGCATACAATTTTCTCCCCACTTTGAAGAAATTCCTATTTATATTTCCAAGTTCATGCTGAAAACAATTATTATTTGAATGAAATAAAAATCAGATTGTATTATTAAATAAATATTTTTAGAAATTTTTTTAAAACCTCTCAAATTTATATCTAAGATTAATCTAAAAGTGATTAAGTAATAAAAAATACTTAGGAAATTCAAATTCTTCTGTTCATTTATTGTATAAATTTCATAAAGTTCATTAAAAATGTCATAAATGATAAAATATCATTATTTAACTTTTTTTAAAGCAGAAAAAATTATATACAAAGCAATATTTCTATAATGGACAGATGTCAATATATTTTTCTGAATTTAACATATACATATATATCAATGAGTAATAGCTCATTTATCTCATTATAAAGAGTTGGGGGAGTGGACTACAGCAGTTGGATGTTAAAATTAAAAAGTTAATGATAGGAAAAAGTAATTGTATGAAGCAAATTTTCCATCAATAAGAACTACAAATAAAAATAAAAGAAAATTAAGAATTATTGGGAATTTAAACTGAGGTACTAGCTTTGAAATTAGTGCTTTTATCTTTACTTCCTTCCTTTTGAATAAGAAGATATCATAGAAGAAATCAAGAAAATTGACCAAATGTATATTTATTATCAGTAACCTTATTTTCATATATCATTTTATGATAGTCTGATAATTTCAGTCATTTTCATTTCTTCTCTATTTCCAAATTCTATTTATCACCATAACTGACTAACTTTTGATTAGAACAATTGAATATTACATAACAGTTTCTGTTCACTTGAAAGAATGACTTGTTCAATAAAATGAATACAGGCAATTTTATATTATTTCCTTTTTTTTTTTTTTTTGATAAATATGTAGTCCATTGCTATTGAATGAAACTGATTATTCAGCCAGAAGAAAAATATTTTGCTTTATAAGATAAACTGAATTGAATATGTTATGCACAAACACTTGCTATTAAATATCTAATGTTTGAGTATATTTCTGCAAGAGTATGTATACTACTCACTTAACCTAAAACAAAAATACATCCAGTTTTTAGAGAGGAGAGTGGCAGATAAACAATTTCTTGGAAACTGATATAGCTAAAGTTCATAATGCTTCTGAAACCTGCTGTAGAATTTAGCTGATTTCAAACATTTTTAACACTAATTTTTTTTATAGTTCCTTCCATTTCAATATAACATATCATCCTTAATTCATAATTATTCTGGTTAATATGAAATTAAAACTAAAAATTATGAGATGCTGCTTTTAATTTTGAACCACTTTTACTTTTTATTAACATCAAATACATCTGTATAAAAGCCATCAGTGCCCAAGTTTTAAAGTCTTTCATTCCACCAAAGAATTTGCAGCTCTACACTATATTCAATTAAAAATTGCCCAAGTATTTGAATTTTCTAGATATGTATTATCCAATTTATGACAAAATTTTATTCCAAAAATTTTAATGGCTAATGCTATACACGATTACTAAATTTAGTTATTTAATTCTGAAAAAAAAAAAAATTAAAAACTATATATAATTTTATTTAAAAATAGTTACTGATAATTTAACTATGCATTATTTATTATAACACAAATGCATAAAAATTAAAACTTTAATTACTGCTTTTTTTGTTATTGTTGTGTTCAATTATTAGATCTAATTTTACTGCTTTCAAATTTCTAAATCACATAATTTTTTTTATCTTGGTCATGTCAGCATTTAATTAATGAAGTTATTTGGGGGGAAAACAATGATCTGTAAGACTATAGAACACAAATCTAATGACACTGACAATGAAAAAGAGAATTTGGGAATAAATAATTACAATGAAGTAGTTATTGAATTAAAAAGTTAGAAATTAATATTTTTTCCAAACAGAATCAAGTCTAAGAGATATAAAAATGCAATAGATTGAAGAGAATCATGCCTTTGTAAAAATTTGTATGTTACAAAGCGTTAATATTTTCTGTGTGTTTTGCAGTTCATTGTTTTGTATGCCTTCATATTCATTTCAAGTATTATTGTTTATTTGAATCCTAACTTGTAAACTATTTTGTTATTGAATTTTTTGCATAATGCCCACTCTCAAATGAATTTAACTCGAAATATATTTAATATTAAAAATGAAAATGGTTTCAAAAGTTGAATTTCACTGCAATATTTTTAGAGCTTTATAACAATTTTAAGCAACATCACATAAATTTTTAAGGATATTTGAGCTATTACTTCAGTGATTTTTTAAAAATTAATTACCTTCCATGCTCCCAGATATACATATAAAAATTACCAACTATACAAACAAAGTTTAAAAATGAAGCAACACAAACAAATAAGAAACTAAAAATGTACAAAAAAATTTAAATTGGCAAATCTAATATGGCAACTTTTATTTTTATTATTATTCCATTAATGGGGGATATTTTCATTGTAAACACTGTAAAATGGAATTAGATAAAAAGTTTAGATGATAAATGTGTTATTTTGATGCATATAAAAATATGACTGATATACAAAAAGCACAAAAATTAATCAAATTAAACTGATATAAATATGTTTTTAATTTAGAAAAACAAAGAGTAAATACTAAAAATACTTATTTAAAAGTTGATATGAATAAAATGAACACAAACTCACCAAAACATAAGCAGATTTTTAAAACCAGAAAATTTAAGCACATTTTAAAATTTATCACAAAATAATACATATAAAATGACATCTTTTGCCTTATAGAATTGAGCTATGAAAATTAAAACTATCAATCCCAGGTTTTAAATACAGCCTCAAAATAAAGTAATTAATAGTTAATCCTAATAAGCAGAGCAATGCATCCAATGAGGCTGAAACAACTCCCTCTTACATTATTTCTAATTGTAACAAGCAAATTTTTGAAATATATATACAAAACAATGTGTTAATCAAATTCTGTAAAAAAAAATTAAGATGTGAAAAACTAATTCATGAGATATCAATGCCATTGAAAAGTAAATAAGCATTGGGTTAGACTATGAATTATGAGCTAAAACAGTATAAACAGTGGTAATTATTATGATGATGAGTTTAATTATGTTTAAAAATACATTCTTCAATAATTTGATTTTTTTTAAAAAAAAAGATCACTTAAATAATTTCTAAAAATATATTTTTTGTACAAACTATCTCAAAATTCTTATCAACATTTTAAAAACAATATAACAATATATGTCAAAAATCTTAAATTTTAAGATACCCAAACTAAATAATAATTAAACAAATTAATTTCCAATTATTTACAAATATGTAACACACAATAAACATTTATAAATTTACAAACATTTCTTTATACACATCATGTATGAAGAACAATAAAACAATGCCTTCATTAGTGAAAATTATACTCTCCTTTAAAAAAGAAAGAGGAAGTATTTAAAGTATGTTACAAAAATACCAACACAATGTACTTTGGCAGCGTCTTTGAGACAGTATTTGCATCCATTTTACCAAATATTCCTTCCACTCCTCCTTTCAGTTTGCAAAGAATCTTAGAAGATATTTTGCCTCATAAATAAGGTTAAAAATTTAAGAACATGTGAGTTTTTATTATCGAGTTCAAAAAACTTTTGTCATCCATAAAAATGGATGGTATCAGTGAAGTTTTAACTATGCTACATCTAATATCAAATTTGGTGAGTTAATGGTTTAAAAAAATTTCAGATTTAGTACCTACATTATATTTTAAAACTGATTCTTTATTTTATTACTATACACTATATTGATTAGAGATTTGTATCATGAATAAATTTTTACAACCAAGAATCTTCCATAAAAAAAAAACAGTAAGCCATATAGCAAATAACCAAAATGGTATTTCCCACTCATAATTAAAATTCTCATCATCAAACTTAAATTTGATTATATTTACCACTGACAGGAAGTCAAAGTTTGCCAACAGCTGGTATTTAATAAACAAATATAACAGAACATTTAGGTTTTAGTTCAATGAAAAAATTTGGTGAGAACTTTCACAAACCTTCCATTTGGCATTAAATATCAGCTCATAACTATTTCAAATTAAAAATAATAATTTACTCAGTGAACCACATTATGAGATAAAAATGTTTATTAATATTATAATAATTTTTCTTTTCAGCTTATCAAGAAAGAAATTACTTAGATCACAAATTCCCAATAGAAGTGGATAATAGATACAGAAATAATATTTTAATATATGATATAAAACTCAGCATTTCATATGAATAAATATTATAGAACAAGAGAAAACTAGAACACATTTTTACCTAAAAATAAAGAAAGAAGGGAGGTAATTTTAGAAAAGATTGGCAACATTTGACTTATTTAAAAATTGACAATTATCGAAACAATTCATACATTTACAATGACAAAGAGATACAGCAATTTCTATAATAAACAAATAATATAAAAAACAAATTTTAACAATCAATTCCTACTTAAGTTAACAAAGAAATGTTCCATTTTAGTTACTTTTTATTAAATAATTACAATTGTTGCTCTCGTGTTGTGCTTTACAACGGAAAGAGGGGTGTAGTAGCTTCTGAGGGTAAGTCATGCCAGACTCTCTGACCTGCTCGAAGGCAAATGGATTAAAAACACGAGGGCTGAACAACAGGACTGCTGCAACAGCAACTCTGGTAGGAGATATGGTTGAGTCCTAATGGCCATCACCTGTCATGGAATAACCCTTCCGATAGGAAGTACACCCCATCATCGATGGGAGGAGCCTACCTCCACCTATTAGTGTATCCCACCAGGCTGGAGAAATTCAACCAAAAAGCCAGAAGCATTTTATCCATATTCCAAGGTGCTCCCCCAGGATATTAGTACCAGAGGGTATGGACTCCTGAGCACTCGAGGGCAGAAATCTGACTTTTCACATACACGTCACAAACCCTTTTTACAAGGTGAACATTCATGTATTTCATTCATTCACCCACAGATTGTAATTTAGATAGGGAACAGAGAACGATCATATTTGAACCAGTGCCCCCGGTAAAATTCCTCTAGACATGGAGGACTGATACCACAACAGATTTAATGTCCACCACAAATGCACACTCTTCGGCTGGCAGATTCGAACTCGTAGAACAAAGAATGTGAATCCAACGCCCTACCAACCAGGCTATCCCAGCCTAATAATTACAATTACTATTAATAATTGATCAAAAAATTGTTCTAGCATTGAATTTTCAAAACAACTGAGGCAAAGCAAAATGCTTGAATTTTCTATGCCAGTTAGGATAACTCAATAGAGATTAGAAATTTTTAATTTTCTTTATTGTGTATTATTTTAGTTTTAAAGTATTTCAAAATGAATCCTAAAAATCAATTAATTAACAATGTTTAATTTTAAATGCATGACACACTAAGATAATAAACTGAATCATTTGAAATAATCAGTTGGAAACATGTTAAGCCTAACCTCATTAGTGTGTGTGTGTGGGGGGGGGGAGAACAAACTGAATTTGTTACTTATTAAGCAGTGGGGAAATGAAGAGTTTTGATGAGCCAGTTTTTAAATAGTTAATAAAAAAAATAAGGAATTAGTTTTTAAAAAACTGCATCAACATAGAGTGTCATCCACTACAAGTTTAAAAAAATGCATCTGAACTTGAGTGGATGAATAAAAAGTATTTCTATTAACAATTGAAAATTTGAGCAAGATATATATATATATAGGTGGGTAGGTAGAATGTTAACTAACAGTAGGAATTGATTATTAATTTTTGAGCATATACTTTTCTGGCACAATAACATAGAAAGGAGGAGAAAAAGGAAATTCTTGCTTCTGACTATCCCTGATAAATTCAAGCAAATCACTTTATAAATACTTCGAGAATACTATATATATGTTTCAGTTTAATTTTTATTTTTTATAAAATCATTGATTTCTAAACTCAAAAGTATTAACTGTAAAAAAAAAAAATCCTCATCAATTTTCTAAATTAATTCAAATTTAATAACAAATTTCTATAGCAGATATAACACAATTTTATAAAAATCTACATTTTAATCCAATAAATTTCCTTTAGGATCAATATCAAATATTCTATGATAATTTGAAAACTTTTGCTCTATTTTTGTATTCAAATATATGAATAAATAAAGCACCAGTAGTAGAATTCACAGGTTTCACATCCTGCACTTAAAAATCAAATCAAGTCAAATACTCAGTAATGGAATGCTTTGAAATGGCATAAATAATAAAAAAAATCACAAAACAAATGAAATGATTTTACCCTGAAATATAAGCTATACTTCATTTAGTATAGCATTACATTTTATCATGATATAACAGTTACCACAAACATTTTAAGATGCATCAGCACTTTTCAAGAAGGCAACTTGGAAGAATATTTTTAAGTGGTGGGATTTATTAATGCAATCACAGTTTAGTGTTAAAAAAAAAATCTTATCCAAATAAAATAATTTAAAACATTATAAAACAATCATAATGAAGTCATAGCTGGTGGCCTTGCATAAGCTTTAGGTATAAAACCATATTTTCTAGTCTTTGGGGCATATGCCCATAACCAACCATCAACAGTTTGATTGTTCATATCAGCATAAACCCAGTCACCTCTACGAACACTAAGGTCATCTGGAGCTTGTGCCTTGTAATCATAGAGCATTACTAGCTCACTTCCATGAAAACGGAGATCTTCAGGAGCAGGAGTATTGTTGTGATGGTTATTGTTTAGTGACGAAGATTGGTGGGCTTGATTGCTGGCTGTTATCTGTGCCCCTACATGATCTAGAAAGCATAAGAAATAAAACAAATTTTATAGAAAGAGTTTTTTTACACACTTTTTAAGGTACAGTAAAAAGTAGAATAGCATTTTATTTTTATTATTTTGTTTTCAGTTGATTATCTATTGTTACATATATATAAAATATTAAAATCCATTTTCTTAAAATTTATTTTGCGTAGCTCAACATGTATGGAACCAACAGTTAAGAAAATTAATCAATTGACCAATACTTAAATTATGACAATATTAAAATAATATGTTGTTTTTCAAGCATATAAAATTTCTAGCCTAGCACATCAGGAAGTTAAAAAAAAAACTTTACAAACAAGAAGCCACTTAAATAAAAGTGTATTAAAAGATTATATTTGATAGTAAAATGTCCCATTCTGTTAGTCTTAGTAATTCCAATTGAATGATTATGTGAAACTAAATAATGTTGAGAATTTGGTACAAATTACAAGTTTTCCAAGATTAGAATACAATTTTTTTTAAATCATTATTAAACACATATTCTAGCTGCTATCAAGCTAATGAAAAAGTATACAATTTTCAATTCCAGGCAAATTGTTAAAACAACAATAACATAGAATTAAATATTTTAATGCAAAACAAAAACTGAACTTAACATAAAAAGTTACAAATTTCTTAATTAAAATGTAGTAAATTTTCTAAACCACTGGTCAGATTTCAGATCACAAGATTTATAAAAACAAAGTAAGAATAAAAAATAAAGCATTCAAACAGAATTTAGGATTAATAGCGTCCATATATCTAATTTCTGAATTTAAACAATATTAAAATTATTAATTTCTTGTAGTTATTCGGCAAAATTTTTTGTTAAACTATTTACCTTTTTATACTATACATTAATTACAAATCCTGATGAGTGATCATCAGTTTTACAATTGATTCATAATATATAGTGTAAATTGTTATATTTGCCAGAAATTTCTATGTCCACCAACTAATGGATTAAAACGTTTTTTTAATCAAGAGAAAATATCTTACGAATGCATATATTACATAAATAAATTTTTAGCATTTTGATACCCTTACATACTAATCTATTAGGTTTCTAATCATAATAGAGATAGCATTAATGACTCAATAAATTATGAAGATTCATTATATTGTTTCCCATTTAGGAACTGAAATGCCAAACAAGGAATCATATTTTTGGCAATATTGACTATTGTAGTTTAAAACATGACAAAATGTTAACAAAAATGTATATTTTTGTAGGATTCTCCATGGAGAATTATTCATGGAATATTTTTTACTAATAATATGTAGTGCACATCTAGACTAGCTGCAAAATCTTCTAACAACACAATTGAAAAATATGGGATCCATAAATTATGATTAGTAACAACAACAACAAAAAGATACTCAATGCAAGTTGATTAATTTTTCCATCAAGTTTAAAAATTAATAATTTTCAAAATGATCTTTGATTTATATAATATAAAAAATAAATGTGCCAAAATGATACCTGAGCAATTGTTTTGCTTTACCTCTTAAAGTAAAACAAATATTCCCAGTATTTTTAGATGTACACATTTATGAGGCCAATTGCTTATTTTTTAAAGCAAAACTCTTATTCAATTTAAGTATCAAGTTATTAATTTTATTTAGAATTTTTAATGGGATGTCAATAATCAAAATTATTAATGAAATTTTTTTCAACATTCTAAAATAGTCAAATGCAGTCATTACATGAAGTAATGGATATAACCAAATGTAGTTATTGCTTTTGTCTAATTGTATTGTAAATAAATAATATAGTAATATCAACTGTAGTAGTAATATATTTCCTTATATAACAAAATTCTTTATATTACAAGATTTTGTTTGTTTCTCACATAATTGTTGAAATATAAAAAGCTAAGTTTCGATTCTTCAAGTTAAATGTTTGCAAATCTGGTATAATAGAAATAAATTAACTGACGTCTGTGAGGGGAGGGGAGGGAAAAAAGACTTTTAATAACTATACAGAATAAATCCAAACCAAAAAGGTCTAGACTGATTTATCAACATTTAAGAACACTTGTTTTGATTAGGAATAAATAATTAATTTTTAATTTTATATATTTATAATATTTCAAAAGAAATATTGATGTATTTATTAAACGATACATATTGCTGCTTATATTTTATTACAAATGAAGGTCATTAAAAATTAATTTTTAAAAATATCCCAAAAAGAAAAGTCTGATACATAATTTTGATCAAATACAAGGAAATATTAAAATTTGCCAATGACAGGAAAGGAGACAAAAAGCATTAAAAAAAATTTAAATAATATTTTTGGAACTTAATGAACTATAAAAAGTATCATAAACCCAAAATTAGTCCTAAAAACATTTATCTATTCAAAAATATTTCAGAAAAATTAGTAATAACCTAAATTTTTGAGGTGGCGGTTATATTTACAGAAAATATTAAACTGAAACAAGAATAAACCAAGTACAGATATTTTTAATTAAGAAATAATCTGAAATGTTTTGAGGGAATCAAACCTTTAGGAGGGAGAGAGAAGGAGGAAAATATTTTGAGATAAGCAATATATTAACTTTTAAATAATGGACTAGAAAAAAAATTAAATCCATGTATTTAAAGCAGGGATTTTGAAGGAAAAGATAGGAAAGGGCTTTTGTCTCCTCTTTCAGTCACTCAAATATAAGATTTATTTACCATTTTGACCATTCCATAAAGTCATCTACTCTTCTCTTTCCCTATTAGAAATAAATCTACAAATCATATATGGGGTAATGAAAGAGCTAAAGGAGTAAAATTACCTACAGGGTGATTACAAATACTAAAAACCAGTTATGTGAGGGGCATAAAATAATAACAAGAAATATAATAATCTATACAGAGGAAAATAAACATTATAAACAGTTACTCAAAAAACACTTTTATTAGGAACTATATATATATTATTATTATTAGGAATATCAATATTTTCTCAAATTTGCTACTAAATGGTGCACTTCACAAGAAAAAAATTCATTTAAATAAACCAACAAACATATCATTAAGTTCAGATGGGACACTATCTTCAAGAATATATCAGAGAATAAAATTTTAAATATCATATATCTAGAAATAACTGAAAAATTTATAATAAAAAATATTTTTAACACAGCATTTGAACTACATATAAGTGAAAAGTTAGAACAAGGTAATTACAATCTCAAAACATACCTTGAATAACATCAGCAGGGTACACAAATGCACTAGGCACAAAGCCTTCCTGTCCATCTGATCGAACTATCCAAAACCAATCATGATCTTCACGGTTCAGAACAGTAACAAATTCACCTCGTTCAACACTCACATCATTTTCATCCCGTGCAATAAATGTATATAAAACAATATACCTTCCAGCAGGATCTTTGAAAAATGGATGAACATCAGGCAATGAACTTTGAGAAGATGAACTTGGATTATTTTGATTTAATGACAAAACATTATTGTTTGAACTAGACTCTGGCATAACACCATAACTTTCCACATCAGAATGCTGGCCACTATCAGCACTTTGAGTTCCTCGAGATGAAGTTTGGTCAATTTCTTGTTCTCGTTCATTACGAGGCAGCTTTTTATGTTTTATATTCAAAGCCAGCTCTGCAAAATGAGTTCCATATGCTGCACAGTAGGAATGTGGGATGAACCCTTCTTGGCCATTTTCGGCAATCACATAAACCCAGTCATTTTCTTGGTACAGCATGTTAACACTCTGACCCCTCTTGACTTCTAGCTCATCATCAACACAGGGAGTAAAATCATGCAAAACAACCATCTTGGAGTCTGGAGAGAGGCCATTTTCTTTTTCAATCCCCACTCTGACCAATGTCTCAATACTGGCACTTCCGGTGATACGCCCAATACTAGGTGTACGACTGGACAATTTATCTCCATCTGCAATTAAATATTTTTAAAATTAAGTTATAAGCTTAATCAATACGAAAATAATAAAATTCAACAATATAATAAGAACAATTTTAAATGCATACTATTACAATTATACTAAAGTGTATGATTTTCTTTTTCATTTTGATAATTTTCTATTTCATAATTTTTAATTTATTATAGCATACATTATAATTGACAATTCTCAAACTTTTCTCAATTTCTTCAGAATGTTACTGTTTGCTTTAAAAATGCCTAGATTCTACCAGACTGCTTTATGTGATCAAAGGCTACATATTGTGAAACATAATATTTTCAATCAATTTTTTAATTAATATCGATTCTTTTTCATGAGAGATAAGGAACAGTTTTAAAATTTATGATTTTTTAATAAAGAATTTTCTAAAACTTTAATCTTACTTTTCCTGACATGATAATTAACAAAATTAAATGAAAGTGATTTCGCAAGGAAATTTATTAACTCCCTGAGAATAGCATTTTAAAACTGTCTTTCATCTTTTTGATAAAAGTACAACGGAGAGCACGATTCATTTTTCGCATTTACTTATTCGCTACCATAATATTTTTTTATTTATACAAAATTTATTGAATTCATTATACATTCCAATATTTTAGCAAGATATTTATAATTGATAAATCTAGGAAAGTACATAATGTTATTGAATATTGACTTTGAGGAATATCTTTCAATAATTTGTCCTTCTTACACTTGCACCCACATCATCAACTGCAAAGCAAGATTCATTGTTGGAAAAATCAAACTGTTGTTAGCATGTTATTGTTAGTTACAATCAAATTATGGTATTCAAAGATAGACAATATTAAAGATATGTTATTTGAAGATTTGAATCATGGAGATAAAGCAAAACCTTGGGTTTCAGTTTTTTTATGGGTACAATTCTTTCCATTTGAATAGTTTGTATACAAGAAAGGAATTTTTTGGCATTAATTTATTTTTGGTATCTGTTTGCAACAGAAACAAATGGCCTACAAGTAAATATTGCGAACATTTTGTTTTATTTTCATTTCCTGAAGCCATAAATTATTTAGTATGCATTTTAAAATGTTCTTAATGAATCAATGCATTTTTCATGATGTTGTTAAAAAGTTCTAAATATTTTTTCACAAAAATTAAAGTAAAACACTTAAACAATTCACTAATAGAAGTTTACTAAATGATGTTGAAATATAACTAAGAAATACTCTACCAAGTAATCATGCATAGAAAAGCAAATATGATCTAAAGTTATAGTTAAAAACATAATATGAATATATAAAATTATTTCTAAAAAGAAGGAATGTTTCTTTTATCTCTAGCAAGTGAAATAAATGAAAAGGATATATTTCCCCAATTTTATCAGTATGTCCCTAAACTAAGATAAAATTTTCTTCACTGGCATCCTGATGTGTTACATTTATTAATGTTGGAAGATCCGATATTGGAAGGGGGGATATAGTCTATTAATCAGGCAGATCTATCTTGGTGAAAAGATTTTTTTTCCATCAGGAGAAAAATATAAGCACCTGGATTTAAAAAAAGTAAGCATTTTTAGAGCCTTTATATAAGAACCATAAAAAAAATGCTTTAAACCTATATATATATATATAGCCTTGTTCTCTGAAAAAATCAAATGTTATGGTGCGTCTGAATAGTCTTGATAATACCAATGGCAGAATCAGAGTATAAAGCCACCTCAGTAGTGTAGTCCAGTAGGTGAAGGTCTGACAGCTGAAGAAATGGTGTGATGTAAGTTCCTAATCAGGACAATTGCCACATTTTTGGTATTTTCTTGTCCTATCAGCAAGCATTCTCACATTTCTGTGAAGTCTTGTTCTAAGTCTTATGAGAGTGATAGCTGTTTTTCTGTCGATGTTTAGGTGAGTGATTTGATATTCAACTTTGATTTTTGGGGAAATATATAGCAAAAGTATTTGCATCCACAAATGAAGAAAGAGATGTAGTCTGATCCTGACCTCTGGCCTTTTTTACTAAGGAATCAGTAATTTCATTAAATTCAAGGTTCACAAAAGCAGGGATCTACTGCAAGATACTTTTTTTTTAAGGCAGTAAAGTTCTTCAAGCAGTGATAGGATACTGATTATCAGGCTTGAAGATCCCTTGATGATGGCTTGCAAAGTAAACCTGCAGTCAATGAAGAAGGTAATACCGCTTAGTTGTTGGGATGGAGCTAGATTGGTGGCGGTTTAAAATGCTGAGTACATGGCAGCTAGTTCACTGTTGAAATTAGTCACAAATCGCCCAGCACAAGCTTCTATTTCATACTGTTGTCTATTAAGAAGAAGATGTTGAGTCAGAAGATCCATCCATGAAAACCTTGATGTGGTTGAAATTGGATAGAAAATTGACAGATCGGATCCTGAGCTCTTTGAGTTTATCTGCTGGATTCTAATTTGAATACCATTCTATGAGCTTGAGAAGAATTGTTATGTTTTTTGAAAATTTTCTCAGAAAAGAAGTTTCTTTTCTGAACTTGAATTCTTCTGGTTTAAAGATTTTTTTTTTCTTTTTGTTTTTGTTTGTGGTGCAGTTGAACATGAGATGGGATGATCTTTTAAAGTAAAGATTTTTTATTCCATTTTGTAATAGTGTGATGTGAAACATGTTCTTCATCCAAACAATGGATTCTGTGAGCAGAGTCTTCTGGCTTCCAAAGACATAATTTTTGCAGCCTTTGTCTGTACGTTGTTGAGCTTCTCTCTGGAAGTAGAGGAAGAATGAGACCAGATTGGTACTACATATTCAATTAAGGATCTAATAAGTGACTTCTATTTCAATACATCTGGTGCCACATCCTATTTTGCGTCGCAGAGCTTTCTCAAGACATTGAGTCTTTTTAGTGCTCTATTAGAGTATTCTTGAATACGTTGGTGAAAGTGAAGCTCTTCGTCAAGAATAATACCAAGATACTTTAACCCAGAAACTTTTTGGATAAGTGTACTGAACAATGTGATGTACGGGCGAAATGCATGCCGGTGCCTTCTATCAGAGCTAAAGATGCTGAATTTGGTCTTGCTAGGGTTGATGATAAGCTTGTGATTCCTAAACCACTTTTCAAACATCGAATTGTTCAGCTTAGTCTCAGAAGTTTGAATGCTCATGTTGCTGTACCATATGACAATATTGTCTGAGTAGCTCGTAAGTTTTGTCCCTTCAATAAGATAATGGTGAATATCTTTAATGTAGATAAGGACAAGCAGATGGTTCTATACAGAGCCTTGTGTAACACCAAGCCAGAGTCATTTCTTTTTAGAAAGGACACCGCCAAACTTGACCCTAATTTCTGTATATCTCAAGAAATCTGCAATCAAAATCAGAATGTTTCCCCTAATTCCAGTGTCATGAATAATTTGAATAAGCTTTTGCTGCCAAACTTGGTCAAAAGCAACAGTTATATCCAGGAAGAAAACAGTAGTCTTTTTTTGAAGGTTTGTCATGGAGAGAGTAAATTATTGACTGACAAAGATAAAAGAGCTGATGCATAGTTGAATACTGTACTCTCTAAGCTTTCTGATAAAGATTAATTTTTTGTGTGTGTGTTCTGTGAGTCAGAGCATGAGTCTAGAATAAATTACCCATTTCATCAGTTTGTGTAAGATACTGGTCAGAGCTATGGGGCATTAGCTGGAAAAGCTACTCGCATTTTTATTTGGTTTGAGAATGGGAATGACAAAGTATTTCCCCTTTTGGGAATCTTACTTTTTTGCCAAAATGTATTGATGATAGTGAGAAGATGCTCTTTGGCAGTCGTGCACAGATGTTGAAGTATGGAGGCAAAGATGAGGTCATTTCCTGGTGTCTTGTTAATTGGCATTTTAGTGATTGAGAAATCAAGCTAGTGAAGAGTGAAATTGCAAAAAATGTCTCTGATCAAGGTGTCATTTCTTACCTTCAAGAGGATCTTGCAGTTGATAATTTCAATTCTGTCTTCTCCTTCATAAATCAGTCTAGAAACCTTTGAGTAATGTTTGGAGAACCCATTGGCTGAGTCAAAACTATTTGTAAGAAATCTGTCGCTGTCAAGAATTATATTTGAATTCGGTTGAACAGTCCCACTAGTCAGCCCATTTCTTTTGTTTGCATTTATAGATTTCTTGCTCCATGCTGTAGCTTAATTGTGATAATTTGCACGGGAGGAGTTATGCAGATTTGTTAGCTTTTAACTCTTTAATGACTCCGTCTCTCATTTTAATCAATGTGTCAATGTTGTGATCATTTCAGAAGAGAACCCACAAATTTTTCCTTTTCCCTCAGTTATATATATATATATATATATATATATATATATATATATATGGGGCAATTAAAATGGACAGCAAGGAAAGAGAATTCAGAAAGGCAAAGAAAACCAAGTCATTAACTTTGTAAAAAGGTTACAATTTATGGGCTGATTAAATATAAATGAAATAGTCGGCTTTTTACAAGATACACATAAATATCTTTTAATGACCGATAGTAATAATCACCAGTTCGATGATTTTTAATTAAACAACCAATAATAACAACAGTGGGTTTTTTGTTTGTTTTTTGGAAGCTGATTAATAGAAAAATAACAAACAAATTCCATCATAATGCACAGTTTCATCTCAAATTCCAATAAATTTATTGTGAATTTAGTATATTTCAGATCAAAAAAGTATTATTTATAAGTCTGTCTATTTGAGTTTATTGTCTATGAGTTGATAATGCCAGTGACTTGCTGAAATGTTAAATTGCAATATTTCTTGAAATTTTAAGATAATGATGGTGGGATATATAAACACAGATAACTTATTTAGGGTTCAAGGGCTTGTAGATGAAATTAAAATTTCTAAAACTTTAACAGTGAGAGCAATTAGTACTTTTTTTTTGTCATAAACAGAACAAACTGCTAAAGTATATATATAATATTCCAGAATTTAATATAAAATTCCATTATCATTCACATCTATATTTTTAAACATTTTTTTAAATTGCTTGATTTAATCCTTTTATTTGATTATTTTAAGAAAACTAATAGAAAATTTGTCAATATAAACTTTAACATAATTAAATATGTCAAACAAGGTTAAATAATAACGTTAATACAAAGTGCTAATATTCATGATAGAATATAAAATATTTCTAATAAAATAATGTAGAAATTAAAACTGCAAAAATTTCTTTCATTTAAGAAAAAAAAAAAAAAAAAAAAAAAAAAAAAAAAAAACTAAATTTTTTTTTTAAGTCCTCAGGAAACCACTAGGTTCAAATCCTTTCTTTCTTTCTTTTTTTAAACTTATACATAAAAATTTCATTTATAGTTTTAAATAAGATAATATATATTTTTTATGTATACATTGTAATTTGTACATAAAATTCCACTTGCTAAATGTTCTTTAATAACTCATTTCACAACAGACCTAAAATGGTAGGTAATAATTTATTTACAACTATATATATATATATATATATATATATATATATATATATATATATATATATATATATATATATATATATAAAATTAAATTTCTACAAGATTTTATTAGATGTTTAAACAAACATTCTAGGGATTCATTAAAAATTATTTAAATTTACTTATTTTTAAATTAACAACCTAAAATATAAAAATTTAAACACAAATGAGTCCCCAATGGACTCATTTATTTAATGTAATTTAACAAATTAGTCATACTCTACTCAGAAGAGTGGATTGAAGATAGTTATAATCTCAGAGTTTGATTACAGAAACAGTTTAAGAAAATACATTTTTAGTTTTACAGATTGAAACATAAGAATCAGAATGGACAGTTGGTAAATTAGAGATATGTATTTTAATGATGCATCTCTATTTCATCTGAAAGGCATAGATGATTTGAAGTAATTATCATTTTAACAGAAATGTGAGAATAATATTTTATCCTAAAAATCTATTGAAACTATTAAAACATCTATTGAAACAATTCATCCTGTACTTTATCTCAAGAGAGATATGGGATATATGCCCCCATAAAATTTTGATTAAAAAGATTTTACCCCATCACATGTTTAGTTTGGTACAATGAGGCATAGAAATTAAATTTCAGATTAATTGATCTACTTGATATTTGTATCAATAATTTAGTGCCATCTTCTCAGATGATGATGGGCCAGAATTGATTTTTATATTTTAGCATTTTTAATAGATCAATGATGAACATGTATATATCTAGTTCCAATTCAATCATTCAATGGAAAAGATGATAGAGCATACATATACGTTGATTCAAATATAAATATATATGTGCATAAATTTTTCTTCAATAAAATATTCTATTCTCATAACAAGAAAGCAATAAGTAGAAGTAAGCTGCAAGTTCACTATGTTCTGCATGTTTCATACATTCAAAAATATTCAGTGATTGATAGATAACTATTAATATGTGTAGGTACGTAGTAGGAGAAAAATAGAATAATTATAATGCTAAAAATGTGTGGCTGAAAAAAAAAAAGACTGTAAAGTAGAAATATACTTTTCATGTTCCCACTATACATGAACTATTTTTAGAGGTACAAATCAGTTCAGAATTACAATAGAATCCAAAACGGCTGACACATATTTTAACAATAGAGAATATCTTACGATATATAGATACACTAAGATTTCTAGTTAAATATAATTTTTATAGTGTATGATATATATTATCTAATATTATTTGCAGGACATATCTACGAGTTTAAAGTATAGAAAAATTTAGTTTGCTTGAAGAATAAGTGATTTTGGATGAGAAACGGAGAAAGTAAATATGTTACATTTAAAACTATTACATAAAATGATGAATTATATATAATTAATTATCATTACTTTCATATATCATTATACCATACAGATGGAAAAGAAATATAATTTAAATCAAATGAGTAAAATTGAAAAATTGAAACACTTTGCATTTAATAAATCTTTTAAAAAATTGAGTAAAAAATTCACAGTACTTTCCTGACAAAAAGAATACTATATGTCATTTTAGAAACAACTCATATATGACCAGAGGTAAATATTTAAAATTAAATGTAAGCAGAATTAAATTTTTAAAAAAAGATAATACAATTGTAATTAAACTTAGTATTTTAAGTTTAATGCATTGAATCAATACAGTATAATTTCTTATAAAAAACGATTTATGTGATAACTTAAGCTGCCCAGAAAAATCAACTGATAACAATTTTGGTAAATATTATTTTAAGTATGATGTATTTCATACTATATTTCGATACATCGGCAATATTTATATTAATTTATCAAATATTTAACATCAGCAATTACTTTCGAAAAGAAAAAATAAAAAGAAAAGAAAAATTGTCCACACAGCAACTTTGTCGAAGAAAATCATTGATCACACATTTCTTATTTTAAGAAACACATACGAAAACAAAATGTTAAGAAATTTTATCAGCAACATCACAGCAAATATGACTTAAATTTATTAATAAAAATTAAGATTCTTTTATATCGAACATGCATAATCAGTAACTAATCAGTAATAGAAAAATATCAAAATCGAAACCTTTTTATGAAATAACATATCTTTAAAGTTTTACAGTTTTATACTTCAAATACTCCAAAAAAGCATAATTGAATCAAGAGGATGAAAATAATTAAAAATTTAATAATCTACCTTTCTTTCGTTTGCCCCGTCGTATTCTTACTGGACATAGAAACGCCATTTCAGGACGGGTCAAGAAATAAAAAAATAGTAGTTTTCTATACTAAATTTTCATAATTAACGAATACAATTCATCCATTTCTTCTTGGGTTAGACAATAAAAGTACATACTTTCTGGAATTTTACATTATAAACTCATTATATAAACATTTAATAAAAATTTAAATGAACAGTTGTAACTCTTGAAACATAAATATACATTTCACGTCCGTGTAATCGCCGATAGGCATAACTTAAAAAAACAACTTTGTCACCAACCAAAAACAAGCAAACTGATACACAGGTACAGATAGAGTTAAACTTCTGGTCAACAGGTGTTATTAAAAAAAACTGTATGGAAAGAGTTGGAGGAAAAAAAAATAAAACAAACATGAATCATATTCGGAAATATTAATCTATTTAAATTCTTTTCAAAATTAAAAAAATTGTACATCATAAAGCTTTTTTTATATTAAAGAGAACATCAAGATATTTAAATTATCACCATTAAATGTTATTATAAAAAATTTCAATGGAATGATTTTAAAAATTGGCATATAGATTTTGCAATATAATAATTGATACAAAACTATGCAAATGTTAGTTCGAATTTAATCGTAGATTTTGAGAGATATCTCTCGACGGCCACGATTTAATCGCCCTAAAGACAGATTCGCCAATTTTGGACTCGTTACGCCCTTATATTGATATTGAATAAATGTAATTTTTGTTTTGAATTAAGATTTCGTTCACATGTTCCGAAAACTCTGTCGTATATATTTAAATCTTAGTTCGTATGAAATGTTACAGATGTTATAATATTATTCTGTTATCATAAATTTCAATTATTAATATTAAAGACTGATTGAATTGTATATATATTACGAAAGAATAGATTTTAATAACAAATCTTCAGTTTAAATTACTGCAGGTAGAATTAGTTCACATTTTATCATTTTTTACAGCTGATTTTTTAAATACATTAATGTAAATTTAAACACTGTATGTGATTTTCATTTATATTTCTTTAATACGTATAAATATTTTACGATGCTATTAGAAAAAAATTTGTTAATTTCAGATATTTTTTAAGTATTGTATAAAGACAAAGTTAATCTAAAACTTAAATCCATGAAAATTTAAATTTATTTTAAATAACCTGTAACATATTTTTTTAATAAAAAGTGAAGATCATTAATATATAAATATTATATTAATCTTATTTTTATATTTCTGTAATAGCTAAATCTGAAAGAAAAAATTGTCATTTAAAAGAAGTTATTTTTAATAGTGTTAGAAATTTTAAAAATTAGTGAAATGTTTTAATTTGCCTAATATAATATTTAGATAAAGTTTATTTTAATTTTTAAAATTGGATTTTATTAACCAAACCTACTTATTCTGAATGTTGGCACAAAAACCAAATAGCACAAATATTTCAAATTGTTGACAAAAATCTTTGGTCATACAGGAGAAACAGTACAAGGCACCAGGTGGTAACATTTTTTTTTTAACAATCGGTCTCTAAAGATCTTAACAATGAAAAAAAATCTAAATATTTTAATTAGTTTGGAGGATTTTGATACATTTATCAAAAATATTTTCTGGCTTGGTGAGAATCTGGTTCTTAATTCTCTTGTTTTGATTCACTTTTATAAATGTGTCACTTTTGTGAATTATATATTGGATTTAGTCAGCCTTTCAATTTCTCTGTTGCATCATTTCGTACTGAGTGAAGCTTAATAATTATGTATAAGCAATAACATAATTTACATTATTTTATGAGGAAAATAAACTCACGGAAATTGAAGTGTTTGTGTAAAAAAACTGGGTTAATTACACTTACATCATTTTTTTTTTTTTGTACTTTTAAATGGGAAATATTTTATAAGATTTGTAAATATATATTCATAATGTTTAAAAATCTTTGTTTAATGTTGAAAATCTTTTCAGTTCCATATTTGACAAGCTTTATTAAAAACAGCTGTGGTGTCAGATTTTAAAGTAGTTTAAAATTTCTCTGAGAGTTGCTAATCATATATGTTAGAAAAAATCTGGTATGAAAAAAGTTAGTAGCATTGTGTAGTTAAGTGAAAAAGAAGCAGTAAAATGTGTGATTCTGCCTCTATGTGTATAGATAGATTTATCCACCATACATTTCTTTAAACAAGCACACTGCAACTTAATTTTTGTCCAGAGAAGGTGATAGAAGCCCTTCTTTTTCTTCTGTACAGCCGACCACCCTGGGTGATAGAAGCGCTGTCATTTGGAGATGCAGAATATATAGGAAATTGAATGTATATCTTTTGCAGTTTGAAATCAGTCTTTCAAGAATTTCTCCTTTCTCACCTTTCGAACAAAAATCAGAATGGGACAAATATTTGGAACAAGCATAGATACATTTTACAAGACAGCATATAAATGGAACTGTAATCTTCTTTCATATAATATTAAATTTGTATTTGGTTTTTTACTTTATAGTTATATATTTGAAAAGATGTATAGCTTATGGTACAACATAAGTTGTTGAATGTTTAGACATGTCACTTCCTAATCATAAACACAAAAATTTGTTCATATTATATGGTTATATAAAATTATAGTAAAAATTAGGTGCTGTTTATTCTAATTTTTTTTAACAGAAAGTGTTTATAAATGGCATTTAATTTTGAATATTCTGAAAGCAGTTATAGATAGTAAAATGAATTTCACAGATTTCTTATTTTTTTACTTTGAATTTGCTTTTTTCATCCTCTAGTAATAGTTGAACACTATTTTACCATCTAACATTTTTTTTAAAAAATCTTCTTTTACATTCTAAATATACTTTACATAGAGAGAAAAAATATTTATGTATTTTGACCCTATTGAGGATTAAATATGCTCCGCAATATTCATTCTTTTGCACGGAATGATAAATACTCTAAAGCTGATCCTAATTTTAATAAATAAATGATTACATATATATCTCACTTTTATTTAGTTAGGCCATATATATTTTTCTACTTATGAATAAGAATGTGTGTATAATCTATGGACAAACATCTGAATAATTTCTGTTTAATTCTCTGATTTTTAGGTGTAAAATATGAATTCAATTCAGATTGTCACCAAAATTAATCTCAAGAGACTGTCTTACTCTTATTTACATATTCGACGTTACCATCCATTTCATTTCAGAAGTTTGGATGTCAAGTATTCCATTTGTTGTGCTTCTTCAAGGACTGTAATATCATCAAGAAATTTTTCCTTTCCTCAATTTTATATCAGTTTATCCCAATCTACTCCAGTTCAGTCATTTCAAAACTTTTTACTTGATTTACATCAATCTACAGGTCTTCCATGGTGGGGATTAATTATGTTGACAACTCTTGGCATACGAACTGCTATTGTGTTTCCATTAGCAGTACATCAAAATCAAGTTATTGCAAGACTTTCTAATATAAATGATGAAATTGGAAAACTTGCACCAGAACTGAATAAAGAAGTGAATATAGCCAAAGTAATGTATAAATGGGATGAAACTCATGCAAAGAAAGTCTTTAAAAGACAAGTAGGTATGTTTATAATCTTCCAGTAATTTCATTGTAGAAATTTATTTCTCTTATCAAAAGAAAGGTTAATAAATCATTGGGGAAAAATTCTTTTTAAAGCCAATGTTGAATGTAGCTAGCTATTTAAAGTAGCTGAGTAAAGGAGACCTGCACACAGTTCAATTAAACTGGTTTCAAAATAAATATATTTGTAAAGAAAAAGTGTAAAATATTAAAATTACAATGTATGCTTGAATATGGTTATTAAAATCAATATTGAATAAACCAAAAAAACTAAACAGTAATGAATAATTAAAAGAAAGAAACTTAATTACTTATTTTATTATGTTTTGAAATAATAATTTTAATTATTTTATTTGTTAAAATTTATTAATTCTTTATAATTTTATCATAACAAGGAAATAAATTTATTGCAAGTAAGAATAGTGTCAATTAATAATGGGTATTCATTTCTCAAAAAATTTATTACTTGAGTTTCTTTTTACTTAAACTGAAGTTTTTAAATTTATTGAATTGTGAAATTAAATTGATCAATTATTAAAAGAATAACCCTGACAGCCCACAACAATACCTATATCCAGCATTGTTTGAAAAGCTACTTGTTTTATTCAGACTATTTTCTTTGATTCTTTATTTTTATTCCATTAAACATTTTTTTAATTATAAAAATATTCCCCTATATTTGTTGTCTATTTGTTCAGTTTGAACTTTGCAAATGATTTTTCATACTTATTTTCTGATGCACTAGACTTTTAAAATTATGTATTTACATTGAAAGCATGCTAATTTTTGATTTTATTAGCTGTCATTTGATTAATTTAATCAGATTTTAGTACCATTTTTTATTACCTATTTATAGTTATATAAGAAATTTATTAATTTCAACATTCCATAATATTTATTTAATGTATTTAATATTTGTATACTATTATTTAGTTATATGAATCATTTTTGACATAAAGAAAATTAATTAAATCATTAATTTATTTTAGAAAATAAACATAAAAGGAACTTGCATCCAACTTTACAATTTCTTTTTAATGTTTAAAAACAATTTTCAAATTTTGAAAATATATCATTTGTTAAAAAGGTAATTCTTCAATATATATCTATATTATCTGCTACTATTTATGATGCTGTTTGAAATGAGAGCTTAATTATGTTGCAACTTTTTTCGGTACTTACGTATTAGACCATCGATCTTTATCGCCAAATTTGAAGACATGGTCAATGAGTTGCTAAACCGCCAATAATGGCGAAAAAGCCATTATTTGAAAAGTTGTTCAAACCTTGTCATATGCCATTTTGTTACTTTCAGTAGTGTTGATGGTTTATCACCAAATTTGAATCCACCACCAACGATTTAGTAACTCTTTGGCAAAGACGGTCTAATATGTAAGTACCTTTTTTTCTTTAAAAAAATGATTAGTTACTCCATCTTGATTCAATTTTGTACAGATTTTTTATTTAGTTTATGTTTGTTTATTCTTGGTGTTATAGTTTCAATCTAAGAAATTTCCAGATTATTGAAAGAGTTTTAATTCTAAGTTTTTTTAGTATAATCATTCCAAAATGAAATATTCGCCTTTATTTCCTTGTAGGATTTCAAATTACTTATTCAAAACATAATGTCTTAATTTTAATTTCAGCATTTACCTCTGTAAATGAACAAATGGTTGGGAGGGGGCACAACCAGTATTCAGCTTTCTAGAAATGTGTTTAAATTTGCAAATTTCTGTTTATCCTGCAAAATTTTTGTTTTTTATAAATATCTTTTTACAAGAAAAGGATATGCAATTTTGTAACTTGCTTTCTACAAATTATTTTTGTAAAGATTCTATGGTTATATATTTCATGTTGATTATACCAATATTAAGAACATGGAAAAATGATAAGGAAAACTGCATCTTTTTTTTGTGTGTGTGGGATTGTGCTTTTTGCATTCTAATAAAAGTATGTTAGTTTTCAAATTTGATATAAACTTGAATTTCAAAGAAATTTTTGTGTTTTAAATAATACATTCTTAAAACTGTTACATGAAATTATTAAATACTTTTTGTATAAATTCTGTTATACTTGAAATTTGTTATTTTCCTTTTTTACAGCTTCGTGCGATACATAATAAATTTGTTATTCGTGACAACTGTCATCCATTCAAGACTATATTGTTGAGTTTATTTCAAGTTCCATTGTGGATTGTCTTCTCTGTTTCATTGAGAAACCTCACCTTCATATCACAAAGCACAAATTCAGGTATTTTAAAATAATAGCAGACTTAGTTTCATTGCAATAATTTCATTCATAATAATAATAATAATTTAAATAATCTTTGTTGTTTTTTCTGAGCTCTATGGCAGGTTTTACCAAATATAAATGCTGCATTCCTGATTATATTATAGATATTAAACTGTACAACTACATTAAATACAAAATTTTAGTTTTGCCTAAAGATTTAATTATTCTTAACACAAGGCTTTTGTTTTTAGCTAATTTCATCAGTATTTTCATTGCAGTCAGGCTTGTAAAGTACAAAATATTTTAGTACATTTTAAAAGCAAAATTTTCTTAAATTTTTGTGCACTAGAACTTGTTATGTGTTATATTAGATGTATAATTTTATGGTCTTCCTTCTTCTCCAAAAAATCTAATATTTAATGTTGTATTGAGAGATTTTCATTGAAATTTAATATATGTAAAAATAATATATATTTTATAAAATCTTATATTCAATTTTTAAAAAAGTTTTATATTTATATAAAAGTTAATTCTGTAACCCAGTGGTCATTAACTATGCATCATTAGAAGTTCTTGTTTCAGAAAATTTGCGAGATTTAATTTTTCATATCAAAGAATTCAGAAGAAAGAATGAGGTTGGCAAATTCCAATATTACTTATTAAAAATTTACCTCACAGATAATGACTTTCTATAATAATTGAATATATTTAAATGTATTTAATTTCTAAATAATCAAACTTCTAACTTAAGACCAGCTTTGAAAAACAAAATCTGCTATTAAAAAAATATATAATTTACATTTCTAATTGAGAGAAAGGAAGGAACTCTTAATGACAGAAAGGATGAAATCATCAAAACATGACTTGGATAACAAGGAAATAGCATGGGATTGAAATCTGAGTTTGGGATGAGAGTTAGTGAAATGATGGTATACATTTAGAATGATCATTCATAAAAAATATTGCCACAATGACCAGTCAATTTCAAGAAAATAGTCTGTAAACTTTTGGTAAACTTATATATTGATAGCTTCACTCCTGTTTGAATTATATCGTGGCTTGGCTGTCTATGTAACCATTCTTAATGCGAAATATCAATGTTCGAGCCTGGAATTTATTTCTTTTCTTTTTCTTTTTTAATAATTCCTGTTCAATTAAAAATTTACAAATACTTTTAATTAATATGTTCTTAATTTTTTTTATCCAAAAATATTTTTTTCCCCAAAAATATTTTTTTTCCAAATACATAATAAAATTAATATTTTAAAAGAAAAATTGTAAATATAGATTCATTTTATTTTTTTAAAAAATTATTTACATTTAATTAACTATTTACAGATATTTTAAATTAATATGCTACTTATTTTTAAGCAAGGATAAATGATTATTCTTTTAATACTTAAATTGTAATTTGATATTTAAAAAATAGTAATAGTACCTACATCTTGCAATGTTGATGACTGATTTTATAACCCAAAGAAATATATTCTTTTTCTTTTTTTTTCTTCCGGTTTATTCTGATCTGACAAAGCATTATGTTCAATACTAGCCGCCTTTGGCAACCAGTCGGTTCGCCAGTATTAATGATCGCTAAAATTTTCATATAATATTTTATGTAGCTGTGTCTCATAACAGGTTTTTCACCAAAATATATTTAAACCAAATAAATTTTGATAATCAAATAATTCATTTATAGTATTATTTAGTATAATTTTCTTCAGATGTTCTGTTCATTGTACTACTCATCTTTATCTTTCTAACCGAGCAATGATTGTCCCGGAATTGATATTTTACTTAAATGGTGGAGGGAAAGGTCTAAAATTCTCCGTTTTTATAGAATAATGGGATTTAAATTTTCATAAATGTAAACACACTAAACAAATAGAGACACAATTTATTTTCAAGAGATGCGAAAGTTTAAAAACAGCTTGGAAAATGCCGCGCACAGAGGAAATAATGGTGACACACACACACCCTTCTTTTCTTTATTTTTCTATTCTTTTTTTCTTCAATACTTTTCTTTCTACAAACCCTTTTTGCTCTCTGTTATTCTTTTTTTCTTTATTACTTTATTATGACATACATTAAATATCCATACAGACTAATAATAAAAGCAACTATTTTCTTTCTTTTTTAAACATCCCATTATCTATAAATGAAAACCAACTGACTTCACGCATTTCTTTCTAAACAAATGATAATTTATTACTTCCTTTTATCTGACTCAGTGTGGGGGAAGGAAATGAAGATTTTTGGCGGGAAAGTAAGAAAAGTGTCGTTTTAACTATTTTCCTCGCAGTTTTTTCATTTTTTTCTCTCCTAAGAACTATCCTCGAGTCTTAAAGAAAATATTAAAATAAAAATTACCCGAATCAGTTAAGCCGTTCTCTAGTTTTGCGCTTAGCAACGTATTTCGAGTTCCATTTTTATTAATATAGATTTTCGAAAAGTTCTTTGTCACATCTTTCACTTGCATAAATAAGTTTGTTGTTAGCACAATAATTCTTTTCAGAAAGCATGTCAAGAGTATTTTGGTAAATTTTTTCACCCAACAAAAGCTTCTCCACAAATTGAAGTTGAAGATTCCAATGCAATTACATTAGTTTCAGCTAACCATGTTTAGTAATAAACAATTGTATTTTTTAATCTCAATTTTGCTTACTTTCTCTGCCATGTTCAAATTTAAATGATTATTGAAATTTGGACCATCTGCTTACACATTCAATAAATTAACACCTGCTCTCTACTGTATCTTTTGATTACTGGGCTTAGAGAAATTTGTTTATATATTTAACAAATATCAGCTGCTTGCTTCAATTTTTAATATAAATACAGCTTCATTGAGTTAGAATCAATAATTTATAATTTTAAATCCCAAGAATTTGTAAATTAATTGTTTGAAAATGATACAAGCAAGTTAAATTATCTACAGCTATTAATGCTATGTTTTGAATTGTTTTGCCTTTAAACATTAAATTATTTTTTTAAAAATAAGCAATAAGCAAAAAATTAAGAATTTATCCTTGCAATAAAATAATAGCCTATTAACTAAACTATCTTTAAATCCTTAATTAAATTAAATTTTTAAAAAATGCATTTATATTTGTACATTTTTTTAAAAATTTTAATCTTATTATTATGTATTTTGGTAATAAATATTTATTTTTTGATAAAATATTAAAATGTATTTATTAAAAGTAATTGTAATTTTTTAATTGAATAAAAATTATTAAAAAAGAAAAAAAATTCCAACTAGGTTCAAACCCTGACCTTCCTCATATGAGTCGATTGCCTAGACATCCTCACCATTGGGATTAATAGATTGGGAGTCAAGTTATCAGTATATAAACTTTCCCATAAGTTTGATGACCATTTTTCTTGAAATTGATTGGCCATTGTGTTTCAATATTTTCATGAATGAAAAGTGTATACCATCATTATACTAAATCTCATCCCAAACTCGGATTTCAACCTCGTGACCTTCCCTTGTGAGATTACAAACTTCCACTATTGTATACAAGATATTATTCATGGGTAAATTTATACTGTGAGAAATGAACTAAAGCATAAACTTATTGTGGTATTAGGAATACATATATCATGCAATATCACACAAACACACACTTGTATTCTGATTTTATTTGTTTTCATGATTTTCATTTTTGTTTATTTGTTCTTAAGGGTTTTAATATTTTAAAAGCATATTTTGTACATCTCTAATACAGGCATGTTTTATTTTATTGTTAGCTCACAATTGGATGCCACTAAACATAAATGCTTGTTGGCAATATCAATTTTCATTGGTATAGTTATCTTCAAAATGAACATAAGAGTACCTTTTTTATATCTTTGGAATTTTGATACCTTTATATCAAGAATATGTCTTTTGCTTTGGATTCTTGATTTATTTGTCTAATTTAGCTACTAGAAATTTAGAAATTTAATTTCTAATTTAGAAACAAAAATTACTGGTATGACTAACTCAATTATTACTAATAGCTATGCAATATAAACATATGCACAAGAGTGTAATAAATCATTCTAATCTTAGAACTTTACTTGGAAAATCAATGCAAACATAAGTAAGCACTCTTTAAAATATGTCAAAAACTATAAACTATATTTGCAATAAAAGTATTTTTAACGTTAAAATTATTTTTGTTTTGAAAAAACTCCATATAATTTTCTTATCATATACAACTTTATTTTTGAGTTAAATTGTAAATATCAATTGCCTGAAATAATGTTTGAATTTCATATGTTTTTTGAAAACTAAAAATTGCTCCTAATGTGTTTTTTTAAACTTTTGAATGCTATTTCTTTTTGTAGGTTTTGAATAATTTTTAAAGAATTTTATGAAATCTATTTAAAGAATGCAAGAATTGAGTGAAATAAATAGAAAAAATTAAATATATGTAATATTATAATTTAATAAAAATGACAATACTAAAGATAAAATATTTTCTCTTTATTTAAACCAATTTTTTTATTAATGAAATAGAATATTTAATGTATAGTTAACACAATATTATCAAAACTTCTTTATGCATCATAGTATTTATGAGCAAACTGTAAAGAAAATCTGTTTTAGTAGTCTTAGCTGCTATAACAGTGAAATATTAACAAATTTTTGGCTTTTGTATGTTTTATTTGACTTTTTTATTGATTTTAAATAAGTAATATTTTTATTTGTTTCAGTAACAGATTCATTAACTGCATTGAAAAATGAAGGACTTTTATGGTTTTCTGACCTTACTTGTCCAGATATGTTTGTGATTCCAATATTGCTTTTATTTGTAAACTTGACTCTTACAGAAGTAAGTATTTTTTTGCTTTCTCAAGAATTTTTAGCAGTTTTCCTTACTTATCATTGTCTTGGTTTTTCTTGGCATGTTTTCAGTTAAATATGATATTATGTTAAAAGAAATATTTTGTGGCAAATTATTATTTCCAATATTATTTCATTCTTTGTTTGAAAGAAATTAGGTTGTTCACAAACATTTTGGTGGTGTGTTTTATTTTTGTTAATTTTGAAATTTTGTGTATTTATGTGGCTTGATGACAATGAATATTTCCAAGTTTAATTATCAGTTAATTGATTAAATTTTAAAATCATACTAATAGTGTCACTTGCTTATAAATTTGAAAAAAAAAAAAGAGATTTATTTTTTAAAAAAGTATAATATTGAATTATAAATTTTTAATTATTTTTTTGAAAAAGCAAGAAGCAGTTTTAAATATATTTTATTTAATTTGTTTCTTCTAATTTTTTTTTTAAATCTTTTACGTGTTCTTATTTGAGATAAGATGGCAAGTTGAAAGTAATAAATCGTATAAAAATTGTGTGAACACAAAATCCTTCTCGCATTGCAGTCAGTTATTGTGCATTACTCTTTTATACTTAATTTTATATATTGTAAATATGATTATCCTGTTCAAAATAAGATAAGCTGCTTCTTTTTTTTAAAAAAATTACATGTACACCCTTTTTTATTTTGTATAATGTCAAGTCTTACTGCCCGAAAAAAATGGTTATCTAATCACCAAATATAGAGATTATAATTATTTAATTTTACAGAGATATAAAAGGTTTATTTATTAGAGAAGCAAACATAATTTAAGCAATTTTTGTCATAATTAAGGTGCTTACTGCCTCTCTATTAAGTATCTCAATTGCAAAATTAATATATATTATATGTTGACACTAAAAGAAACAGGAAATCCACATTTATATTATTCACTCTTAGCTTATTGCTTTTTGGAAAGTTATAAACTTTACTAATTTTTGTAAAAAATTTTATTGTATTGTTTTGCACTCTTGATATCTGGGGGATCCTGTCTGCTGATATCTTTCTCTGAAATATTCAGTTTGCATTCTTAGAACATTAAAACATATTATACCGTTACCATCACTGATGCCATTTCATAAAAGCATTTATTTTAAATAACTGTTTACATTTATTCGATAGTTTTTCTATCTGTTTTACAATGAAAAACAAATTAAGAATAGTATTATAAGAAGTTAAAAGTTTTATTCTACTAGTAGATCTTCTTCAATGGTTATTCAGGCTAATGTTTTACAAATAGGGAAAGAACATTCTAAAATATTTGAAAGGTTGGGAAAATATGTTTCTGTTTCTTCAACAAAATTCTCATTTTGAGTAGTTTTTAAAACATAGTAGAGATTCTAACTCATAACCTAATGACAAATTTTATGAGTGTTTTACCTTTCAGCATTCATACTTATTTTCAAAACATAAACCATTGATTTAGATCTATAGAGTTAATATAATAATAGAGGGAACGTTTTGTATCAAAATAAGTGTACACAACATGAACCATGTGATTTTGGGAGAATCTATATCTATATATATATTTGGCGACTTATCCCAAATCTTGGCAAATTCAAAATCTGTTGCACAATCTTTTGTTTCTTGGCATTCGGTATGGTCAGTTTTCATTTTCTGAAAAGTATTTTTTTTTCCATGTTTGAAATTATTCTACTAAACATAAACAAGCAAATTGATTTATTTCGAAAATGATTTTTCATCTTCAAAACTCGAATAGCTAAGTTTCTTGACTTAAATCATGTGCAATAATAATTTTTTTTTTAAGTAAACATTTTATTTATTTAAAAACATCTTTAATTTTACGTTACATATTACATGTCCCCTATTTCTATCATAATTTCAAACAGATAAAATAAACTTTTATACAAACAGATAATGTAAAAGTGACTTTTTATTTCTGAATATTTTTTAAAAAAGGCATTTATATTTATAATTATTTTTCTTTCCAAAAATTAAATTACATTCCAAGAATTAGAAGAATCAATATTTATTTCTGCATAAAAAAATATTTTTTAATTAAAACTATTAAATTATTTTGAAATAATTTAGAAAAAACAAACAAAAAGAACCTAGCCCAGGATCGAACTCATGTACTGTGAATGCTCACTATTGCTCTAACCACTATACTGATCCAGCACTCACTTACAATAATATAAGTAAAAAAGCTTTATTGAAATTTTCAAAATTCGTTATTGAGTCTTTATATTTTTATAAATATTATAAATATATACTACCGTTATACAAATTCTCTTCCTGAATTCAATTTTAAACCTCTTGCCTTCCCCTGATTGACATCAGAATTAAATACTTCACTTCTGCATTTTGAATAGTAAATGCATTTTTTTTCACTGTCATAGAAAAAAAAAAGTAAATCATTTTAGGAATCGTAAATGTGTTGATTTTAATATAAAATAATAAAGAAATTTGAAATATTTACAAAAATGGTGATTTTAGGGTAGGTGCATTCCGCAAGTGGTTAACAAAGGTTGACATTCAGATGAAAGTTTTATTTGCAAAGATAGCATTTCTTTCTTTGATAGTTTCTTATCTTTAAGATATCCCCTAGTTTATTTTTAGATCTTAATTAAAATTTATAAAAACATGCAATTATTATTATCACATTTATGAAATTTTACTATGTAATATTTTCAATAAAACAAAAATTTTAGTTTCATTATTTCATTCACAGTGAAGATTTAATATAGTTAACAGTATAATACTATTTGAATATTTATGATGAAAAGGAAATAACATAGTATAAATGACAAGGAAATTTATTTGCATTAAAATAAATACGTAATTATTAATCGGTCAATGATGTTTATATATGCACTTGTATTTGTAAGAAAAAATCACACCAAGTTTGCAGTCTTGTACATGCAACACATTTGAGTTTAAAATAAAGCAAGTAGCAAAATATAATGCAGTTCTATCAGCTTAAATAAAGCTTAATAACAAATTAAATACAATAAATAAACCAAAATATGATATATTATGCAGCTCTAACACCAAAATCATTGAATGATCAATATTTAAAAAATTTTAAATTGAATTAAAAGATATAAATGTAATAAGTTTATTGTACATACCTGTGAAATGATAGAAGGCTATCCTTAGAACCTTTTTCTTTGCATCCAATTGCACAGAAACAGTTAACCATGGCTTAAATAAGCTTTAAAATTGAACAATTAAAAATGAGAAAAGATCTCCCGTTGTAATATAATGGGGAATGGATTATGTAGTTACAGTGAATATAAATTCTATCCCTAAAGCACGTAGTTTTATTTTGTCCTACACCAAAGTAGGGTTGCACTCCCTCTATTAGTATCTCAGCTCTATGTTTAGATCCCAAATTGTTAAACAGTTACTGCTTATTTTATTAGTTCTTATTATTTTTTAAAGGAATGATTAAATACATGAAAATTTTTTCCTTGCATATAAGTTGTATTTCTTATATAAAAATCATTTTGTAGAAATATTAGAGAAAATTTATTTTCAACTAATTACTTTTATGCAATGCTATTTGAATTTTAAAACTAAGTTTTATTTTATATTTTTGTTAAAAATCACTGGATTATTTTAACTGTATTTGTAATGCAGTTTTTCCAGCAATATTAAATTCTTGAATTCAATACTCTGATAACTATATCACATCTATCATTATCAAAACATTATTTCTATCATCAACATTATACATCTATACCTTATTTCTTCTTCTTATAAATACCATTTATACAATTATATTTAAAATTAAGGATTTTTTTAGCTTAAAATTTAAAAATATATATATTATTTTTTTTACATTTTTTTTTACTTAAAGAGCTACAGAATCAATATTTTTCTGGTATTGTATTGGTATTTAGAATCTGAAACATTGGCAGATAAGCTGTTCTGCCCTTATGTATGCAAACTTTATGACTCAGAATTGCAAAGAGCTAAATAAAAAAGAAAAAAAAATTATGTAGCATTGGATTTTGAAATAGATTCATTAGGTGGTTAGTTATATGTTGACCTGTAGTTTGAATGTACATGAGTGTTTTAACTTAAAAAAGAAAAAAAAATAGCTACTGAGATAAATGATATTATTTGGTACTTAGTAGTTAGTATTACACAACTACTATGGCATAGAATCAAAAAAAAAAAAAAAGCTTTAAACTTAAGTCTAGCCTTCACCCAATATGACATGGACATGCTACCACAACATCAAACATAAAAATATCTTTAGAAGTTATCAGAAATAGCTATATAACAATTTTTATAGCCCTATATTCAGAAATATTTAGATTGTTATAAAAGTAAAAATATGATATCCCCACAGGCAATCATTTTAATCCTTAAAAGATACCTTCTTTCTCTGCAATTCAGCTGCAGTATGATTTAAAGAAAGACAGCTATTTCACTCATCCAAAGATTCTCCTTCCCACAAAGTGGATATTATTTCTCTAATATTCACTAACCGAACTTTTCTTTCCTCTTCATTTTCTTATCGCTCATCAAACAAAACTCTTTGGCATGTAATGTATTTACGCCAAGGTTGGATTTCCTTGTTTTAGACATAATAAGATTTGAATTGCAGTTTAAAATCAGATGTAAACAAAGAAATATATTGCATATGCATACCACAGTTCTTGCTGCTTGCACATGCGCAGCTTGAGGTTTTTGCTCATGGGTGTATGAGTGTAAAGTCATAATTGCAATTATAAAGCTGTTTTTTATATGACTTTAATGTATTAAAACCTTCCCCAATAAATGCTGTACAAAATGCTATAAATATTTCCAATTTCCTTTAACTATTTTTTGATTTTTTTTTGTGGGTGAAACTTACAGATACTTTCAGGGGACTTCATTTTATACTATGAATAGATTTTTAACTAGATTTGGATCTAAATGATTCAACAGAAGACATGAAAAATGCATATGTGATTTTTTCCATAACTTTGAAGCACAAAATGTGTCATGATATATAAGTGTCTAAGAAAATTGTAGGGAAGTTATTTAAATTGATTTTTATACGATTTCTCCTAGAGTTCACGTAAACGTTAACAAATTTGTTATATAGCCAATATATAGTTATATAAAGATGATTCAGTGTTTTAAGTTTTTCTTATCTAAACAATTGATATTTATTAAAAAGTTTTTGAATGCAAATAGTTTAAGAATTTTTTTTTAAAATATTAATTTGTTTTATAAACTAGGAGTAAAGTTTATTACAATAAGTCATAATAAAATTAGGCTGTTTAAGCAAAAATTTGCCTTTTTTTTAATAAAAAAAAGTTATGAGCAAATTAGTTAATCTGGGAAAAGATGGCAACATTTTTTTTTCTTTTACTACATAATCTTAATATTTTGTATAGTCTTTTTAAATTAAAAATATAATAAATCCAAAAAAGTATTCTTCCTTAGACTTTTTTTTTGTATTTATATGTGGAAATAGGTGCAAGTTATTGAATTTGAAACTTTTTTTTGTCTTTGAATGGCTTATATCCTAAATTTTAAACAGATATACAGTTTAGGTGCCAGGATTGCATGCTGAAATTCGTTCAATTTTGAGGTATATTTTCAAGAGGGCATGTAGATGGGTTAACAGTCGAGCAACCTTTTTAGTGATTGGTTTCAAAATTGAATTTAGATCTGTAAGTCTGATACCAAACCCATATATTTAATACTAGCCGCCTTTGGCGACCAGTCGGTTCGCCAATATTAATGCCGGCTAAAAGGTTAAATCATTTTTTATATAACTTGGTCTCATAATAAGTTTTTCACCAAAATATTTTTAAGCTTCAAATTTCGATAGTCATATAATTCACTTATACTATTTTGTAGGCCTTAAGCAGTCCTGATCTTTGAAGTCCGCATCTCCCTCTGATTTTCTATCAGTGAATGTAAAATTCACTTTTAAATTAAATTGAAAATGGTGAAACTTCAATTAATACAACGACCTCTTTACTCAATCTAAGCATGTCTTTAAATAAAACTAAGAACTGAAAGCAGAATAGTCCGACATTGAATATTTGTGTTCAATACAGAAATTGAAACATTATAATTTTTTTTATAATTTATAAGATCTCAAGGAATTATTCAGCAAAAATTTCACGGGTTAATTGAAACTTTCAGTTTTTAATTTTATTTTTAGATGTATATAAATGCTCTTAATAATATTTTTTTTAGGTTTATAATATATTTCAAAAAAATTCCTTTGGTCTTATAGATTCATATTTGTAAAATATTCTTAATATTTCAACTTCTAAATAAATAAATAAGCATTTCTATCTTCTTCAAATCTGGCTGATTTATTCAGTTCTGAATGTTGCAAGTTTAGAACAATCATCATTATCATAATCTAGATCAATTATTCTAGAGTAACCTTGATTGGCTTCTTTGAGATCTTGATAAAGTGATCTAAAACGCCAGTTTTTACTGTAATAGCTATATTGAAATTTTCATAGATCGATCAGCTTTGATGATTGATTTAGTTGATTGGATTTTATTTAAGGACTTATTTAATTAAGGACTTTTGTCTCAAGAATTTATTATTATTTAAGGACTTATTGTCTCAAGAATATTTTGTTAAATATGATTCACAGAGCAGATGATGTATGTAAAAATTTAATTCATCAGCATTTTTTCCCTAAATCTATAATTATATATTTCACTTGGACCAATTGCTAAGAGATTATTTATATCTCTCCCCAAAAAATTAAGAAATTAGATGCTGGGCTCCGATTACAGAAGATGCCTTGTAGATGTTAAGCCATATTGGCCTTAAATAAAACTGTTTAATTGAATTAGTAAAATATGTGCAGTGAAATATCATAGAAAACGTTTCCATCCATTTATTTTCCAAAAATATCATGTTTCATATTTGTTTCATATTATGCAGACATGTGCCGAAAATGACATTTTTATGTGTTTAATTTTGAATGATATTTGATTTATTTTTTCTCTTGAGAGAACAGGATATTGTTTGGGTAGAAAGTTTCGATGTCTCCGAAATATGCGGGTAAAAATAGTTTTATATGCTTTTACAAATTTTGCATTGTTAATTATTACGTATGCTTGTTTGAAAGAAGATGCGTTTTTATTTCGCATGATTCTTTAAAATGCGGAGAAAAATTACAATCACGAAGGTGAATTCTTTGATTTGCACAAAATATCTTCTTCACATTGCTTTTTGTTTTTAGTTTCTTTGAAATGACGTCATTTTAAAAGTTCGTTTAAGATTTCTTGCTTTTAAATAATTAATCTCGCTCTCAGAAGATTATCGTTTGGTGCTTTTCTAAAAATTCTTTTTCAGTTTTAACTGTCGCAGTTTTGTAATATATTTTTATTTTGTATTTTTATTTATTTTAATTCTTTAATTGAATTATTAAATTTGATATTGCAAACGATTTTCACTTGCATTTATAGTTTAAAAAATATCACATTTCCTATTTAATTCATTTCATATAATCACGTGATGAAAATTGTATTTTTCTGTTTTAATTTTGGTAGTAATTAACTTTTTTTGAAATCAGAACTTCTGAAAATGTGATGGCAACATTTTATTAAAAGCTAATTTTTTTTTTTTTTTTTTTTTTTTT
>JAOUZG010048940.1:133522-174217 GCA_026289955.1 Argiope argentata | reverse complement strand
TATATATATATATATATATATGGAATATTGACTTCACCGTTTGATGAAGATTGTGATGGTAAAGTCTGAGATTAGCGGATACCAAGTTACCAAGTTAGAGACCTAATTCTACTGGAGAACTGGCGGGTCTACAGCATGGGGCCTAATGTCATTCTGTCTCTGTGCGGCTTAAGCCTGGAGAGGGTAATGCCATTTCAGGTGTTGGTATTGTATATGTGACTGTGATTCAAAATTAAGAGATCTATTCCAAAGTAACTCTAGTAATGCTTTAAAAGTGGAAATAAATAAAACTATTGTTTGGTAAATGTTGAATTTGTGAATAAGCACATTAGTTGGAATATGTGTTCCCATGGTAATGTATATATTATATTGAATCTTATTATGGTTAAATTTTTAGTATTATTAATATTTCCAAACCTGGAAGGTTAATTAGAAAAGAGAGTGAACAAATATACTTAACTTGGATACTCTCATAATATTGTGCTATTTTATCATATACTAGCAGTACCTGCACGGCATTGCCCATGACATAGCATCCAAGAAGAAAAATTAGCTTTAAACTTGAGTGTAGCCTCCATCTGATATGATATAGGCTTGTTACATAGCATCAAACATACATAAAAATGTATTCAGAAATTATCAAAAACAGCTATAAAACAATTTTCTATAGCACACACTCAGAAATATTTACTGTTAAAAGGGTAAAAATATATGTCCATAGACAAAATACAGGCAATCATTTCACGCCTAAGGAGATTCATTCTGTCTCTGCAATTCAGTTTCAGTGTGTTTTAAAGAAAGATGGTTATTTCGCTCATCAAATGGCTATCCTTCCCTAAGTGTGGACGTTATTTCTCTGATACTTGCTAAGAAAACATATCTTTTCTCTTCAATTTCCATATTGTGCAACAAACTAAGCTTTTTGGTATTCGATGTATTCTTGCCAAGTTTGTATTTTCTTCTGTTGGGCATAATGAGATTTGAATCACTGTTTAAATTCAGACATGAACAAAGAAATGTATTGCATATGCTATTTGCACATGCACAGTTTGAAGTGCGAGGATAAGTGCAAAGTTAAAATTGCAGTTATAAAACTCCTTTTTTTTATTTTGATTTGACTTTAATGTAATAAAACCCTCTCCAATAAATGTTCTACAAAATATTTCCAATATCTGTTAAATATTTCTAGAGATTTTATGCTTCCAACAAACAGATGCTTTCAGAAGACTTCATTTTATACTATGTATAGGATAAAATAAAGAGAATCTTGATGCATTTTGGTAATATACTTTTTTTATCCTAAATTTTATACAAATGTATGATGCTAATTTTGCATTGAGCTATTATTTAGAATTTTAAGATTTCTTGCTAGAAAGTTAATGCAGGAATACAAATTACCCCCAATTTGTATTTTCTGCATTCACATATAGAAGAAGATATATAGCAAAATATCTCTATATTGGTTTCAATGGTTGAGTTTGTTACAAAAGAAATCTAAAAAAGTTTTCTTATAAAACCATAGATTAAATTTTAATAAACGCAGCCCATTGCATTTTTGTCTTTACATATTCAAGAATAACAAGTAGATCTCAAATAGATGAATCTCTTTCAAAATGCATTAGAAATTTAAATTTTTTGCTTTAAACAAATATAAAATGATACCTACATAGTGCATGCAGTTTTTGAAGGGAGATTTTTAAAAGACATAAAAATTCAATGAATCTGTAAATCGATATGGTGACGGTTTCTTTGTATACGTATTAGAAAAGAGTTTAAGTCTTCATTATTTTACTTAAATTTTCTTCTAAATTTTTTTCAAAAGTATTTTGTAAGTGTACTCATCATCATTTATGTTTTTAAGCATTCCGTAAGATGTTTTGAAACTAAATTATTAATTAGCTCTTTCAAGCTTGGTGGTTTCTTTTCCAAATAGCTTATGTAAAAGTATTTAATACTTAAAATATTGTAAATACACTTTCTTCTTTAAAGTATTTAAAAACTGTAGCTCCAAGCTCTAAATACATAAATATGAGTGGTTTAGGAAATATACCACAATACTGAAAGAGGTAAAATGAAGTGTTTTGATTGATGATGACCTCTGTAAACATTTTATAAAAATACCAATTTTAAAAGCAGCTTTAACACCCCCCCCCCATTTAACTTTCTATTTGCCAAAAGTTAATAAAGAAGCAACTGTAGTTTTGTAATGTACTATTTGTCTTATGAATTTGTTGAAACAGAACAACTAATAATGGAGAAGGAATTAATTTCATGTTGTTCTTATATATACAAAACTTGGAAAACAAGTTTAATGTTTTAGTCAGTAATGGTAATCAATACTAACTTAAGTGTTATCATAAATTGATGCAGTGATGGAACTTACTGGTAGGGTAGAAAAGACAAGGTATGAGGGAGATTCATCTGGCAATCACTGTCCCAGGGTTTTGTATCCTTTTTAAAAACTGCAATCATATTTGACAATATATGCAGTAGCATTTTGTCTTTATGATCCCCCTAAAAATTGGCCGTCAAAATATCTATAGCTCCTCTATCTATGATACTGATGTAAAAAATTACAAGTAATCACATCATCATCAGCTGTACACTATATAAGTAATGATTCATCTAAATACACAATGAAAAGAAAGGCACTTTGTTTTTTAAAGTCATTTTCACTATTTCATATAAATTATTTTTAATTACATTTGTGTAAGAGAAATTACAATTTTAAATGTTATTATTGTTTGCTTTTTTTAGGTATCATCAATATCGAGATTCCTAACCATTATGGAAATTCTTCAGCCTTTTTTTTAAAAATCTGTATACGCTTTCCACCAGGCTCATTATAACTTATATTAGAGTACTGTAGAATTTTGCATATAATATTGACCATTTTCATTTCATAAATTTAGAAAAGTTGTGCCACAAATACAAATTTTATTATGCTAATTAACATTTTCTTATGTTTTAAATGGCATTAAGTTAATCATTATCAAAAACTGTAGAACCACTAAAAATTAAGCAATGTTTTTATTTTGTTAACCTTTAAAAGGCCATTTTTTATAATCTTGGTTTATTAAGCTATTTTTTAAATATATTAGCTTAAAAAAAGTAATTCATTTAGCTTATTAGATGAATTTAATTTGATTAATTATTACTAATAAATAAATTGAGACACAACATTTTGCGTGAGATAAGAAATTGAAACAGCTATTTCCCATGGCCCTAGAAAGGGTTAACGTAATACACATACATACCATATACATTCGGCGTCCATAAGTTAATACTTTTTTAAAGTTTTGAATTTATTCTTACAATGCTGCTGCTGTACTGTGTATTCAAACTATGCATTACGATTGTATAGTATTTTCAGTCACTTTATCCTTTAAAATTCCTTTCTGTTATTAAGATCTTTATTATTTATTACAAAACTCTTGAATTTTGTTGCCATTTTGGCATTTCATTTTTTTCGGTAAAAACCCTTTTGAACTAGGTAATTTTCTACAGTATTTTTATCCAGGTGTAGTAACTTTAATACTGCCATAACGTTTCCCTAATTGTCAACTCGATATTTTATTTACTGCAGCTTTATATATATAATTTGTTTCAGACAGAAAATTTAAAATCGGATGTCATAAATGTCAGAGTTTACATATATTATGCATCTGTATTTAACAGATCATAATAATGTGTGTCAAATATGGTTTTTAGTATACGTTCCAGCTTTCTGAAGAAAACAAGGCATTATAAATTTTATGTGTAAATAATATATTTATTTAGAATGGCCGCATTCCTATGTGCTTGGAACGGCAATTGATGGCATACATTAAAATGATTACACGTCTGTAAACAGCTCTAATAATTCAATAAGTTGTATGATTAGACAGAACCTTTAATTTACAGTTAAGTTCATTCACGTTTTAATGCCACGACACAAATATAGCTGCAATTTTCATCCATTTCAGGATAAAGTCAATAAAACATATCACTCAGTATAGAAGTATGGCGTTCTGTTCAGTTCTCGCTTATCTCTTCCAGCATTGCCATCTACTGGAGTGACTTCTGTGTGTTGATCACTACTGGCCGCAATCAGTCCTGACCTACCCGATGGTTCGATTTCGAACACTCCCCCATGAAGAATCAAAAATTCGTTTCTTTTGACCTTATCTGAATCGAGTTCGTCTCCCTTGGACAAAGTCAGATAATTCTCGTTCACCTTTTTCTTCATGTCGAAATCTGCCAGATTCACTCTGTCTGCAGTGAACCTGAAGATCTTCGGATAGGTCCTCGATTTTCCTGGCGTCGGCTTGCTTTTCAAAGTCCTAGCCTTTTCTTTGGGCTCGTTCTGATTATGCTTGGTGACTTTAGTCCGGGTCCCGCTCGATGCCGGGCGTGGGGGTCTTCTGGAGGGCCTCCGGCCACCGTAAGAATCGCTGAAGGCACTCGCTGACCCACCTGAGCTGTCAGGAAATGCCTCCCGGACGAAGGAAGGAAATCTAAAAGGAGGCTGCGGCGTGGTTGTCCGGGAAATACGAAAAATCTCTCCAAATTCCGGGAAGTAAGACAAGTCCGGGAATTGATCAAAGACACCGGTCCCATAATCGGTCGGCAGGTCGAATGTGCCCCCTATGTCTGAGGTGAAGAAGTTAGCTGAGCTCTGCGCATCATCCGGCACTAGATCGGCGTCCAATCCGTTAGTGCGTTTACCAGATGATTGTAAGCTTGTTTCGGATTGGTTGACGGAGTTTCCCAGTCTCGGGTCTGGAAGAGCGATGAAGGATGAGCAACCATGAATGAAGAACAATGTGAAGAAGACCTGGAATGAAAAATTCACCTTAGCATAGAAACAAAATGTTAACATTTCGAGATGAGTTATTACACGCACTTAAATAATCTGTAATGTGATCTTATTGTAGAATATCATAATTGTTTACTTTTTTTACTTCCTCTTATATGTAGTATAGAGGAGTCCTGCAGGCCACCTGAAAGTGTGTTTTTGTAGCCGGCGTGGAGGTAAACCTGGGCGGAGTGGGTGAAGTACGTGGAGAGTGTTATTCTCTTTGTAGGGCCACCCAAGGCGTGAAGACCACTCCATTATGCTCAGCTAAGGTCTGTAGTCATCGGAGCGAAGTCTGACTTCTACTGCCGGTACTGCAGGTTCCTGACCATAGAAGCTGCCCTTTACCCCATTTTATCTTGTCTGGGGCTTACCAGGCAGGACCTGGCTCATGATCCCCTTTTGGGCTGGACTTCCTCAAGGTGAATTAACTCATGAACCTGATCCAGCTCTTCTGGTCACGGGGATGAGAAACAACAACAACAGTATAGAGAAAATATGGTAATCGTCAAAATCTCGAATTGAGATTTTTACATTTTAGACCACCCTGCGTTCGAAAAATGCACTTTTTAGAAAATGTTTGTCGTCTTTATCACAGGCAAATTCAAAAACGTTTTGAGCTAACGGTTGAAATTTGTTGTACGTCCTTTACATCGAATTTACAGATTCCTATCAAATTTTGAATACAATCTGTTCAGATGTCTGGCTGTTCGAATAAAAGTGAATACGTTAACTACAAAACGAGCAGAACTGAATAGATAAGATTCGGTGCACAGATTCAACTTCTAGAGTGCTCAGATTTTGAACTAAATCCATCAATGGATTCATTGTCTGTTGGTTTCTACTTTTAGAAACTTGTAAACACGATAATTAAAAGAAGAAGAAGAAGCAATGACTTAAATATACTAAATTCGGTTAGGATGCAGTTTTTCTATCAAATCTTTCTTTCATTCGGTTGAGAATAACACATCGAAAGAAAAAATTCGATTTTTGGATTCTATTAACGGCCTGCCAAGGAGTAATAGCGAAACAATTCGCAATGGATGGCACGATAGATCCTGTAAAAATTCCAAATTTATGCTAAAAAGTGTTACTATAGCATAGCATACCATTCAATAACTCAAAATGGCCTAAAAATATTTTACACTTGAAATGTGATTTTGTGACCACAAATGTAGGCATCATATTTTAGTTTACTATGTTTTAGTTACATATTTAGTACACTATGGAAAAATGCAAAATAAAAGCTATTTTTTATAGAAATATTGTAAATTTCCTTTTTCGATTTTTATTCTCTAATACCAATTCAGCATATTTTATTTTCTCAAAGCTTGAGCGAGAAAAATGTGTTACTTGCTACGATTTTTCATCACTCACTACGCCGACAAGACAATACATTTCCAACCTAAAAAAGAAACCAGTTGAGTCTTAAAAATAGCCCTAAAGAGCATTGTGTATCGTTCCTTCAAAAAAATCCCACCTGAACGATAAGAATCTATAAGAGGTGCTGCCCTATCCAAAAGGATCTTCGGGTAGGGGGGGGGGGAATCCACGAAAACTGTGTCAATGCCAAAAAATTGTTCATCGGCCTTTCTTTCTTTCTCCCTCTTCGCTGACCTTGTTTTCGTTGCAGGAAACACTTCTAATCGATGAGATGCCGTTGCAATTTGCTTTCGGTTTCGTAACCACTGTCGTACTGTTTATAAATCAGATTCTGTGCGATGAATTGCATTTTTTTAGTTACCACATTACCACTGAGAAGGGTTGCTTTTTTAATTTTTTTTATCACTTCAAATCAAATGAATTTGTACGGCAATATTCCCTTGACGAAGTCTATGCAAATCGAGCCGCAGGGTGCATTCGTTAAAAACTGATTATAATCACTCTTACAATAATATATTCAAAGATAATAGAATTCGAAAAGATAGAAAGAGTAACATATTCATTAAATATAATTGGCTTTATTATCAGTGCAGTTGACCAATGAACAAAGACTTATGAAATCCAAACTCCTTGTAGGACAGCAGCAATCTCTAATTTCCGCACAGTTCAAAATGAGTCCTAAAATTTAAACTAATTACTTAACTCTTAACAATGACTCACCGCTTTTGGCAATCGGCCGAGTCATTATTAAGAGTTGAATCTAATAATAGCTGTAATTTAGTCATGTTCAGCAATTTTGATGAACTGCGATGCATTAAGAAACTTATTTAAAACTGTATTTGCAAAATAAAAGGAAGATTCTAATTAGTGTTGTTGTTACTTATGGCACTTGCCATGGACAAGCCCCGCCGATACATCAGCAGATTTTAGGCCGGAGAATTTGCGTCTCTTGTTTCAAGTAGCGTCAACAAGGGCTAAGAATACGTCTTTAGCTACACACTCATCACATTCGTTTGCACAGCCCCTTTTTACAAGGGGGGGGGGTCACACATCTCACAGATAGCACACAGAAGAACAACCATGCCCGAATCTGGAACTCCAAGAACACGAGGAAAATGCTCTATCTCTGTGTCAGAAAGCCGGCTTCTAATTAGTTGGCTTTGAGAATAAATCAGTAAAACCCGTAAGAGTGGTCTCTCCCAAATTTTCTTGCTAACTCCCTTATAACGATGTTATTTCAAAGAACTGCTTTGCATGGCATTGGAAGACAACTATCAAGAAACATTAAGTTTAATTTTTTGCGTAAGTTAGCATTTTTACTGAATATATGGTGCGGCTCTGGGTAAATTTTTTGGAAAAAATTCCATGGTATAGTATTCGAAAATCGAATGCGGCTTCAAACACGCCTTTCCTCAAACGACTGAAATAAAATTGAATACAGTATTACAATTATAGTAGCGCAATCACATACCAAATTTGATGTGTTTAAGTTACTGCGTTTTTGAGCTATTTCCTTCTGCAATTACAGACGGTCAACTCCCTGTGGAATTTGATATCTACACTATAGATGCTAAATCTATGTACGAATTAGGCCTTAGAAGACTCAAAAATATTGGTAAATGGTTGCAATTTCGGAATAAAGACCTTTTTAATCTCCAATTTTCCGCTTTCTGTTGAGATGGTTTTTTCAGCTTTTTTAACTTTATGAAAGCTTTCTTCAAACTATAATAAAAATATTTTTAAAAAATAGTTTAAATTGCTTGATTAATCCATACGTCTGCAAAATCTGTCACTTTTTGTTGAGTTGTTTTTCTTCAAACATTAATGAAAATCTTTTTAAAAATAGATTAGATTGTAAGTAAAACGTTTTCAATGATTGGCCGTTCAAGAAATTATGTTCCGACATGCTACATTTAAATATGCATAACAGATTTCAATTTTTATTAGTTTATTACTCTTTTTTTATTATTTTCCTTTTCATTATTTTAATATTAATTCAGTATATAGGAGAGAGAACATTGATTGCTAGTTTGAGTTTGCTGAATTTCGCCTTATAATTTATGAAGTAATGTCGCTCATCAAATTGTTGTACTTAGGATATCGATTATACTGGCGGTCTTCCGAAGTGCTGGTGGTTAAACCTTTATATCTGATGGAAAAATCAGATTACGAATTATATTCTACGAAACTTAGCACAATTCAAACTTCGCATCCATAAACATACGGAAAAAAAATCGAATAAAAACAACTTCCGCTGGTTTATTTAATTGCTTTTGTAAAAATAATGAAATAATAAAGCAGCAAAGTATTAACTATAATATTTTTTTGAAAATATGTAAAATAGTTAACAGAATGAGGATCTACATATGATTTAAATGCGATCTACATAATTGCATATAAATCATAATATTTTTTTCATAATTTTATCTGCAATTCATTTAAAAGCATATAAATCAAAATATTTTTTATATTTAAAAAAAATAAAAAAACCCGATAAGTTTATTCTTCTAGATTTTTGGTTCTCTATTCACATTAGAAAGGGTTATTAACACTTAAAATGTCTTGGGGGGGGGGAGGATCACCGTTGACCGACGAAGCCAAAATTACTAGAAACACATAATTCGAGTAAATGTTCAATGTTTTTAAATTCTTCTATTTTATCATTGTTACTAAAATGGTTCGAAGAAATTGAATCAAATAAAAAAATACAAAAACAGCAAATGATTGCATTTCAGCGTTATTGTGGGTTCCTGATTATCTCAGTAAAATAAATCCATTACGAATGATTTTAAAAAATTGTCTTTTGCAATTAATATATCAACGGAATATTCAGGGCTTAGTAAGGAATTCTTGTTGGTCAGATGGATAAGCTATTTAAAATTAACGTCGCATTCAAAGTGCTAAAACCATAAATCCAGTTGCAAATTTTATAAATAATTTGCTACTGAACTGACAAGTTTATACTTCTCGATTCTTATCAAAAAATGACAAAAGCTGTAACCAAAAATAATTTTATTAAAAAAAAATTGCAAGCAAATCGAAAAAGTTATACTTTTTTATTCTTACTTCTCTATAATTATTACTGCTGTGAACGGAAACAAATCTATTTTATAATAAATTTGCCATTGAATCGACAAATTTATACTTCTCGATTTGCATCAGAGTAGAACTATCAAGGCTATGACTGGAGACAATTCATACAAAAATGTGCAACTGAATTGGGAACTTTATACCACTCCATTCTTGTTTTTCTTCCCCCCCCCCCTTTATTCACATCAAAAAATAACCATCAGTTATTGCAAAAAAAGCTAGTGAATTGAATGACCAAAGTTATGATAGCGGACAGATTTTATTTAAAAAAATTATCAGTGAATCGAAAAGATGTTGAGATTTTTACTTCTTTTATAAGTGGGTGACAAATTTTTAAAAACATTTCAAACCGAAACGATAAGCGATCCCCCCCCCTCCATATCCGTGAAAGGTTAACGAAATTATGATCGAAGACAAATTTTGCCCCAGGCTACCATGCGCTGATCCACACCTCCTAGAACTGACCTTTTTCTCAAAGAACCTTATTTTATCTGTTATTTCTTCCTAAACCATCGTCCTCATGCTTCTGGTCAAGGTAGAAAGCAGGAATAATGTCCATTCAACGCTCGTCTGCGAACAAAAAGTTCTAAAAACAGTTGAGAAAGATGCACGAACAGGTCCTCGATTATCCGCTTGGTTTCCCCCAAAAAAGTACTCTGGGATATTCCAGGAAGAATTGGAACATCCGTTTTTCTTCAGCGTCAAGAAAAAAGGGATAATTTAATTGTTCCAGGACGACCGAAGCGGAGAAACCTTGAAAGCAATAGTAAAAACCGAAGGCAGTGTTCTATCTACGGCTTTTCTTTTATGCCGACTTGTTTGGTTCGTTTAACTTCGAAGCAGAAGAGTATGTATCTTTCGCAATATCTTGTCAATTAGATCGAAATTTCAATGCAGGAATATAAGTTGAGTGCCAAGATCACAAATTGAATTTCATTTATCTAACGCCTTCTGTTTTTGAATTGCTAGTCTCAGACACACAAAAACAGAGACGTAATTTCAAAAATATGTTTTCGGAATTCTTTGAATATGAAGATTTGCCTTAAGCTAAAGATTGAAGTATTTTGTCATTGCACAAGATATATATACATATATAAAAGCTGTTCTAAGAGACATTAACCAGGATTTAGGGATGGGGAGGTGAAGAATGTATGCACTTTCGTTTCCAGTATTAAGAGCCATCATGGCAATCAAATGGTAGAGTTTAAGATTTTCTTTTTTTTAAATCTTTACTTATAATTAAGCACACTGTGTGTGTGTGTGTTGGCACTGAACAGGCCAGACCGTTCGACCTACAGCTACCAAATTTGGTACGTGTATACCTTGGGAGCCGGGAATGTGCAACTCGGAGCCCTTTTTTTGAATTTTTAATTAAAATTTGAATTAATTAAAAAATAAGCGAAATTTTGTCATTTTTTCGCTATAACTTCCGAAAATATTACAGCACAAAATTGATTTTTTCATCAAATTAAAGTTCAAAAAATTAGCTTTTCAATGTTTTGATCTATAAATTAAAACTATTTTTAATGAATTTTTAAACAATTTATTTCGCATAAAATAAAAATGAAATTTTATCTTCACGAGGATCTAAAGAAAATCAGCTTTTAATAAAATTTTGCCATCACATCTTCAGAAGTTCTGATTAAAAAATAAGTTAATTACTACCAAAAATAAAACAGAAAAATATAATTCTCATCACGTGATTATATGAAATGAAATAAATAGGAAATGTGATATTTTTTAAACAATAAATACAAGAGAAAATTTTCTTGGTCGTTTGCAATTTCAAAGTTATTAATTCAATTATAGTATTAAAATAAATAAAAATATATTACAAAAGTGCAACAAGTTAAAACTGAAAAAGAATTTTTAGAAAAGCACCAAACGATAATCTTCTGAGAGCGAGATTAACTATTTAAAAGTAAGAAATCTTAAAGGAACTTGAAGATGACGTCATTTAGAAGAAACGACGGACAAAAAGGAATTGATAATAAGTAGAAGTAAAATATTTTTGCATTCGTGTTTTTTTTTTAAAACAATAAGACATGTTTTGAATTTTACTTTTACTTATGTGAAGAAGATATATTGTGCAAATCAAAGTATTCGCCTTCGTGATTGTAATTTATCTCCGCATTTTAATGAATCATGTGAAATTAAAACGCATCTGCTTTCAACAAAGCATACGTAATATAAAAGCTATGTTGGTAAAAGCAGGTCAGCTATTTGAAAACACATCTTCTTTCAAACAAGCATACGTAATAATTAACAATGCAAAATTTGTAAAAGCAGATAAAAGTATTTTTTATCCGCATATTTCGGAGACATGAAAACTTTCAAACCAAAATATTATCATGTTCTCACATGAGAAAAAATAAATCAACTATCATTCCAAATTAAACATACAAAAATGTCATTTTCAGCGCGTGTCTGCATAAAATGAAACAAATATGAAACATTATATTTTTGGAAAATGAATGCATGGAAACGTTATCTATGATATTTTACTATACATATATTACTAATCCAATTAAACCGTTTTATTTAAGGCAAATGTGGTTTAACATCTACAAGGAATCTTCTGTAATCGGAGGACAACATCTAATTTCTTAATTTTTGTGATAGATACATACATCTCTTAACAAATGGTCTAAGTGAAATATATAATCAGTAGATTGCTGTAAAAATTGCTGATGAATTACTATTTTTAAATTCTTGTATATATCATCTGCTCTGTGAATCATATTTAACAAAATATTCTATAGACAATAAGTCCTTGAAAAAAAATGGCACTCCAATCAACTAAATAAATCATCAAAGGTGATCATTCTATGAAAATTTCAATATAACTATTCGATAAAAACTGGTGATTTTAGATCACTTTATCAAGATCTCAAAGAAGCCAATCAGGGTTACTCAAGAATAATTGGTCTAGATTATGAAAATGATAACTGTTCTAAGCTTGCAAAATTCAGAACTGACGAAATCAGCCAGATTTGATCGCGGAAGATAGAAATGTTTATTTATTTATTTAGAAGTTGAAATATTAAGAATATTTTACAGAATATGAATCTATAAGACCAAGGGAATTGAAACCATAATTTTTTGAAATATATTTATAAACAAAAAAAATGTTATTTCCGAGAGCATTTATATACATTTAAAAATAAAATTAGAAACTGAATGTTTCATTTAATCTGTGAAATGTTTCCCTATTCATTCCCTGACATATTATAAATTATAAAAAAAATTATAATGTTTCAATTTCTGTAGTGAACATAAAATTTCAATGTCGGACTACTCTGCTTTCAGTTTTTAGTTTTATTTAAAGACATGCTTGGATTGAGTAAAGAGGTCTTTATATTAATTGAAGTTTCATTTCCACTTTAATTTAAAACTGAATTTTATGTGCACTGGTAAAAAATCAGAAAGATATGCGAAGTTCAAAGATCAGGACTGCTTAATGTCTACATAATAGTATAAGTGAATTATATGACTATCGAAATTCGAAGCTTTAAAATTTTTTTGCTGAAAAATTTATTATGGCATCCAGTTGTATATTTAAAAAAATGATTGAACCCTTTAGTCGGCATTAATATTGGCGAACCGACTGGTCTCCAAAGGAGGCTAGTTTTAAATAAAATGAAAGATCAAAAGGAAATATGTTATGCATGTTTCAATGTATCATATCAGAATACAATTTTTCAAACGGCCAAGCACCACGTGCACGTGCAGGTTAAATTATATTTTTATTCATTCTAATTGTTTCATCGAATGAGTCACTTTAGCATTGCAAACGATCCAAAAAACTTTTTCGCATTTATTGTTTAAAAAAAATATCACATTTCCTACCTATTTCATTTCTTATATTCGCGTGCTAAAAATGACATTTTTCTAGGTTTTATCTGCTGGAGTCATTAACTTATTTTTTAAAAATCAGATCTTTTGTAAATGCAATGGCATCACGTTATTAAAAGCTTAATTTTTGAGATGCTCGTTCAGATAATAAAATTTTAGTTTTTCGCCAACGAATTTTTGTTGACGCCAAAAACCTCATCCCAAAAACAACATTATATTCTGACATGATAATGAAGAAGAAAAACAATGTTACGGGTACAGGTCTAATGTTGCAAAACCACTGATGAAGACTAAATATTCATAATATGCCTTGACCACCTGTTTAATATCTCCAACATAGCGAATATATGTAGAAATTTTGACAAAACATTTTTAGGTTTGAAATGCAAAATTTTACCACCGTATGTCTGTGACAGACAAAGTTAATTCCAAAACGAAGAGCTAAATTAATGGTATTTGGTATATGAACACTGAATTTGTGTATTTCTGATAAAAATGTGAGCAAAATCCATTAAAAAAATGTCTCTTCCTCGCTATATGAATGTAAGTTAGCATGATAACTATAAAATGAAGAGAAATAGTTGGATAAAATTTGGTTCACACATTTAATACCTGTAGTGTAGACAATTTTCAATTTCTGAGGCAAATCCAACAAGAGGGTTGACGCCTGCCGGCTTGTATTTTCAGAAGCATATAAAAGCGATGATTCAAAAACGCATAATAACATTTCGAAGGTGATTTTGTGACTTCAAGTTCAGTTCTGTAGTAAATTTTTGTTATAGTCGTTTGGGAAAAACACGTCTAAAGCACCTATTCCATTTTCGTGTTCTATTAATCGCATGTCAGGGATTGATCGTCAAAACACTTGCCAAGGATTATAAGACAGATTCAGTCAAAATGCTAAATTGGCGCCAAAGGTTAGTATTTCGTAACTACTGTGTGCCAATGCCGTGCACCGCTTTATTTAAAAAAAAAACATCTTTATTCAATGGTATGCTAAAGAGTTTTGGGGAGACTCTCCCTCTTTTATCGTAAAGAAAGAATATCAAATAATTAGTCTCCGGACGAGTGAAGCGGGGTAGTCCCGAATGGTTGTTATTTGAAGAAAGCCGCGTGTTTCCCTGTGTCGATGAACAAAGAATTAAGACTGGAATGATGAATAGCTCGCACAAGGTGAATACTTGTAAAAGATAATGAAAAGTTCCGATTTAACCTTGAAGAGTTCCAGTGATAAATTATTGCCTCATCATTAATTTTATTTAATTGAGAAGTTACATTATTCGGCGCACTTGAAGTGAAATGATCTTGAATCAGGTATTGGATAAAAAAAAAGCAATAGCAATAAAAAAAAGGTGGATAATTATATCGAACTGAATGAAGTTGTTTGTTAGGACAGTAATCATTCATACCATTTATCTGCAAAAAAACACGAGTGCGTTGTAAGTTTAGTTTTTTTGGTATACAGTGATTGATAAAATCATCCATACGTTAAACAAAAATCTTAAATAATGCTCGATGAAAATGAAAACCATCTGAAAATGAAACAAAAATTGTTAGTTATTTAGACAAAAAAATAACTATGTTAAAAGATATTCAGTTAAATAATCACTTTTTTTAAATGTGTTATTGCAACATTTTTAAAGCAAATAGATTTAGTTTATTTTAGTTATGTTAACGCCCGTTGTAAAGCAACACTAGGGCTATTTTAGGACGAACTTCATAATTTTGAACCGCGGTCAGATGACGAGGACAACAACTGAGATGGCATCCCCTCTCCGCATCATACCATATCAACGGGAGGCCGTTTGACCCTGACGGATTTAACGTGCAACGACCCCCTTACACGACGGTTCTTCGGTGGAATCGGGTCTCGAACCTGAATCCCTACTGCTCACGATCTGAGACCTTGCCATCGAGGCCCTTAAAACAGCTAGATTATTTTATTTTAGTCTTTGATATGTCTTTAAAAACACAGCGCGTTTGATGATTAGAATAAGGGAGTATAGTCACACCAAAACTTTCTCGCGTAGATTTTAATAAAAGTATCCTCCTCCTCCCGCAAAAATAGTGTGGACCTGGTGTAAGGCAAAGAAAAGCTTACGCAACATTTGTCCACAACAAATACGAACAATAGCCTTTGTCGTGAAATTTCACTCAATCTATTATGCGATCTTTGGTGAGAATTTTTTTGCGATTTATCCATGGCATGCGATTAATAGTATTTCAAAATCGGAATTGTGTTTTTGATGCGTTTTTGCCAATCGATTGAAATTAAAATTTGACACAGAATTATAATTGTCGTCAGAAAGGTGAATTCGATCGTTGCATTTCTGTTACCGCATTTACGTGCTTCGGGATGTACAGGCGAACGAATGGTCACCCTTTCATAGAATTTGCCAGAAAATTCAGTAGTTGTCTACAGTAATATAAATTACAGTGTACAAAATATTAAACCTGTGTAATACAGTGTAATAAATATAAAATCTGTGTATCGAGAATCTTATCGATCTAGCTCTATTCGTTTCGTAATTATCATTTTGTGGTGAAAGCTTTATAAGCCAGAAACAACCCTCGAGCTGAAGCGTCACTTTTGCTTGATGGTCATGCTACTCCACTATTAACTATAACATTGGAAGTTCACCATCCGCCACTGCCGCAATGGTGAACCCGGCGACCTCGAAACAGCAACCTTCGTACGCAGCAACGTACAGCTGTCGTGGCGCTCTCTATGGATGACAAAAAGGGCCACGAAGGGCATTAAAAATACTACAGTTAACATCGCCACCAAACTTACACACAAATCCTCGCCATAAGCTTGACGCCATAATCGTTCGTCTAACCACCGCCTCACTTTTGAGAGAGTATGTGGTGAAAGTTTTATAAGCCAGATAACAACCCTCGAGCTAAAGTGTCACTTTTGCTTGATGGTCATATTACTCTGCTACTAACCATAAGATTCGGGTCTAACGCGATCCGCTACCGTCGCAGTTTTAAATTCTATTCGAAAAGAAGGAAGGATAGAACACTTCTGAATGGATTTTCCCTCCAAATTTGATAGAAATCTACAAATTTGGGGCAACGATGCAAACACGATAATTCAAAGATGACAAAAGCAATGTAGATGAGATTTGGTGTATAGATAGATTTGGTGTATAATATAAATGTAGATTTGTAGTGAATTTACAACTGAATCGATCAGAGTTTGTAAATTTACATGTATACGAACGTCATAAATCATAAATGCAGCGAGATAAATAAAATTTAAAATAATTTTGTGGTCAAAATGTAAATATGGGTTAAATTTTTATCCAATCGGTGGAAGGAACGGTATTCAAAATGCATGATGCGAAATGGCATTCATGTTTGAACCAGTGATCTTCAAGGGTTTACCGCCCTCCTTCCTTTCTGCATTACCCTACCCCGTTATCCATTCAGGGGGTGAAAAGAATACCAGGAGAGAAGAAGAGAAACTGCTAGACTGTGTTAGCGTGCGAGAAGAATTCACTTCCTTATTTGAATAATATACAAAAGAATCCAAAAACAGATTTTATTTATTTATTTTTGATTAGCAGATAGAAAATGTGAAGATCAAAATCTATATCACGGAAAGAAAGAAGAAACACCACGTGGTTGCTATCTGAATGATTAAAAATAATAATAATAAGCCAGCGGGAGTGGTCTTCTCAAAACTTTCCAGCATGTTCTACGATAAAAGTACATGTATGTTATTAACTGCATGCCATAAACGGACATTAGTTACGAAAGAGACCATCAGAGTCTGATCTTTAGGGATTGTTTGGACGATTAATCGCTGAGATGAGGTTAATACACAAGCTTTGGAAAATAGAATGCATTTTGAGCATTATTCTTCCAACCGATTGAAACCAAAATTTCAAACAAAACTACAATTGATGTATTGCGTTTCTCAGTCATCGCTTTTATATGCTTGTGGAATTGGAGACAGGCAGACAGATAGTCAACCTTCTGACTGGTTTTATACAAAATTTGATACGAATGCACATTTTAGATTTATTTTTTAAAATATTTTTTATATTTTTAGCTCTTTTCGTTTTGGTGTTATCGTATTAATTTGTAATCGGACGACCGGACATGCACTTTCTGTGGTAAAAATTTGATTAAAATCTATAAATTTTAAAATAATTCCTATACCAAATTTCATTTATCTATCACAGTGCTTTTTGAGTTATAACAGTCTATGCACACCATCATTCTTGAAATGTGCTTTCCGGGTCTAGGGAGGAGTGAAATGGGGAGATTCGTCAAAATTTCGCGTTCGAAATTTTATACAATTACGCTATTTTCTTTTTGTATACCTAGGAAAGATAAAGTAAAAAACGCTTATAGCTGAAAAAATTAACGAAGAAAGGAATTAAATCTTATTATTAAAAGAAAGTTACGTTGATCAACAAAGACTTGAGAATCAAGGTTAGATCTATAAAGAGTTCGTGCCGTGTTGAATTGTTTCAAAGGACAATGAGATGTTGGAGTTTCACCTTGAAAAATTCCAGGGATAAATTGTTTCGAAATGATTGATTTTTATTTAATGCGACAGGCGTAATACTATATGTAATCCTAACAATACTATTATGTCTGTAAAATAAATGGGAAAAATTAGAATACTGAATGCGAAGGGACGAAATTGTTTATTGATATATTAATCACTGACAATGTTTATGTGTAAGAAAAGAAACGTGAACTCCCTGCCTTCCTTTTTATTTTTAAAGAGAAATTATAAATCGAGATTACGAAGATCTGGACATTTCTGATTAGGGTTTGTGCTGAAACCGACTTTTTGAAAAACAGATTTCAACATGGGAAAAGATATAAAGATTTATTTTCGAACTCAATATTTAGAAAGAAGCCTGTTTTAGCCGGTTTACGAGTCTTTGTTCAAAAAATGGAAAAGGGGGAAATATTAATTTAATTTATATAAAATAACAAAAAAAAATTAAACCAACATCAAAGTCAAAATATTTTTTAAATTAAGAATTATATATACATGTTACTTTCACAAAATGACGAAAACTCAAACAAAAATTTCAATTAATATTTATATTATTTTCACTTATTTTAATTTCTCTTTAGGAATTATGATTTAAAAAAACAAAATATCCGCTGAATGGTATCTAAGTCTTGTTAGACTGTCGATGTGCCAACGGTCGCAAACCCCTTACGTATTAGACTGTCGATGTGCCAACGGTCGCAAACCCCTTACGTATTAGACTGTCGATGTGCCAAGCACCTTGACTAATTTACTTAGGTTGCCAGTTAGGTGACATCACACCGCCATTGTTTGCCCCTTTTTCACGTATAAACTCATCTCACGTCCATTCAAAAACGCATTTTTAGATGGAATAATTCCATAATTTTGGAAATAAGTCACTGCATCTTTTTCGTTTGCAGGCAAATCCCAAATAATAATCATTTAACGAGTGAAAAAAGTGATTAATGATCTTCTGCAAAACCAGCAAAATGGCGGAAGACAGCTAAGGTTCACACAACTGTTAAAATAATGACGGTTGTTTGCCATTATTGGCAGTTTAGCAACTCATTGGCAACGTCTTCAAATTTGGCGATAAAGATCGACGGCTTAATACATAAGTACCTAATAAATTTGGTACCAAAATTGTGTTCTTCAAAGTCATGGAGGTATTAAATATGAAGATGCGTGAAAATCATGAATTCTTTTTTTTCGAAGATTACTTACATAGTACGTATAAGCATAGTATATATTTTGACTATACTATGTATACAAGAAAGTAATAAGACTCATGTATGATACTCAAAACTCCGAGTTGCCTCAATAGTCCAAAAATCTATGCAGAAAAAGGAAATTATATATTACGTGTGAAAGTTTTGAACGTACCCCCCCCCCTTTTGGCTACTTCAAGTGACATTATGGCTGCCAAATTATTTATCATTTTTTTAGTAATTGCTTTTTACTTATTTTTCTATATTATTAATTCTCCATTCGTTATTAATGATAATTTCTTTCGAGGCAATGGGGACACAGATTAAAAAAGGTCGAATTGTGCAACAAACGCAAGAAGCATTCATTCAAAATCACTTTAATTACATCCATTTCAATGGTATTTCCGCATTTAATAACGGTAATGTGTGAAGCGAATCTATTCAAAAAGTATCATAAATATCTTTCACATTAAATTAGCAAGAGAAAATTTTTTTCACCTTTGCTCTTTTACAAAGGACTTTTAAACTTAAAAAAATTGGATTTCTACACATTAATTTAAACATCGGAAGAAAATAGCATACTGCGAGCCCTTTTTTTCTTTCAAATAAGACAATTAATATATTTAAAGGGTGGATTTGGCGGGTCAAATCATAATTCGGTCAAATACACCCCGATTTATCACCGTACCTCTTATAATGATGAAAAGAGAAATAAAACTGAATGGAAAATAAATTTTCAGAAGAACAAAGAAAATAGTTTAATCTACTAGTGTACCAAAATGTGAAAATCACTAATCGTTTTCAACTACTAAATTTTTAATTTAAAACTATTTATCCACCGATTCGTCTGCATTTCTCACCTGTTAAGTAAAGAGAGGGAAAAATACATGCTTTTAAAATACCTCCTTCTATACAATTTTTCTCATCAAAGCCTTAAGAAATTTTAAAACACTTAATCGTAATTAAGGATTAATGCAAAAATTTACGATAAATGGAATTTTTAATCTCAAATTTGGTGCTTATATGAAGATTTTTTACGATTTAAAAAATCGTTAAGTATTGGGAAAATTAATTATTTATTAATGCGAAAGTAAAATGAAACTGAAACCTTTAAAAACAGCAATGTGTAACAATAAATTACTGGGATTTTACATATTAAGAGGATGAACACTATTGGGCAATTTCGCGAATTTTTCAATTAGGGTTATGAAATTTTTTATGCATGCGTATTAAAAAATAAATGTCAAACTTCTTTTTTGAAATTTTAGGATAAAACATAAAATTTTTTTAAAATTTAAAAATACATATAATGTTTTAAAGTTTAAAAAAATTTTACACGATTAAATTTTTATTATTCTGTAATTTTATTTTGCAAAACTGCATAAAATTTTGCAATTCCAATTAAATGCTGATTTTTTAGAAATAATTTTATGTGCACTTACTGAGTTTTCATAGTAATTTTGTTTTTCTGAACTGAAATGACTTCTAACCATTTAATAAAACTCCTACCTATATACCCAGATTTCCACTTTCTCAAACTAAATCTGTCGAAGAAATCCAGTAAAAGAAAAAAAAATTTCTCTCTCTGCTGATCTTGTGTCGCAATGTAGATTTTCAATTTAAGTTAACCATAGTAACATCACTCTAAAATATTCTCGTATTTCCTAATCCATTCCACTTGTTCTAGTTAATTAATTCAACAGAAGCTTTGTAAAATTGCTGAAACAGCTAAAAGCCGAATATTTCCCACACTTCTGGTGAAGGGATAAAAATCGTCCAGCATAGCACATTCCATTAAAAGATCTATATGACTCCCTTGCACGAGATGTACATTTGATAGACATGCTCAAAAATCCTTAATAAAAGCTAAAGGTATGTATTCATAGGGATAAAACTTGAATGACCTTTTTGTCATTCCGTTGTGTGTCGTTCTGTGTTGTGCTCGTCGCTTTTGCATGTACATAATGCCTGCTTCCCGTAATGGAATAAAACGAACTTAAAAAAACTCGAAGAGTCTATCAATGCCTTCAAAACTGCCTTCTGCTTTCAACAAATAATAATGCATTATATATTGCAGTTAATACTTCTGGCTGCTAAAGAAAACATGTGCCAAATATGTCGAGGGGACAGACCTGTATAAGATTCAAACAAATGAAATTTCTACGATATAGTGTGTGTGTTGGCTCGTGCAGCATAATTTTGGTAGATGCGAGGCCAAAAGGAAAGCTCCTTTGGATTAAACTCCAATTATTTTACCACGAGAGACTTAATTTGTTAGCTCAGAGATAAAGAAATTCTGTAGACGCCAGTTCTCACGAAAATTCGAGAAAAAAGGCAGGAACTTTGGTGAAATTATGATGAAGATTTTTTTGAAACGCACACATTCAGGAAACAGCATCTTAAGAATCTTCAAAGTTATGTTGTAGGCTTTAAAGCTTTTTATTCCTTAGCTCTGAGCGTGAGATTTACCGATTCAGATTAGAAAATTAATTGACACTAAAATTAAACTAACAGATATTATTGCAAGGAGATTTGGCAAAATATCGAGTTTGAATTTTCGGAGGGTTAAAATAATTTCATATACAGAAAAATGTATAAATAATACACTAGTTATATTTTTAAAAAATTAAATCAATTCCTGCTTAGGTTAACTAAGAAAATTTTTATTTTAGATACTTTTTATCAAATAATTACAATTAATATAAATAATTTATAAAAAAAATTGATTTTCGCAAGAAGTGAACTCGAATTCTTCACCTTCACGTGAAAAATACTGAAAACCTCGCATTTTAGCGATTGAGCTACTGCCTGTTGATTGCAATTTTTATTACATGAATTTTCATACAATGTTAAAACCCTGTTTAAAGTACTAAAATGAATAAAATTTAATTAATGAATTAATATTTGAAAAAACTGTACTAACATCGAGAGTCATCCACTACAAGTTTTAAAAAATTGTGTTTAAACTTGAGTGGATGAATAAAAAACATTTTATTAACGATTGAAAATTTGAAAAAGATGTATATAGAAAGAATGTGAACAAATAGCAGGGATTTAAAAAAAATCATTAAAATAGAAACCCGTATATGTTTTTCACAGTTTCAAATGACTTCATTACTAAAAAGTAAAAATTTTGCATATTAGTTGAAATATCACATTAAAAATGGATAAAAAAAAGGTAAATAAAGTTGTTTAAAGGGCGGTTTGAGTGCCTCTGCGGGTGAAATGAAAGGCCAAATTCCTTTTACAAAAATGAATAGAAAAGAGATTTTCCTTCGAACAATGCCGGCAAACTAGCCGTCGTGTTGTAACACAGCGATTGTTCATAATACTTGAACATTATTACGAATTGCGAAAGTGTGTTGCCAATTTATCACTAACAATAGCGCAGCAAAGATCATAAAGTGCAACAAAGTAAGGGTCATTTGGGGATGAATGGCAAATAATGGAAGATTTGGATTCGAAATGGGCATAAAAAGAAAGTATTTTACTTGACCTTCATCGGACCGGAGAGTGATATTTCAAGTATGCGAGACTTCTCTTAGAAACTCGATCCAAAGCAATTCGAGATTTTAGAGGTTATCACGATAAATTTTAAACAAATAGAAATGAAGTGAATATATGCATTTATCCGTAAAAATCTTATTTTATTGTCTCTTTTACTACCTCGTACATGAATTATAGATAAAGTATAGTAATTGCTAAAAATTCTAAGTTCAGATTTTGATAGAAGATATGTTTTAGATCTCTCAGTGCCCGAAAAACACACTTCTCTCATAATGTGAATTTGAATGTGATAAATATTACGGAAAAATGAAGTTTGGTCCTCCATTTTTATATCAAATCTTTGGCAAAATCTCTTCAGAGGAAGTCTCTTAGTTCATTGAATTTATTTGAACACAATAAGGACAGAAAGAAATCTGGATACTTACTCACTAAGCCGTCGATCTTTATCGCCAAATTTGAAGGTGTCGCCCTTGAGTTGCTAAACCTCCAATAATGGCAAACAACCGTCATTATTTTAACAATTGTGCAAATCTTAACTGTCGTCCGCCATTTTGTTGATTTCGTAGATCATTAAGTGCTTTTCCTGCTCTGGTTTTTTGACTCGTTAAAATGATTCATATTTGGGATTTGCCTGCCAACAAAAAAGATGCAGTGACGTATTTCCAAAATTATGGAATTATTCCATTTAAAAATGCATTTTTGAATGGACTTGAGATGAGCTTATAAGTGAAAACGGACAAACAATGACGGTGTTATGTATCAAAGAGATCTGGCTACCTAAATAAATTTGCGCGAGGAGGTTGGAGACTGTTGGCACATCGACGGCTTAATACGTAAGTACCGAAATCTGTAAGACAAATGTCTGGAATGGCACGTTTTGGGGCAAACTTATACGTTCTAAAATCATCATACGAGCTAGAAACGAGAAAATTATTGAGCGGCCTGCAACAGATGGGATGTGATACACGAGAAAACTCGAGAGCGGTCCTTAATGTGTTAATACGATACAAAGGCAGTGAGATGGATAAAATGGTACACGGATTCAACATTTAGAATGCATACGTCCATCAAACGTTGTACCGTCGACATTTTCAGGTGTATGTAAACGCGATAATTCAAAAGCGTAACGACATAAAAACATAAAATTTGGTATATAATTCTGTGGCTGCAGTTATAGTTAGTTCTGTTTTCAATTGGTTTTAACAAATTTGGTAAAGGAAAAAACATGCTTGAATTATGAATTTTTGTTTTTTAAAGTATGCAAAGAAGTTTTTTGGAAACCTTTACTGCTTAGTTTTTATGTGTCTTAATGGTGTCTTAAAATGCCAAATATGCGTGTGTGTGTTTGTTTTCTTTCATGTAATTAGGAGTAGATGCGGTACTTACGTATTAGACCGTCGATCTTTATCACCAAATGTAAAGGCGTCACCAATGAGTTACTAAACCGCCAGTAATGGCAAAAAACGCCATTATTTAATTAACTATCGTCAGCCAATTTGTTGGTTTCGTTGGCGTCGACAGTTTATCGCCAAATTTGAATCCGTCGCCAATGAATTACAAAATCGTTGCCATCTACGATCTAATACATAAGTACCGTAGACGCATGCGAGTGATTGAAATGTGCATTGCACACCTTTTAGAAAATTTTGGCATTAAGGTTCTAATTTCCAAATTATTTTGTCTCTCGTACTCCATTCATTTTGAACCCGCTATTGTGAATAATTAGTTTTCGATAAATCACTTCACTTGACATTAAACACATAGCTGTTTAATCGGTATCCCATTTGACATTTAAGGCGATGACCGTAGCTACTATGCAAATATAAGAACCAAGAGATGATATAAATGCGTATCATTATGTTTGTAATGTTCGTGGTTGTTTTCGAGCTTTATAATGACCGTCTACTTATTTTTACAACTCTTTTTTCGTCATACCTGTAAATAGTTCATGTTTTTTTTTATTTCCTCTTAATAAATTGTTTGATTTAAACCTTTAATTTGTCAGACCCAATTTCCTGTCACCATTCCACTGCTGTCATTCTAATGACAAACGCCTGAATTCCTAGCCGTTATATAATGTAATCTCTGTAAAATAGCCACAGAAAATATTTTATTGTCATGAAAATGTTTAATAAAGTTATTTTTATTATTATTTTTTTTATTTTATTTTTTTTCTGGTTCACAGACCGACGTATATTCCAGTAATTGGATTTGGATCAAGCTTTGACAGATGTTTATAACATAGATGTTAAATATGTATACCAAATTTTATCCATTTTGCTATCTTTATTTTATAATTATCGAGGTAACTTAATATTCGAACAACTAGAAGACTTTCTCTGAGATCTTGCACAAAGCTCTAGCACTATTGAGTTATCTTGCCATAGACAGACATATTCCAAAAATGTGTATATACTTTATGCTTTGTATAAAGGAAAGTAAAAATATATATATAGACAAGAAAGGCAATCAATATCTTACAGAAAGCATAACTGTCTAAACTCCGCTTGATTCCGTTCATCCTTCTTCCCGAGTAGGCAAACCACTCTCGCGGGACGACGGTCTTAAAATATTATTTTTTGCATTAAACAGCGCGTCGTCTCAAGCGATGCACCACCTGTTCTGACCGAGATCGCGCTCCGGTATGCGCGGACAACAGACAATAACGTTCCGCAACATCGCCCCTGTTTTGACGAATGACCGTCGTTTGCATATCGCAGCATCTGTTGTCGGAACGGGGAAGTGGTCCAGATCTCGATCAGTTTCTCCAGGGATTAACTGCTTAATTTGCAAAAGCAAAAGGCATATTAAATGCTATGGATAAAGAAATGATTTGTGGATTTTACATACATGAATGTATTCCCTTTTCCTCTCTGTAGAAATAATCGAAAAGTTTTGACAAGCAGTTTAACATGGTGACTGCTACGTGACTCATTTGTGAATCACACTTTCTGTGTCTATACTAATACCAGCTACTATGAATATACTATAATTATACTAATTGCTATGAATGAAGAAGAAATGATTTGTGGATTTTACATACATGAATGTATTCCCCTCCCCTCTCTGTAGAAATAATCGAAAAGGTTTGGCAAGCAGTTTAACACGGTAATAGCTGCGTGACTCACTTGTGAATCACATTTACTGTTCATCAACGGATTCTGAGACTACTACGTTCGACGATTCCATCCATTAAGGGATGAGACGCGAAACAATATGCGAATTTCCGGTATTCACCTTTGACCTTGGATTTTCCTCATTGGATACTTTTTAGAGCAATTTCTTTTTTCACATGTATATGAGTGCTGTGTCATTTCTGACGACATTTAATTTTAACTCAAAATTTCATATTGAGGTGGCTGGTTCAAGTGGTAAAAAAAAGTAATAATAAACTTTCATTAGTGGCACAAAATTTTTTTAAATAATTATTTCATGTTATATATTTCAAAATAATAATATTCTTAAATTGAAAAATCAGTGTTAATGTTTTTAATGCCAAAATATATAAAATACCACGTATTTTAACGATAATAATTTTAAGATACTTCATATTTACAGCAATTTCTTAAATGAAAATAAAATATTCTTGAATGTAAATATTATGGGATATGGAGCGACAAAGGCTATAATCCCAAATAAAATGTTTTAAATATATTTAACTCTGGATTATCCATTGCTGATAATCTTAAAACATTGCCAAAAAATTCAATTACATATACAAAAAAGCATTGTAATATAAAAAATATTATTATTATTTTACTAAAATGAAATGTACCAAATTTTAAGAACAGAAATTTTGCATTTGTTCATCATATTTTAATGTCTATGCCTTATATTAAATAAAAATTGTTCTGAAATATTTTACTGTACATTAGGACCTTTTTACTTCTGCGTTACTAATTATCTGGAATGTTCACGTCTCATAAAACAACGAGTCTGTATTATTAAGTATAAAACATCTCTTTTCGTCTTTTCAGGCACACCTACTTTGACGAATTAAATCCATTCTAACGCTAAAATACTTATTATCTTTAGAATGGGATAATAGTGAAAAGATTTTCAAATTCGTTCATTTATAATTACTGCTGCTCTTTTCCGCGATATAATTGAATGGTTAAGAATGCAGATAGAAAAATGTTGAAATGCAAAAGTAATGTACAAACGATCTCAAGATTTCTAAAATAGGAACATGTTTATCAAAATTTGTTCAAAAACATGTTGAAGAAATCAGTAAGACGGAATTTCATAAGAGTAACCACCTTAAGCGACCACTTAGGAATTAGTTTGAACATAAACTCTTGAATCATTAGGCTGTTAATTATTTATGTGGAAAGTATATTTTTTAAAAATACAAATTCACTTTGTTATTTAATCAGGCCGAAAAACACGAATTTAATTAACTCACAACGAATTATAACGCGTGCAAAAATTTATACTATGAAATAAACATTCCACTTTAATTCTTAAGTCCAAACAAAGCAAGTTTTTTCTAATCTTAATTTTAATATTGACAAAATCCCACGATTGAATTTTTTGATGAATATTTGAATTTCTTAGCACTTATAATTAAAACTGCAAATTGTTTACTATATTTAAATAAATTATTAAAAAGTAAAAAAAACAACATTTGAAATGAAATTGATATGATTAAAAATGTAGTTTTTTGCTTTTGAAGATAATGAAACACACACATTTCTATGAGATAATGTTTAGATAACCTTTTATTTCCTAAAATAAGTCACGGCGATTTCTCATCTGGCAATAGTTAAGCATATATTCTTGCTGGTTCAACTTTCTATTTGGAGCCAGTTTAACTCTATTTCTTAAACTCTCATATTTTCTAACGTCTCAGTTTTTCAGTTTCATTAATCAGCGAAAATTTCAATTAAGTGCAGCAATACACACGTTCAATTAAATAATTTGAACAATCATTATTGTCGGCATGTTTACATTTGACTGTTGCCATTCCATAATATTTCTATGTTAGATACGTTTGCATTTCATATCATTAAGTGTGGGGGGATATTTTAAAATTTAATTTAATCCTAATTATTTTTTTAAATTTTTAGCTTAATTCAGCCCATATTAAAGTCATCCTAAAATATTCTTATTTCCTGATCTCATTCCACTTAAATTTCCTTTATTATCGGCCTCGTAAACTACTCATCAAGGAAACAGAATTCTTCGTTGCCTTCCAACAATGGAAAATAAAGTAGTGATCAGATAACTGACGAAACAATGAAAAAATTTTTAACGTTTAATAGTTTGGATAAAGACTAATTTCCATAAATAAGTCATTGCGATTACTGACCTGACAACGTTTAAAGACTATTTTCGAAATGGATTAAATTTTGACGCCTGCTTCATGATTTTTTTTTTCGTCTTCTTTCTTGAGTGAATAAAGTTTTTTGCTAGCCCTATCCACAGCATATCTAATAATATTTCGCAGTTTCATTAATTCGCGAAAAACTAACGAAATCAATAATTAATGCAACTATAAAAACTTTCAGAGGAAAGGTCGGAATTGTTCGTATTAAGATTTGTTTTTACTTGAATGTTGCCATTCGAAAATAAGTAATACAAGCTATTTCTGTGCAACTTCTATTAAGGTTATATACATGTAAATGTTTAACTGAAAGTTTCAATAATCTATTATCTTAACAAATCAATTACATTTTATTTGAATATTTTGGTTTAACAATTATTTGCTCATTTTGGCCCCAGAATTGATAACAAAAGGCTATTATTTGAGTAATTTGACACACTTCAGTGCATTCAGAATAGTTATGAAACTTTGATGTTTGATTAAATCTATGTCATATTGCCGAGTTGAATTCTAAACAGTTAAAACATGTTGAAAGCGAATGAAAATTTGAACTGAAACAATTCGTATAAAGTTATCAATAAAATTTCTTGGATGCTGCTGATTTTTAATTTTTTCGTGTGATTTTATGCGATACTTACGTTGGCAACAACTGAAATACCTTATTATTATTTAAAATAAATGTCGGATGGAACAATGTCAATGTTATCATTTCTATTTGATTTTGCTGTAGTTCAAGCTTTGGATATGATTGGTCATAGATGTGCATCGCATATTACTTCACCAATTAGTAAAAGTGCTTTAAATGTTTACCCCTTTGCACTCCGAAAAATAATAAGATGCAAAACTATTCACAAATTACAAAAATTTGTTTATTGTTTTGAAAAATAAATATACATAATTCTTTTAAGTCGAATTTCTTTGAAAAATTAATCTACATCTCTTAACGCGTTTCTAACTCTCGTACGCGTTTTTAACAATTAAATTTGAAAAATAAATAAACGAAACGTCAAAATGGTGTAGAATCTTGAATAGTGAGTCAGAGGCACCATCGGAATGCAAAGGGTTGTGTGCTTTAAATTTACGGTTTCTAATGGATGAAGTTCTGTGTTTATTCTCCATTGCCAAATACTTGAAATAATATTTAAACAACATATGAATTTAAGAAAAACTTGAAACATTCAGACACGTTAAACACTCTAAAAATTATTTTCAGAAATTTCAAATGGTTAATGGTTAACCATAATAGATATTCAAATTATATATACAGAAATGGTAGTATTGTTGAGAAACTTTGTAAGCGTGAATGAAAATGGAAAACTGTTTTATTTTTTACCTTTGTCTCATAAATGCTTTTTACTAATCTGTGTAATCCAAAACAAATATTCATAAATTATTTATATATTAAGAAAAATAATATATTTCCATAATTATTTAAAATGAAACATAGCTATTTAATTAATTATTCAACTTTTTTTATTTATTAGAAACCAAAGCTTTTCACAATTTTTCTTCAAATTTTGATCATCAATGGTACGAGACACACAAAAATTGTTATGAAAACTTTTTGGTTAATTCAATGAATGGTGCATTTTTCTCCATTAATTTAAGCATTATGTTTCCAAACAAATAGAAGATTATAGTGTGATTAATTTAATGAAATTATTTATATATTTTAAATAACTTTATTTACGTGCTTCCCAACTTCTCAAATTAACCCCTTGAACGGAAATGACGAGTCCAGCTCGTCATAAACTTTCCTGAACAAACTGAAAAGGATGAGCTGGACTTAACAGAGATTATTGAAGTTTGATGCTTTTTTTTGAGAGAAGTATGTGCAAGTCATATCGAGTCTATTGCTTTGATATACTCTTGTGTGCATGCTTCTAGTTGCCGTTAGAATGTAATTTGTATAAACCTGTATGTATAAATATTGAAACACGTACTTCCTTTCGTTTAAATACTATGTAGAATTGTAACATTTTTTATCAAACATTAATGAAGAATTAACCGACACTAATTATATTCTTATATAACAATAAACATTCATATAAATGTGTGAAACAAATATCATTTTTAAAAATAATAAGAAATTATTTGAGCAACAAAACCGTAAGTTTCTACATAAATTTCTCCTCTTAAAACTAAGAAAATTAAATCGTCTGCCAGGGCAGTGCTGACTGAGAATAAATTGTCCTTCAAGAGGTTAATAAAAAAAAACGTTACACATTTATTCATTTATTTTATATAAATGTTTCTGGCAAGATTTCTCGACATTTATTTGCGGTAAATTCATAAAATTTTTTCATTTGATCAATATTTTTAGCATATTATAATTTATAAACAATTTACAATAATATAAATTATTACAAATAATAATCTAATTAATTTACCTAAATTAGCGTAACAACGATCGTAAATGAATGATTACCTTTTTCAATGCAGGAATTTCTATCACTATCAATTAAAAATCCTAACCTTAAATGCATTATAAAGGAAAAGTTATAACTGGACAAGATTTTTCCGATTCAAAATAAAAAATAACAAGCATAATAAATTTTTAGAATCAAATTTGCCTTTTAAATAATAAGCATTCCTAGTTTACTGCTTTTCTGCTCATTATTATTCTGCTTCTACCGCGAATAGCTAAAAAACTTTACAGAACAGAAATTTTAAGCGATGATTATCAATGCGAGAATGCTTTCATTATTTTATCCTCTACAAAATGCAATGAAACATTACTTAACGAGCACAATGCATACCGTGTGATTTGCATAACAATCAAAACAAAATGTAACAAGTAGCTATATATATATATATATATATATATATATATAATGTAAAACATTTTTTTAATGATTTGATGAAAGCAGATTGAGTCGTGGCTGAAGTCATGGCATTAGATTGATTGACATTTCAAGTTCGATTTATTCCATCACGGAAAGCAGGCATTATGTACGAGCAAAAGCGATGTGCACAACACAAAACGAATTGACGAAAAAGCTGATTAAATTTTTTATCCCTCTGAATTTATACCTTCAGATTTCAAGTCACATGTCAATCACAAGCACAGCTCGTACAAGGGAATCCTAGGGGTCTTTTAGTGGACTTTGTAAAGCTGGCTGATTTCTGTCCCTACACTCAGAGTGTGGAAAGTAGCCGACGTTTCGCTGTTTCGTCAATTTTATAAAGTCCTGTTGAATTAATTAAATAGAGCGAGTGGAATGGATCAGGAAATAAGAGAATATTTTAGAATGATGTTACTATGGGCTAAATTAGATTGAAAGAATTCTTATGTTTAAAATTCTAATTTCAAATTGATAATTAACGTAAATTTTAAAAAAAATTAACGTCAGGAAACATAATATTAGTCAGTGAATGCCATACACAAACATCACCTTTGAGGTACTGTGTAATTGAATGCACCTCCGTTATTTAACATGGCGGAATCCCCAGTAGGCCTACACCACAAAAATCGCCACCATAAAACTAACGATTTATTTTGAAATTCTTTTTAAAATATTAGTTCATTTTTTCAATCTATTAAATCAAATTTTTTAATCAATTATAATCATTTGTCATTGATTTTTTATGTATATTAATTTTTATAAAGAACATTTTTATTTTTCATCAAAATAATTTATTTTTTATAACTATAACATTTTATTTTCAAGAATTTTATGTAAACATTTAAATATATATAAAACTGTACACGAATAAACACGAATATTTTATTTAATTTCATAAAATTCTCATGTAGTCAACATTCTCCGCACGTTTTTCTGCTTATTCAAGAACGTGCGAAGTAGTCCAGGTGAACTTGAACACGCCACAGATAAACCATGAGAAAAACATTCATTTTGTAAATCTACACCAGCTAATTTTAATCTCTGCGATTGTGCTTTATTAGTAGTCGCCGTAAACAACTTCGAATTCAAAACTGCAATCGCTTGAATTTAAAATGATAATCTGATGGGATCACAGGGATTCTAGGAATGAATGTATTTTCATCCTCATACTTTCCTGTAAAAATTATTGCTTCGATAATGTTTCTCGGCATAGTTTTTACTTGAAGTCTTGGTCCATTACACAATTTTGGAGGGTTTAAATTACGCAACAACATTATCGGTATGCCAACTTTCAGATAAAGAATATGAGGTGGTATTCCCGTTGGATCAAGTAATCCGGAAAAAAGAACAGTGTCATCTACTTCTATAACTGTATCCACGCATTCGTACTTCATCACTTCGGTATTTAATTCTTCGAGCAGAAAGGTATCAATCCTATCAGATGATTCATTTGTTGGAGTCAAAGTTTCTTTCAACCACAACAAACTGTCGATTGTGTTATGTTGAATGTTTGGTTATATCCGATCAGTCAGAGTTATCAAATCGCCCTCAATATCACAGAAAATTTTGAGAATGTATAGAAAAAAAATGTTTAACAACAGTTTCGAGTTAAAGTTAGATTGAGGAAAAAATTATGCTCTTTAAGCTAGCTTCCACTGAAGAGAATTATTATTTTTAGCAACGACATATAATTGTTGATACTTGTGTATATTAAGTAGTTTTCTATTCATCACGAAATTCTTATTTAGCATCTTTCATATCACTTACTTCAGATGTTTGTTTTGATTTTTTTTAAAAAATTCTTTTACTTATTTACTTTAATTCTTACTGTACGTATTTTATTTCTATGATTAATTTATTAATTAATTGGATTTCATTTCTTTTACTTGTTATTCCCTTTAATTTAGATTTTTAAAAATCCTGGCATATTTGTTTGAACTTTTATTTTTATCATGTCAGAACATGATATAGTTTTTAGGAAGACGTTTATGGTTTCAACAAAAATCCGTAAGCGAAAAATAAAAATTTTATTATCTGCACGAGCATTTCAAAAAAACTCAGCTTTTAATAACGCGTTGCCATTGTATTTACAAAAGCTCTTACTTAAAAAAGTATATTAATGACTACAGCAAATAAAACCAAGAAAAATGTCATTTTGAGAGCGTGATTATGCGAAATGAAATAAATAGGAAATGTGATTTTTTAAAAACAATAAATACGAGACAATGTTTTTTTGATCGTTTGCGATACTAAAGTGATTCATTCAATGAAACAATTAAAATGAATAAAAAATATAATTTATCTTGCACGAGTACGTGGTGCTTGGCCGTTCCAGAAATGATGTTCTGATATGATACATTGCAATCTGCATAGCAGATCTCATTTTAATCTTTTTTTATATATATTTATTTTAATTCACTTATTTATTCACCCAATTCATACATTTAAATACTTTAAATAATGAAATTGAATTTCTTTTACTTGTTCATTCCTTTATTTTATCATATTTAGCTATCTATTTTGTGCTGTAGGTCAGAAAAACAACAGTAATTTTTCAACATAATATATATCCTTAAAAGTAGCATTGACCTTTTCTTTTAACGCTGCCACACTTTATTTTAAAAAATAAAATCTCGAACTCTTGAAAATATTGGAAGTTATTTCGTCGGTCAAGCACGAGAAAATAAGAAGAATTTACAGTCTGCGACGAATCATGGCACCATAACAATAGAAATGCGAAGAAAAGCTCAAAATTCCGTTCGTTTCTTATAGCTCGTAAAACTATCGTTCTGAGAGTCAACTTTCTTTCAGATTCACGGTCACAGCAGCCATGTACCGAGTGTTGCCGATTGAGAGCAACATTTTTTTAAAAAAAATATTATTCCTCGATCACTATTGTTCCGCATCTTTTTTCACTAATAAAATTCGCAAACCGTTATATTATGAATCACAACATAATATATAACTAGCTGATCTTGGGAATTATTTTCATGTGCAATATAATAATCTCTATGCATAAAATGCTAACGTACGGGACCCAGAAATTGCTCTTATTACTCGTTGCCGAATGGCAACAGTCAAATGTAAACAAATCACTATACGAATGTTTCAGATTGTTCCATTGAACGTTTTTACAACAGCGCTTCGTTAAATATAATAATCTTTGCTAATTATTATATTTAGATAAGATTCACCAAAATTTCTATTCATTCAGAAGAAAGAAGGCACAAAAAGAATTTAAAAAAATTTTAAAGTTTAATCGAGTACGAAAATAAATACTCAGCTCCAAATGTCTAATCACAGTGACTTACCTATGGGCGATTCTTAACCGTATCTCCTTATATTGTTATCTTACAAAAATAAATTTTATATTTATTTTTGTAAGATAACAATTTTGTGTATTATTTTAAAATTCAAAAAATTACTTTTTAATAATATACCAATTTTATTTTTTTCCCAATAAATTGAATTAAAAAAAATTCAATACATAATTTTAACAATTAACTTTTAATGATATGAAATTCATACGCTTTTTAAATGCGTTTTAGTTTGCGTGGTGTAATTTTTTTTTATTTTGAATTAAGTTTGAATCATTAAATAACAAGATGAATTTTTTAAAAAAATATTTGTTTCATATTAATATTTAATAACTTAATAATTCAATTATCTGGACGAATCAAGATGATCGCCAAAGACGGCTAGAAGTATTAATCGGTATTTGCGTAATAGACCGTCGATCTTTATCGCCAACTTTGAAGGCGACGCCAATGAGTTGCTAAATCGCCATTATTTAAAAATTGTTCAAACCTAAACTGTCGTCCGCCATTTTATTGGTTTCATTGGCGTCGACGGATTATCGCCAAATTTGAATCCGTTGCTAATGAGTTGCGAAACCGTTGGCGTCGACGGTCTAATACGTAAGTACCTATTAATCTTATTATGTTACCCAAAGAATTGTAACTTATTCCAATAATAGAAAATACAATTTTTATCTATCTATGCTTGAACTATATACCTGGAGCCCTTTGATTGTCTGCAAACTGGTGAAATTTATTGGAGAAAAGAAGTGGCAAAATAGGTCCAGTTGTTAGATGGATGGAAGTTGAATTTTAGTAACGCAGCAGCCAAACACGGCCATACTGCGTCATATACAGAAATTAGGCTACGGCGATGCTATCGCTTCACTTTGGGAAATTATTAAAACATTTGAACGTTGAGGTGAAGATAACAATTAATAATTTATCTAAAGGTGTGAAGTTTTCATAAGAAACAAAAAATTTCGATAACATTATAGTGGTTTTAATCGGCGTCTTTGTTGCGGTTTTCGCACAAAGAATAAATGATGAAAAAATGTTTTTGACTCTTCTTTCCCGAATGTAAGAGGCGGATAGAATATGATCCGCGACGTAATGACACTTCTAGAATAATTATCTTTTATATGAGATAACCAGTTTGAGTGATCTTCCTAAAACTTTCGCGCATGTTCTCTAAAGAAGTGTTTTTAACTCAGCAAAAAATTACGGAATCTTGTTTCAATGTAAAGCAGAAATCGCTTTACATTGAAATGGCTGCAATAGTTACGAAATATAAACGTTCTGCGTGAATTGAGCATTTTGACTGAATCAATCGTGCGATCCTTGGAGAGTGTTTTGGCGATTAAACCCTGACATACGGTTAATAGAAACTGAAAATTAAATTTCTGCTTTATACGCGTTTTATCCAACCGACTGTGATAAAAATTTGACATGTATCTACAATTGTATGCACAAAATCACAGACCAAGTTTGAAATAATTAAGAAATTAGATTTTTGAGTTATCGCGTTTACATGCATCTGAAAGTACAGATCGACAGACGATCAACGCCTCTTTGGCTTTGGTGCAAACTTTGATGGATGTCTATATTATAGATGCTAAATTTGTGTAGTGAATTCTTCCGGTATTTATCTAGTTTTCTTGGGTTTGAAGTTATCGTGTCAACTTTTATTTAAAAAAGTCGAACTGAGACTCTCTTTAAATATCCTTAGAAGCTCCTGCACCCCTCCTTCCGCTGTAAAACGGAACACGAGAACAACAAGTGCAATTATTTAATGAAAAGTAACAAAAATAAAAAATTTCCTAATATCCAAAGTTAGAATTGATTTAAAAATTTTTATTTTTTTGTGTAACTTGTTTCCTAATTTTTTATTCCAAATTCTTTTGTCTCTTGTACTTTATTCTAAAATGACGCAAAGCATTTGGAACCTGCTAATGTGCTTTATTAGTTTTGGTAAATCTTTTCCCTTGACATCAAATATATAGCAATTTAATCGGTATCGAGTCTGACAATTAGTCAACCCGATTATCGTAGCTAATTTGTAAATAGGATATTTCGGGCATGGTATAAATGCGTGTCATTATGTTTTTAATGTGGAGTCCCGGGCCCTTTAGTGACCGTCTATGCATGAACAAGTTGTTCATCATAACGGTAGATATTTCCTCCCGTGTTTCGTTTTTTCTTTCCTAAATAAATAGTGTTTGATTTAAACCTTTCATTGGTGGCACCCAATCTTTGGAGACATTTTTTTTTGTCATCATTCCACTGCGGTTTCTCTAATGTCAAAAGACTGATTATGTATATTTCAGAACCCATAGCCGATATCATATATCTTTCGAAATTTTTCATACTGGAATTGAATTAGAAAATGATGGTTTGTTTCCAACTGGATTAGTAGCTGCCTCCATTTTTTCCTCAAAGTATTTTTATATAATTTTAATTATTATCATGTCAGAACATAAAATTGTGTTGGGGATCAGGTTTTTGGCGTCAACAAAAATCTGTAGACGAAAAATTGAAATTATCTGCACGAACATCTAAAAAAAATTATAATAATTAATTTTTAAAAACGTGTTGCCGTTGCATTTACAAAAACTCTGATTAAAAAAATAAGTTAATGACTACAGTAAATAAGACCTAGAGAAATGTCATTTTGAGCATATGAAATGAATGATTGTATGAAATGGAATAAATAGGAAATGTAAAAATTCTTTAAAACAATAAAAGCGAGACAAAGTTTTTTGGATCGTTTGCGATTCTAAAGTGACTCATTCGATGAAACCATTAAAAGGAATAAAAATACAATTTAACTCGCACGAGCACGTGGTGCTTGGCCGTTCAAGAAATGATGTTCTGACACGATACATGGAAATATGCACAGCAGATTTCATTTCAATCTTTATTAATACTTTAAATGTAGCAACAAGAAGATTTTTAAGATCTCAACTTTCAGTAGCTTATGATTGATTCAAGAACTACCATTCCCATTTCATTTCAATTTAAATTCAGAGAAATCGTCATTCAAGTTTTTTAAAAGCCTAAACTTGGCGCAACCTTTTACATTTTCCTTCGCTCTTTTCAAATTAAGCCTTCCGTCAGAGCTACGCCCATTTGAGGCATATTCTTTTTAAGAACAATGCGCGCGAAGAATTTACATTGTTTCCAGCAGGGCGCATTGTTGACGCTTTGAATCCGACCGCACGATCCACTGCGCATCCACAGAGAACGAAAGCGACAATGGAGTCGTGCAAGACTTTATCGCCCGTAATCATCTCAACTGCGCCTGCGCGGACGTGCTCATTGACTATATTTGGGTGTGGTTTGTGAATCGCCCTTAAGTAGAAGAATTACTCAGGAATTTAAATAGCGCGATGCCTCCATTGTTTGTAGGGTTTTGGTATCATGGGTGTATAAAACAAATGTGTGATTCTAGGAACAATGATTTATTTTTACTTATGGTAAAAGAGAGAAAAAGGGAGACGTGGAATTAAATTTTATTTTTATTATCATTATTATCATGTTATGTTGTTTTTGGGAAGAGGTTTTTGGCGTCAACAAAAATTCGTAGGCGAAAAGTAAAAATTTTATTATCTGCACGGGCATCTAAAAAAATCAGCTTTTAATAACGCGCTGCCATTGCATTTACAAAAGCACCGATTAAAAAAATAAGTTAATGACTACCACAATTAAAACCTAGGAAAATGTCATTTTAAGAGCGTGATTATATGAAATGAAATAAGTAGCAAATGTGATATTTTATTAAACAACAAATGCGCGACAAAGTTTTTTGAATCGTTTCCAATAATACTAAAGTGACTCATTCAATGAAACCATTAAAATGAATAAAAATATGGTTCAACTTGCACGAGCACATTCAAGAAATGATGTTCTGTCATGATACATTGAAATATGCATAGCAGATTTCATTTTAATCCTTTCGTTCCCCTTATAACAGAAGAAAATTTTATTTCTATAATAAGCTAGTAGTACCCGCATGACGTTGCTCGTGGCATAACATTAAAAAGGAAAGAAAAAAAAAGAAAAGAAAGCTTCAAACTTAAGTCTAGCCTCCATACGATACGACATGGGCATGTTACTCAGCATCAAACAAACATATTTAAAATTATCAAAAATAGCGGCAAAACAATTTTTTATAATGCACATTCAGAAATATTTAGACTATTAAACCAAATGCAGGCGATCATTGCGCTCCTCGGGAGATTCATTCCGTCTCCGCAATTCAGTTGCAGTGCGATTTTTAAAAAAGATTGTTATTTCGCTCATTAAAGACTCCTTCCCTAAGTGTGGATATTATTTCGATATGGTGACATTTTCTTTGTATACGAATTAGAAAAGAGTATAAGCCTTCAATATTTAACTAGAATTTTATTCTAAAATTTATATTAAAAAAAAAGTATTTGTTGAGTGAACTCACAATTTATGTTTTTAAGCATCCCGTAAGATATTTTTAAAACTAAATTATTAATTAGTTCTTTCAAGCTTGGTTGTTTCGTTTCTAAATAGCTTATGTAAAAGTATTTAATACTTAAAAAGATTGCAAACACACTTTTCGACTTTCATTTTTTATTATTCAAAAGCTGTTGCATCAAGAGTTAGTAGGCCAAATGCGAAAATAATTTGGAACGCACAAAGATGTGAGCAAATTTTAAAGTGCGAGAAAAACATCCGGGAAATTTAATCAATACTTGGTTTTAATTTAAGCTAGTTCGGAAGTAGGATTTTTATGAATCAAAGGAAAGCAGAACGATTTTATTACCTCGGAAATATCGCAAGGGGGAAAAAAACCCACTGTATTTCATAATATGGTATTGCCTGAATTGACACTATCACTACACCACCGGAAGTATCTTTGATCCTTGATCAATTTAATGTGCATCTGATCTTTTTTCATATATCATATCTTTCGAGAAATCGGTTGTATCATCTATATCACACAATCATAAATGCAAAGTGCAGTTGTATGTTTGATGGCATGTGCAAGTATGTCATTCAATTCTGTTTTCATCTCGTAGTAAAACGATAGAATCCAGGGCAGTATTTATATGTAGTATATCAATGGGATGACTTATCTAGATTTTTTTTCCGTATGATTTCAACCAAAGGCAAATGAAAGGAATTACCTGGAAGCACGCTCAGAGAGAACAATATCCCATTAACCTTCAAGAAATGGTACTCTGGATTCCCGGGGCTGTGATCTATCGCATTTCCGAAACAGAGTCTTGTTAACCTCGTGCACTCCGAAAAGTAATAAGAAGCATAATCGTACACATGCCAGTGATAGGATTCCTTTTTGCGTTATTCGGGTACTAAAAGTGTTGTAGGCTTGCTGCAAGTTCTAAAGGTTAATGCGAGTTTTTTAATATCATATAGCTTTTATAATAATAAATATTCAAAAGAAATAGGAAATGCTCAGATTTATTATTCAAAATGGGGAATCAAATTCACCACAGGAATGCCAAAAAATTTATGAAACTATTATAATAGTAGTAAGTTTTAGTATCGTAAGAGCATTTGAGCTTCTTTTTTTGTAAACAAGAACATTTGATATACAAGTAAGCACGACTTCAATCCATTATTTGCGAGTAAAAATTCATCTACTATCTACTATATTAATAAAAATGCAACTCGAAATGCGTTGCTAAGCGCAAAACTGGAGAACGGCTTGACCGATTCGGCTAATCTTTTAAAAATATTTTCGTTAAGACGCGAGGATGGTTCTTATGGGGAGAAAAACTGAAAAAACTGCGTGGAAAACGATTAAAACGACACTTTTCTTACTTTCCCGCCAAAAAACTTCATTTCCTTCCCCCCACACCAACTGAGTTAGATTGCAGGAAGTAATAAATTATGATTTGTTTAGAAAGAAATACGCGAAGTCAGTTGGTTTTCATTCATAGATAACGGGATGTTTAAAAAAGAAAGAAAATAGTTGCTTTTATTATTAGTCGGTATGAATATTTAATCTATGCCTGCTCAAAATAAAGTCTGGGCAGCGAATTAAAAAGTAATAACAAAGCTAGAAAAGAAAAGAAGGGTGTGTGTGTGTGTGTCACCATTATTTCGTCTGTGCGCGGCATTTTCCAAGCTGTTTTTAAACTTTCGCATCTCTTGAGAACCAATTGTGTCTTTATTTGTTTAGTGTGTTTACATTTATGAAAATTTGAATCTTCTTATTCTATAAAAAAGTAGAATTTTAGACCTTTCCCTCCATCATTTAAAAAAAATATCAATTCCGGGACACTCATTGCTCGGATAGAAAGAGAAAGATGAGTAGTACAATGAACAGAACATCTGAAGAAAATAATACTATAAATGAATTATATGATTATCAAAATTTCTTTGGTTTAAAAATATTTTGGTGAAAAACCTGTTATGAGACACAGCTACATAAAATATTATATGAAAATTTTAGCGAGCATTTATGCTGGCGAACCGACTGTTCGCCAAAGGCGGCTAGTTTACAATAAATTAAAAAAAAGTTCTGCTACTTTTAATTTATACAGATATTAGATTTTGTCAACAATTTTACGATTGAACTTGATTTGATCGATGTTTGAAATTTTATAATCGATTTTTCCCCTCAAGAAGTAATTTTGATATTTTATACCCTATTTTGATGTTAATGACGATATTTAAATGTTATTTGAACTTAATTATCAGCTTATTTATTTTTTAATTTGGAGTTTGATATATCATTCACCTGATAATCTGTTTAAAAAGTAATCTGAAAATTGAAAAATAATGAAAATTAATATTAATTTAAAAGTACATTTAAATATCGTCATTAACATCAAAATAGGCTAT